>JANJGN010000006.1:40804527-41240202 GCA_026770705.1 Isurus oxyrinchus | reverse complement strand
GCCGCGTTGATGGAGTGATTTGAAACAATGTCTGTCTGGTTGTCTAGTTGATTGAGAAAGTTTGGGACAGTGTCTGCCTGGTTGTCTGGTTGATGGAGTGAGTTTGGGACACTGTCTGTCTGGCTGATGGAGTGATCTTGGGACACTTTCTGCCTGGTTGTCTGGCTGATGGATTGAGTTTGGGACAATGAATGTTAGGTGGTCAGGTGATGGAGTTAGTTTGGGACAGTGACTGTCCGTATATCTGGTTGATGGAGTGAGTTTGGGACCGTGTCTGTCTGGTTGTCAGTTTGATGGAGTGAGTTTGGGACAGTGGCTGTCCGGTTCTCTTGCTGATGGAGTGAGATTGTGACAGTGTCTCTTTGGTTGTGTGATCGATGGAGTTAGTTTGGGCATCGTCTGTCTCGTTCTCAGGTTGATGGAATGAGATTGGGACACTGTCTGTCTGGATGATGGAGTGAGATATGGGGCAGTGTCTACCTGGTTTAGTGGTTGATGGAGTGAGTTTTGCACAGTGTATGTCTGGTTGCCGAGTTGATGGAGTGATTTGGAACAGTGTCTGTCTGGTTGTTTGGTTGATGGTGAAAGTTTTGGACAGTGTCTGTCTGGTTGTCTGGTTGATGGAGTGAGTTTGGGACAGTGTCTGCCAGTTTGCCTGGTTGATGGAGTGAGTTTGGGATAATGTCTGCCTGTTTGCCTGGTTGATGTAGTGAGTTTGGGAGAGTGTCTGTCTGGTTTTCTGGCTGATGGAGTGATTTTGAGTCAGTGTCTGTCTGGTTGATGGAATGAGTTGGAAAAGTGTCTGCCTGGATGTCTGTTTGATGGAGTAATTTGGGACAAGATCTGTCTGGTTGTCAGGTTGATGGAGTGAGATTGGCACAGTGCCTGTATGGATGATGGAGTGAGATTAGGACATTGGCTGTCTGGATGATGCAAGTGAGATTGGGACAGTGTCTACCTGGTTGTCTGGTTGATGGAATGTATATGGAACTGTGTCTGTCTGCTTTTCTAATTAATGCAGTGTGTTTTGGACAGTTTCTGTCTGGTTGTCTAGTTGATGGAGTAAGATTGGGAGAGTGTCTCTATTGTTGTCTGGTTGATGGAGTGAGTTTGGGAGAGTGTCTGTCTGGATGTCAGGTTGATGGAGTGACTTTGGGACTGTCTGTCTGGTTTTCTGGTTGATGGAGATGTTTTGTGACAGGATCTGTCTCGTCCTCAGGTTGATGGAATGAGATTGGGACTGTTTCTGTCTGGCTGATGGAGTGAGATAAGGACACTGTCTGTTTGGATGATGGAGTGTGATTGGGACAGTGTCTACCTGGTTGTCTGGTTGATGGAGAGAGTTTGGGACAGTGTAGAAAAACAAAGAAAACTGCAGATGCTGGAAATCCAAAACAAAAACAGAATTACCTGGAAAAACTCAGCAGGTCTGGCAGCATCGGCGGAGAAGAAAAGAGTTGACGTTTCGAGTCCTCATGACCCTTCGACAGAACTTGATTTCGAGTCCAAGAAAGAGTTGAAATATAGGCTGGTTGAAGGTGTGTGTGTGGGGGGGCGGAGAGATAGAGAGAGAGAGAGGTGCATGTCTACACCTCTCTCTCTCTCTCTATCTCCGCCCCCCCACACACACACCTTAAACCAGCCTATATTTCAACTCTTTCTTGGACTCGAAATCAAGTTCTGTCGAAGGGTCATGAGGACTCGAAACATCAACTCTTTTCTTCTCCGCCGATGCTGCCAGATCTGCTGAGTTTTTCCAGGTAATTCTGTTTTTGTTTGGACAGTGTATGTCTGGTTGCCGAGTTGATGGAGTGATTTGAAACCGTGTCTGTCTGGTTGTCTGGTTGATGGAGAAAGTATGGGACAGTGTCTATCTCGTTGTCTGTTGATGGAGTGACTTTGCGACAATGTCTGTCTGGTCGTCAGGTTGATGAAGTGACTTTAGCAAAGTGTCTGCCAGTTTGCCTGGTTGATGGGGTGAGTTTGGGACAATGTCCGTCTGGTTGTGTGGTTGTTGGAGTGTGTATGGAACTGTGTGTGTTTGGTTGTCTCGTTAATGGAGTGAGTTTGGTCTAGTGTCTGTCTGGTTGACTGGTTGATGGAGTGAGATTGGGACAGTGACTGTCTGGTTGATGGATTGAGATTGGGACAGTGTCTGTCTGGATGTCGGGTTGATGGAGTGAGTTTGGGACCGTGTCTGTCTGGTTGTCTAGTTAATGGAGTGAGTTTTGGACAGTTTCTGTCAGGTTGTCGAGATGAGGAGTAAGATTGGGACAGTGTGTCTATTGTTGTCTGGTTGATGGAGTGAGTTTGGGTCAGTGTCTGTCTGGATATCAGGTTGATGGAATGAGGTTGGGACAGTGACTGCCTGGTTGTCTGGCTGATGGAATGGGTTTGGGACAGTGACTGGTTGTCTGCTTGATGGAGTGAGATTGGGACAGTGACTGGTTGATGGAGTGAGCTGGGGACAGTATCTGTCTGGATGTGTGGTTGAAGGAGTGAGTTTGGGACCGTGTCTGACGGGTTGTCTCACTGATGGAGTTATTATGGGACATGGTCTTTCTCGTTCTCAGGTTGCCGGAATAAGATTGGGACTGTTTCTGTCTGCATGATGGAGTGTAATTAGGACACTGTCTCTCTGGATGAAGGAGAAAGTTTGGGAAAATGTCTGTCTGGTTGTCTGCTTGATGGAGTGAGATTGTTACAGTGACACTCTTGTTGATGGAGTGAGACTGGGACAGTGTCTACCTGGTTGTCTGGTTGATGGAATGCGTATGGAGAAGTGTGTGTCTGGTTGTCTGGTTGGTGGAGTGAGCTTGGGACAGTGTCTGCCTGGTTGTCTGGTTGATGGAGTGAGTTTGGGACAGTGTCTGTCTGGTTGATGGAGTGATCTTGGGACACTTTCTGCCTGGTTGTCTGGCTGATGGATTGAGTTTGGGACAATGAATGTTAGGTGGTCAGGTTGATGGAGTTAGTTTGGGACAGTGTCTGTCCGTATATCTGGTTGATGGAGTGAGTTTGGGACCCTGGCTGACTGGTTGTCAATTTGATGGAGTGAGTTTGGGACAGTGGCTGTCCGGTTGTCTTGCTGATGGTGTGAGATAGTGACAGTGTCTGTTTGGTTTTGTGATTGATGGAGTTAGTTTGGGCATCGTCTGTCTCGTTCTCAGGTTGATGGAATGAGATTGGGACAGTGTCTTTCTGGATGATGGAGTGAGATTGGGATACTGTGTGTCTGGATGATGGAGTGAGATTGGGACAGTGTCTGTCTGGATGTCTCGTTGAAGGAGTGCATTTGGGACCGTGTCTGTCTGGTTGTTTCACTGATGGAGTTATTATGGGACATGGTCTTTCTCGTTCTCAGGTTGCAGAAATAAGATTGGGACAGTTTCTGTCTGGATGA
Source organism: Isurus oxyrinchus (assembly GCA_026770705.1). NCBI lineage: Eukaryota > Metazoa > Chordata > Chondrichthyes > Lamniformes > Lamnidae > Isurus > Isurus oxyrinchus. Next base: position 41,236,799 of record JANJGN010000006.1, on the reverse strand, counting down.
TGGAGTGTAATTAGGACACTGTCTCTCTGGATGAAGGAGAAAGTTTGGGAAAATGTCTGTCTGGTTGTCTGCTTGATGGAGTGAGATTGTGACAGTGACACTCTTGTTGATGGAGTGAGACTGGGACAGTGTCTACCTGGTTGTCTGGTTGATGGAATGCGTATGGAGAAGTGTGTGTCTGGTTGTCTGGTTGGTGGAGAGAGCTTGGGACAGTGTCTGCCTGGTTGTCTGGTTGATGGAGTGAGTTTGGGACACTGTCTGTCTGGCTGATGGAGTGATCTTGGGACTCTTTCTGACTGGTTGTCTGGCTGATGGATTGAGTTTGGGACAATGAATGTTAGGTGGTCAGGTTGATGGAGTTAGTTTGGGACAGTGTCTGTCCGTATATCTGGTTGATGGAGTGAGTTTGGGACCGTGTCTGTCTGGTTGTCAGTTTGATGGAGTGAGTTTGGGACAGTGGCTGTCCGGTTGTCTTGCTGATGGAGTGAGATTGTGACAGTGTCTCTTTGGTTGTGTGATCGATGGAGTTAGTTTGGGCATCGTCTGTCTCGTTCTCAGGTTCATGGAATGAGATTGGGACAGTGTCTTTCTGGATGATGGAGTGAGATTGGGATACTGTGTGTCTGGATGATGGAGTGAGATTGGGACAGTGTCTGTCTGGATGTCTCGTTGAAGGTGTGCATTTGGGACCGTGCCTGTCTGGTTGTTTCACTGATGGAGTTATTATGGGACATGGTCTTTCTCGTTCTCAGGTTGCAGAAATAAGATTGGGACAGTTTCTGTCTAGATGATGGAGTGTAATTAGGACACTGTCTCTCTGGATGAAGGAGAAAGTTTGGGAAAATGTCTGTCTGGTTGTCTGCTTGATGGAGTGAGATTGTGACAGTGACACTCTTGTTGATGGAGTGAGACTGGGACAGTGTCTACCTGGTTGTCTGGTTGATGGAATGCGAATGGAGAAGTGTGTGTCTGGTTGTCTGGTTGGTGGAGTGAGCTTGGGACCGTGTCTGCCTGGTTGTCTGGTTGATGGAGTGAGTTTGGGACCGTGTCTGTCTGGTTGATGGAGTGATCTTGAGACACTTTCTGCCTGGGTGTCTGGATGATGGATTGAGTTTGGGACAATATCTACCTGGTTGTCAGGTTGATGGAGTGAGTTTGGTACAGTGTCCTTCCGGTTATCTGGCTGACAGAGTGAGTTTGAGACAATGACTGCCTGGTGGTCAGGTTGATGGAGTGAGTTTGGGACAGTGTCTGTCTGGATGGCTGGTTGATGTAGTGAGTTTGGGACAATGTCTGTCTGGATATCTGGTTGATGGAATGAGTTTGGGACAGGATCTGTCTGGTTGTCTGTTTGATGGAGAAAGTTTGGGACAATGTCTGTCTGGTTGTCTGGTTGATGGAGTGAGTTTGGGACCGTGTCTGTTTGGCTGTTTGGTTGATGGAGTTAGTTTGTGACAGAGTCTGTCTCATTCTCAAGATTGGGTCAGTGTCTGTCTGGATGATGGAGTGGCTTTTGGACACTGTCTTTCTGGATCATGGAGAAAGTTTGGGACAATGTCCGTCTGGGTGTCTGCTTGATAGAGTGGGTTTGGCATAGCGGCTACTCGTTTGCCTGGTTGATGGAGTGAGTTTGGGACAGTGACTGCCTGGTGGTCAGGTTGATGGAGTGAGTTTGGGAGAGTGTCTGTCTTGTTTGTTAGTGAATGGAATGAGTTTCGGACAGTTTCTGTCTGTTTGTCCGTTTAGATGCAGTAAGTAAGGGACAGTGCCTGACTGGCTGTCTGGTTAATGGAGTGAGTTTGGGACCGTGTCTGTCTGGTTGTTGTAATGAGTTTGGGACAGTGTCTGCCTGGATGTCTGGTTGATGGAGTGAGTTTGTGACAGTGTCTCTCTGGCTGTTCGCTTGATGGGGTGAGTTTGGGACAGTGTCTGTCTGGTTGCCTGATGATGGAGTGAGTTTGGACAGTGTCTGTCTGGATGTCTGGTTGATGGAGTTAATTTGGGGCAGGATCTGTCTGGTTGTCAGGTTGAAGGAATGAGTTTGGGACAGTGTCTGTCTGGTTGTCAGGTTGATGGAGTGAGATTGGGACAGTTTCTTTCTGGATGATGGAGTGAGATTAGGACATTGGCTGTCTGGATGATGGAGTGAGATTGGGACAGTGACTACCTGGTTGTCTGGTTGATGGAATGAGTGTGGAACTGTGTCTGTCTGGTTGTCTAGTTAATAGAGTGAGTTTTGGACATTTTCTGTCTGGTTGTCTAGATGAGAAGTAAGATTGGGACAGTGTGTCTATTGTTGTCTGGTTGATGGAGTGAGTTTGGGACTGTGTCTGTCTGGATATCAGGTTGATGGAATGAGGTTGGGACAGTGACTGCCTGGTTGTCTGGCTGATGGAGCGAGTTTGGGACAGTGACTGTCTGGTTGCTTGATGGAGTGAGATTGGGACAGTGACTGGTTGATAGAGTGAGTTTGGGACAGTGTCCGTCTGGTTGTGCGGTTGTTGGAGTGTGTATGGAACTGTGTGTGTTTGGTTGTCTAGTTAATGGAGTGAGTTTGGTCTAGTGTCTGTCTGGTTGACTGGCTGATGGAATGAGATTGGGACAGTGACTGTCTGGTTGATGGAGTGAGCATGGGACAGTGTCTGTCTGGATGTCTGGTTGATGGAGTGAGTTTGGCACCGTGTCTGTCTGGTTGTCTCACTGTTGGAGTTATTCTGGGACAGGGTCTTTCTCGTTCTCAGTTTGCAGAAATAAGATTGGGACAGTTTCTGTCTGGATGAGGGAGTGAGATTGTAACAGTGTATGTCTGGTTGCCGCGTTGATGGAGTGATTTGAAACAATGTCTGTCTGGTTGTCTAGTTGATTGAGAAAGTTTGGGACAGTGTCTGCCTGGTTGTCTGGTTGATGGAGTGAGTTTGGGACACTGTCTGTCTGGCTGATGGAGTGATCTTGGGACACTTTCTGCCTGGTTGTCTGGCTGATGGATTGAGTTTGGGACAATGAATGTTAGGTGGTCAGGTTGATGGAGTTAGTTTGGGACAGTGACTGTCCGTATATCTGGTTGATGGAGTGAGTTTGGGACCGTGTCTGTCTGGTTGTCAGTTTGATGGAGTGAGTTTGGGACAGTGGCTGTCCGGTTCTCTTGCTGATGGAGTGAGATTGTGACAGTGTCTCTTTGGTTGTGTGATCGATGGAGTTAGTTTGGGCATCGTCTGTCTCGTTCTCAGGTTGATGGAATGAGATTGGGACACTGTCTGTCTGGATGATGGAGTGAGATATGGGGCAGTGTCTACCTGGTTTAGTGGTTGATGGAGTGAGTTTTGCACAGTGTATGTCTGGTTGCCGAGTTGATGGAGTGATTTGGAACAGTGTCTGTCTGGTTGTTTGGTTGATGGTGAAAGTTTTGGACAGTGTCTGTCTGGTTGTCTGGTTGATGGAGTGAGTTTGGGACAGTGTCTGCCAGTTTGCCTGGTTGATGGAGTGAGTTTGGGATAATGTCTGCCTGTTTGCCTGGTTGATGTAGTGAGTTTGGGAGAGTGTCTGTCTGGTTTTCTGGCTGATGGAGTGATTTTGAGTCAGTGTCTGTCTGGTTGATGGAATGAGTTGGAAAAGTGTCTGCCTGGATGTCTGTTTGATGGAGTAATTTGGGACAAGATCTGTCTGGTTGTCAGGTTGATGGAGTGAGATTGGCACAGTGCCTGTATGGATGATGGAGTGAGATTAGGACATTGGCTGTCTGGATGATGCAGTGAGATTGGGACAGTGTCTACCTGGTTGTCTGGTTGATGGAATGTATATGGAACTGTGTCTGTCTGCTTTTCTAATTAATGCAGTGTGTTTTGGACAGTTTCTGTCTGGTTGTCTAGTTGATGGAGTAAGATTGGGAGAGTGTCTCTATTGTTGTCTGGTTGATGGAGTGAGTTTGGGAGAGTGTCTGTCTGGATGTCAGGTTGATGGAGTGACTTTGGGACTGTCTGTCTGGTTTTCTGGTTGATGGAGATGTTTTGTGACAGGATCTGTCTCGTCCTCAGGTTGATGGAATGAGATTGGGACTGTTTCTGTCTGGCTGATGGAGTGAGATAAGGACACTGTCTGTTTGGATGATGGAGTGTGATTGGGACAGTGTCTACCTGGTTGTCTGGTTGATGGAGAGAGTTTGGGACAGTGTAGAAAAACAAAGAAAACTGCAGATGCTGGAAATCCAAAACAAAAACAGAATTACCTGGAAAAACTCAGCAGGTCTGGCAGCATCGGCGGAGAAGAAAAGAGTTGACGTTTCGAGTCCTCATGACCCTTCGACAGAACTTGATTTCGAGTCCAAGAAAGAGTTGAAATATAGGCTGGTTGAAGGTGTGTGTGTGGGGGGGCGGAGAGATAGAGAGAGAGAGAGGTGCATGTCTACACCTCTCTCTCTCTCTCTATCTCCGCCCCCCCACACACACACCTTAAACCAGCCTATATTTCAACTCTTTCTTGGACTCGAAATCAAGTTCTGTCGAAGGGTCATGAGGACTCGAAACATCAACTCTTTTCTTCTCCGCCGATGCTGCCAGATCTGCTGAGTTTTTCCAGGTAATTCTGTTTTTGTTTGGGACAGTGTATGTCTGGTTGCCGAGTTGATGGAGTGATTTGAAACCGTGTCTGTCTGGTTGTCTGGTTGATGGAGAAAGTATGGGACAGTGTCTATCTCGTTGTCTGGTTGATGGAGTGACTTTGCGACAATGTCTGTCTGGTCGTCAGGTTGATGAAGTGACTTTAGCAAAGTGTCTGCCAGTTTGCCTGGTTGATGGGGTGAGTTTGGGACAATGTCCGTCTGGTTGTGTGGTTGTTGGAGTGTGTATGGAACTGTGTGTGTTTGGTTGTCTCGTTAATGGAGTGAGTTTGGTCTAGTGTCTGTCTGGTTGACTGGTTGATGGAGTGAGATTGGGACAGTGACTGTCTGGTTGATGGATTGAGATTGGGACAGTGTCTGTCTGGATGTCGGGTTGATGGAGTGAGTTTGGGACCGTGTCTGTCTGGTTGTCTAGTTAATGGAGTGAGTTTTGGACAGTTTCTGTCAGGTTGTCGAGATGAGGAGTAAGATTGGGACAGTGTGTCTATTGTTGTCTGGTTGATGGAGTGAGTTTGGGTCAGTGTCTGTCTGGATATCAGGTTGATGGAATGAGGTTGGGACAGTGACTGCCTGGTTGTCTGGCTGATGGAATGGGTTTGGGACAGTGACTGGTTGTCTGCTTGATGGAGTGAGATTGGGACAGTGACTGGTTGATGGAGTGAGCTGGGGACAGTATCTGTCTGGATGTGTGGTTGAAGGAGTGAGTTTGGGACCGTGTCTGTCTGGTTGTCTCACTGATGGAGTTATTATGGGACATGGTCTTTCTCGTTCTCAGGTTGCCGGAATAAGATTGGGACTGTTTCTGTCTGCATGATGGAGTGTAATTAGGACACTGTCTCTCTGGATGAAGGAGAAAGTTTGGGAAAATGTCTGTCTGGTTGTCTGCTTGATGGAGTGAGATTGTTACAGTGACACTCTTGTTGATGGAGTGAGACTGGGACAGTGTCTACCTGGTTGTCTGGTTGATGGAATGCGTATGGAGAAGTGTGTGTCTGGTTGTCTGGTTGGTGGAGTGAGCTTGGGACAGTGTCTGCCTGGTTGTCTGGTTGATGGAGTGAGTTTGGGACAGTGTCTGTCTGGTTGATGGAGTGATCTTGGGACACTTTCTGCCTGGTTGTCTGGCTGATGGATTGAGTTTGGGACAATGAATGTTAGGTGGTCAGGTTGATGGAGTTAGTTTGGGACAGTGTCTGTCCGTATATCTGGTTGATGGAGTGAGTTTGGGACCCTGGCTGACTGGTTGTCAATTTGATGGAGTGAGTTTGGGACAGTGGCTGTCCGGTTGTCTTGCTGATGGTGTGAGATAGTGACAGTGTCTGTTTGGTTTTGTGATTGATGGAGTTAGTTTGGGCATCGTCTGTCTCGTTCTCAGGTTGATGGAATGAGATTGGGACAGTGTCTTTCTGGATGATGGAGTGAGATTGGGATACTGTGTGTCTGGATGATGGAGTGAGATTGGGACAGTGTCTGTCTGGATGTCTCGTTGAAGGAGTGCATTTGGGACCGTGTCTGTCTGGTTGTTTCACTGATGGAGTTATTATGGGACATGGTCTTTCTCGTTCTCAGGTTGCAGAAATAAGATTGGGACAGTTTCTGTCTGGATGATGGAGTGTAATTAGGACACTGTCTCTCTGGATGAAGGAGAAAGTTTGGGAAAATGTCTGTCTGGTTGTCTGCTTGATGGAGTGAGATTGTGACAGTGACACTCTTGTTGATGGAGTGAGACTGGGACAGTGTCTACCTGGTTGTCTGGTTGATGGAATGCGTATGGAGAAGTGTGTGTCTGGTTGTCTGGTTGGTGGAGAGAGCTTGGGACAGTGTCTGCCTGGTTGTCTGGTTGATGGAGTGAGTTTGGGACACTGTCTGTCTGGCTGATGGAGTGAGCTTGGGACTCTTTCTGACTGGTTGTCTGGCTGATGGATTGAGTTTGGGACAATGAATGTTAGGTGGTCAGGTTGATGGAGTTAGTTTGGGACAGTGTCTGTCCGTATATCTGGTTGATGGAGTGAGTTTGGGACCGTGTCTGTCTGGTTGTCAGTTTGATGGAGTGAGTTTGGGACAGTGGCTGTCCGGTTGTCTTGCTGATGGAGTGAGATTGTGACAGTGTCTCTTTGGTTGTGTGATCGATGGAGTTAGTTTGGGCATCGTCTGTCTCGTTCTCAGGTTCATGGAATGAGATTGGGACAGTGTCTTTCTGGATGATGGAGTGAGATTGGGATACTGTGTGTCTGGATGATGGAGTGAGATTGGGACAGTGTCTGTCTGGATGTCTCGTTGAAGGTGTGCATTTGGGACCGTGCCTGTCTGGTTGTTTCACTGATGGAGTTATTATGGGACATGGTCTTTCTCGTTCTCAGGTTGCAGAAATAAGATTGGGACAGTTTCTGTCTAGATGATGGAGTGTAATTAGGACACTGTCTCTCTGGATGAAGGAGAAAGTTTGGGAAAATGTCTGTCTGGTTGTCTGCTTGATGGAGTGAGATTGTGACAGTGACACTCTTGTTGATGGAGTGAGACTGGGACAGTGTCTACCTGGTTGTCTGGTTGATGGAATGCGAATGGAGAAGTGTGTGTCTGGTTGTCTGGTTGGTGGAGTGAGCTTGGGACCGTGTCTGCCTGGTTGTCTGGTTGATGGAGTGAGTTTGGGACCGTGTCTGTCTGGTTGATGGAGTGATCTTGAGACACTTTCTGCCTGGGTGTCTGGATGATGGATTGAGTTTGGGACAATATCTACCTGGTTGTCAGGTTGATGGAGTGAGTTTGGTACAGTGTCCTTCCGGTTATCTGGCTGACAGAGTGAGTTTGAGACAATGACTGCCTGGTGGTCAGGTTGATGGAGTGAGTTTGGGACAGTGTCTGTCTGGATGGCTGGTTGATGTAGTGAGTTTGGGACAATGTCTGTCTGGATATCTGGTTGATGGAATGAGTTTGGGACAGGATCTGTCTGGTTGTCTGTTTGATGGAGAAAGTTTGGGACAATGTCTGTCTGGTTGTCTGGTTGATGGAGTGAGTTTGGGACCGTGTCTGTTTGGCTGTTTGGTTGATGGAGTTAGTTTGTGACAGAGTCTGTCTCATTCTCAAGATTGGGTCAGTGTCTGTCTGGATGATGGAGTGGCTTTTGGACACTGTCTTTCTGGATCATGGAGAAAGTTTGGGACAATGTCCGTCTGGGTGTCTGCTTGATAGAGTGGGTTTGGCATAGCGGCTACTCGTTTGCCTGGTTGATGGAGTGAGTTTGGGACAGTGACTGCCTGGTGGTCAGGTTGATGGAGTGAGTTTGGGAGAGTGTCTGTCTTGTTTGTTAGTGAATGGAATGAGTTTCGGACAGTTTCTGTCTGTTTGTCCGTTTAGATGCAGTAAGTAAGGGACAGTGCCTGACTGGCTGTCTGGTTAATGGAGTGAGTTTGGGACCGTGTCTGTCTGGTTGTTGTAATGAGTTTGGGACAGTGTCTGCCTGGATGTCTGGTTGATGGAGTGAGTTTGTGACAGTGTCTCTCTGGCTGTTCGCTTGATGGGGTGAGTTTGGGACAGTGTCTGTCTGGTTGCCTGATGATGGAGTGAGTTTGGACAGTGTCTGTCTGGATGTCTGGTTGATGGAGTTAATTTGGGGCAGGATCTGTCTGGTTGTCAGGTTGAAGGAATGAGTTTGGGACAGTGTCTGTCTGGTTGTCAGGTTGATGGAGTGAGATTGGGACAGTTTCTTTCTGGATGATGGAGTGAGATTAGGACATTGGCTGTCTGGATGATGGAGTGAGATTGGGACAGTGACTACCTGGTTGTCTGGTTGATGGAATGAGTGTGGAACTGTGTCTGTCTGGTTGTCTAGTTAATAGAGTGAGTTTTGGACATTTTCTGTCTGGTTGTCTAGATGAGAAGTAAGATTGGGACAGTGTGTCTATTGTTGTCTGGTTGATGGAGTGAGTTTGGGACTGTGTCTGTCTGGATATCAGGTTGATGGAATGAGGTTGGGACAGTGACTGCCTGGTTGTCTGGCTGATGGAGCGAGTTTGGGACAGTGACTGTCTGGTTGCTTGATGGAGTGAGATTGGGACAGTGACTGGTTGATAGAGTGAGTTTGGGACAGTGTCCGTCTGGTTGTGCGGTTGTTGGAGTGTGTATGGAACTGTGTGTGTTTGGTTGTCTAGTTAATGGAGTGAGTTTGGTCTAGTGTCTGTCTGGTTGACTGGCTGATGGAATGAGATTGGGACAGTGACTGTCTGGTTGATGGAGTGAGCATGGGACAGTGTCTGTCTGGATGTCTGGTTGATGGAGTGAGTTTGGCACCGTGTCTGTCTGGTTGTCTCACTGTTGGAGTTATTCTGGGACAGGGTCTTTCTCGTTCTCAGTTTGCAGAAATAAGATTGGGACAGTTTCTGTCTGGATGAGGGAGTGAGATTGTAACAGTGTATGTCTGGTTGCCGCGTTGATGGAGTGATTTGAAACAATGTCTGTCTGGTTGTCTAGTTGATTGAGAAAGTTTGGGACAGTGTCTGCCTGGTTGTCTGGTTGATGGAGTGAGTTTGGGACACTGTCTGTCTGGCTGATGGAGTGATCTTGGGACACTTTCTGCCTGGTTGTCTGGCTGATGGATTGAGTTTGGGACAATGAATGTTAGGTGGTCAGGTTGATGGAGTTAGTTTGGGACAGTGACTGTCCGTATATCTGGTTGATGGAGTGAGTTTGGGACCGTGTCTGTCTGGTTGTCAGTTTGATGGAGTGAGTTTGGGACAGTGGCTGTCCGGTTCTCTTGCTGATGGAGTGAGATTGTGACAGTGTCTCTTTGGTTGTGTGATCGATGGAGTTAGTTTGGGCATCGTCTGTCTCGTTCTCAGGTTGATGGAATGAGATTGGGACACTGTCTGTCTGGATGATGGAGTGAGATATGGGGCAGTGTCTACCTGGTTTAGTGGTTGATGGAGTGAGTTTTGCACAGTGTATGTCTGGTTGCCGAGTTGATGGAGTGATTTGGAACAGTGTCTGTCTGGTTGTTTGGTTGATGGTGAAAGTTTTGGACAGTGTCTGTCTGGTTGTCTGGTTGATGGAGTGAGTTTGGGACAGTGTCTGCCAGTTTGCCTGGTTGATGGAGTGAGTTTGGGATAATGTCTGCCTGTTTGCCTGGTTGATGTAGTGAGTTTGGGAGAGTGTCTGTCTGGTTTTCTGGCTGATGGAGTGATTTTGAGTCAGTGTCTGTCTGGTTGATGGAATGAGTTGGAAAAGTGTCTGCCTGGATGTCTGTTTGATGGAGTAATTTGGGACAAGATCTGTCTGGTTGTCAGGTTGATGGAGTGAGATTGGCACAGTGCCTGTATGGATGATGGAGTGAGATTAGGACATTGGCTGTCTGGATGATGCAGTGAGATTGGGACAGTGTCTACCTGGTTGTCTGGTTGATGGAATGTATATGGAACTGTGTCTGTCTGCTTTTCTAATTAATGCAGTGTGTTTTGGACAGTTTCTGTCTGGTTGTCTAGTTGATGGAGTAAGATTGGGAGAGTGTCTCTATTGTTGTCTGGTTGATGGAGTGAGTTTGGGAGAGTGTCTGTCTGGATGTCAGGTTGATGGAGTGACTTTGGGACTGTCTGTCTGGTTTTCTGGTTGATGGAGATGTTTTGTGACAGGATCTGTCTCGTCCTCAGGTTGATGGAATGAGATTGGGACTGTTTCTGTCTGGCTGATGGAGTGAGATAAGGACACTGTCTGTTTGGATGATGGAGTGTGATTGGGACAGTGTCTACCTGGTTGTCTGGTTGATGGAGAGAGTTTGGGACAGTGTAGAAAAACAAAGAAAACTGCAGATGCTGGAAATCCAAAACAAAAACAGAATTACCTGGAAAAACTCAGCAGGTCTGGCAGCATCGGCGGAGAAGAAAAGAGTTGACGTTTCGAGTCCTCATGACCCTTCGACAGAACTTGATTTCGAGTCCAAGAAAGAGTTGAAATATAGGCTGGTTGAAGGTGTGTGTGTGGGGGGGCGGAGAGATAGAGAGAGAGAGAGGTGCATGTCTACACCTCTCTCTCTCTCTCTATCTCCGCCCCCCCACACACACACCTTAAACCAGCCTATATTTCAACTCTTTCTTGGACTCGAAATCAAGTTCTGTCGAAGGGTCATGAGGACTCGAAACATCAACTCTTTTCTTCTCCGCCGATGCTGCCAGATCTGCTGAGTTTTTCCAGGTAATTCTGTTTTTGTTTGGGACAGTGTATGTCTGGTTGCCGAGTTGATGGAGTGATTTGAAACCGTGTCTGTCTGGTTGTCTGGTTGATGGAGAAAGTATGGGACAGTGTCTATCTCGTTGTCTGGTTGATGGAGTGACTTTGCGACAATGTCTGTCTGGTCGTCAGGTTGATGAAGTGACTTTAGCAAAGTGTCTGCCAGTTTGCCTGGTTGATGGGGTGAGTTTGGGACAATGTCCGTCTGGTTGTGTGGTTGTTGGAGTGTGTATGGAACTGTGTGTGTTTGGTTGTCTCGTTAATGGAGTGAGTTTGGTCTAGTGTCTGTCTGGTTGACTGGTTGATGGAGTGAGATTGGGACAGTGACTGTCTGGTTGATGGATTGAGATTGGGACAGTGTCTGTCTGGATGTCGGGTTGATGGAGTGAGTTTGGGACCGTGTCTGTCTGGTTGTCTAGTTAATGGAGTGAGTTTTGGACAGTTTCTGTCAGGTTGTCGAGATGAGGAGTAAGATTGGGACAGTGTGTCTATTGTTGTCTGGTTGATGGAGTGAGTTTGGGTCAGTGTCTGTCTGGATATCAGGTTGATGGAATGAGGTTGGGACAGTGACTGCCTGGTTGTCTGGCTGATGGAATGGGTTTGGGACAGTGACTGGTTGTCTGCTTGATGGAGTGAGATTGGGACAGTGACTGGTTGATGGAGTGAGCTGGGGACAGTATCTGTCTGGATGTGTGGTTGAAGGAGTGAGTTTGGGACCGTGTCTGACGGGTTGTCTCACTGATGGAGTTATTATGGGACATGGTCTTTCTCGTTCTCAGGTTGCCGGAATAAGATTGGGACTGTTTCTGTCTGCATGATGGAGTGTAATTAGGACACTGTCTCTCTGGATGAAGGAGAAAGTTTGGGAAAATGTCTGTCTGGTTGTCTGCTTGATGGAGTGAGATTGTTACAGTGACACTCTTGTTGATGGAGTGAGACTGGGACAGTGTCTACCTGGTTGTCTGGTTGATGGAATGCGTATGGAGAAGTGTGTGTCTGGTTGTCTGGTTGGTGGAGTGAGCTTGGGACAGTGTCTGCCTGGTTGTCTGGTTGATGGAGTGAGTTTGGGACAGTGTCTGTCTGGTTGATGGAGTGATCTTGGGACACTTTCTGCCTGGTTGTCTGGCTGATGGATTGAGTTTGGGACAATGAATGTTAGGTGGTCAGGTTGATGGAGTTAGTTTGGGACAGTGTCTGTCCGTATATCTGGTTGATGGAGTGAGTTTGGGACCCTGGCTGACTGGTTGTCAATTTGATGGAGTGAGTTTGGGACAGTGGCTGTCCGGTTGTCTTGCTGATGGTGTGAGATAGTGACAGTGTCTGTTTGGTTTTGTGATTGATGGAGTTAGTTTGGGCATCGTCTGTCTCGTTCTCAGGTTGATGGAATGAGATTGGGACAGTGTCTTTCTGGATGATGGAGTGAGATTGGGATACTGTGTGTCTGGATGATGGAGTGAGATTGGGACAGTGTCTGTCTGGATGTCTCGTTGAAGGAGTGCATTTGGGACCGTGTCTGTCTGGTTGTTTCACTGATGGAGTTATTATGGGACATGGTCTTTCTCGTTCTCAGGTTGCAGAAATAAGATTGGGACAGTTTCTGTCTGGATGATGGAGTGTAATTAGGACACTGTCTCTCTGGATGAAGGAGAAAGTTTGGGAAAATGTCTGTCTGGTTGTCTGCTTGATGGAGTGAGATTGTGACAGTGACACTCTTGTTGATGGAGTGAGACTGGGACAGTGTCTACCTGGTTGTCTGGTTGATGGAATGCGTATGGAGAAGTGTGTGTCTGGTTGTCTGGTTGGTGGAGAGAGCTTGGGACAGTGTCTGCCTGGTTGTCTGGTTGATGGAGTGAGTTTGGGACACTGTCTGTCTGGCTGATGGAGTGAGCTTGGGACTCTTTCTGACTGGTTGTCTGGCTGATGGATTGAGTTTGGGACAATGAATGTTAGGTGGTCAGGTTGATGGAGTTAGTTTGGGACAGTGTCTGTCCGTATATCTGGTTGATGGAGTGAGTTTGGGACCGTGTCTGTCTGGTTGTCAGTTTGATGGAGTGAGTTTGGGACAGTGGCTGTCCGGTTGTCTTGCTGATGGAGTGAGATTGTGACAGTGTCTCTTTGGTTGTGTGATCGATGGAGTTAGTTTGGGCATCGTCTGTCTCGTTCTCAGGTTCATGGAATGAGATTGGGACAGTGTCTTTCTGGATGATGGAGTGAGATTGGGATACTGTGTGTCTGGATGATGGAGTGAGATTGGGACAGTGTCTGTCTGGATGTCTCGTTGAAGGTGTGCATTTGGGACCGTGCCTGTCTGGTTGTTTCACTGATGGAGTTATTATGGGACATGGTCTTTCTCGTTCTCAGGTTGCAGAAATAAGATTGGGACAGTTTCTGTCTAGATGATGGAGTGTAATTAGGACACTGTCTCTCTGGATGAAGGAGAAAGTTTGGGAAAATGTCTGTCTGGTTGTCTGCTTGATGGAGTGAGATTGTGACAGTGACACTCTTGTTGATGGAGTGAGACTGGGACAGTGTCTACCTGGTTGTCTGGTTGATGGAATGCGAATGGAGAAGTGTGTGTCTGGTTGTCTGGTTGGTGGAGTGAGCTTGGGACCGTGTCTGCCTGGTTGTCTGGTTGATGGAGTGAGTTTGGGACCGTGTCTGTCTGGTTGATGGAGTGATCTTGAGACACTTTCTGCCTGGGTGTCTGGATGATGGATTGAGTTTGGGACAATATCTACCTGGTTGTCAGGTTGATGGAGTGAGTTTGGTACAGTGTCCTTCCGGTTATCTGGCTGACAGAGTGAGTTTGAGACAATGACTGCCTGGTGGTCAGGTTGATGGAGTGAGTTTGGGACAGTGTCTGTCTGGATGGCTGGTTGATGTAGTGAGTTTGGGACAATGTCTGTCTGGATATCTGGTTGATGGAATGAGTTTGGGACAGGATCTGTCTGGTTGTCTGTTTGATGGAGAAAGTTTGGGACAATGTCTGTCTGGTTGTCTGGTTGATGGAGTGAGTTTGGGACCGTGTCTGTTTGGCTGTTTGGTTGATGGAGTTAGTTTGTGACAGAGTCTGTCTCATTCTCAAGATTGGGTCAGTGTCTGTCTGGATGATGGAGTGGCTTTTGGACACTGTCTTTCTGGATCATGGAGAAAGTTTGGGACAATGTCCGTCTGGGTGTCTGCTTGATAGAGTGGGTTTGGCATAGCGGCTACTCGTTTGCCTGGTTGATGGAGTGAGTTTGGGACAGTGACTGCCTGGTGGTCAGGTTGATGGAGTGAGTTTGGGAGAGTGTCTGTCTTGTTTGTTAGTGAATGGAATGAGTTTCGGACAGTTTCTGTCTGTTTGTCCGTTTAGATGCAGTAAGTAAGGGACAGTGCCTGACTGGCTGTCTGGTTAATGGAGTGAGTTTGGGACCGTGTCTGTCTGGTTGTTGTAATGAGTTTGGGACAGTGTCTGCCTGGATGTCTGGTTGATGGAGTGAGTTTGTGACAGTGTCTCTCTGGCTGTTCGCTTGATGGGGTGAGTTTGGGACAGTGTCTGTCTGGTTGCCTGATGATGGAGTGAGTTTGGACAGTGTCTGTCTGGATGTCTGGTTGATGGAGTTAATTTGGGGCAGGATCTGTCTGGTTGTCAGGTTGAAGGAATGAGTTTGGGACAGTGTCTGTCTGGTTGTCAGGTTGATGGAGTGAGATTGGGACAGTTTCTTTCTGGATGATGGAGTGAGATTAGGACATTGGCTGTCTGGATGATGGAGTGAGATTGGGACAGTGACTACCTGGTTGTCTGGTTGATGGAATGAGTGTGGAACTGTGTCTGTCTGGTTGTCTAGTTAATAGAGTGAGTTTTGGACATTTTCTGTCTGGTTGTCTAGATGAGAAGTAAGATTGGGACAGTGTGTCTATTGTTGTCTGGTTGATGGAGTGAGTTTGGGACTGTGTCTGTCTGGATATCAGGTTGATGGAATGAGGTTGGGACAGTGACTGCCTGGTTGTCTGGCTGATGGAGCGAGTTTGGGACAGTGACTGTCTGGTTGCTTGATGGAGTGAGATTGGGACAGTGACTGGTTGATAGAGTGAGTTTGGGACAGTGTCCGTCTGGTTGTGCGGTTGTTGGAGTGTGTATGGAACTGTGTGTGTTTGGTTGTCTAGTTAATGGAGTGAGTTTGGTCTAGTGTCTGTCTGGTTGACTGGCTGATGGAATGAGATTGGGACAGTGACTGTCTGGTTGATGGAGTGAGCATGGGACAGTGTCTGTCTGGATGTCTGGTTGATGGAGTGAGTTTGGCACCGTGTCTGTCTGGTTGTCTCACTGTTGGAGTTATTCTGGGACAGGGTCTTTCTCGTTCTCAGTTTGCAGAAATAAGATTGGGACAGTTTCTGTCTGGATGAGGGAGTGAGATTGTAACAGTGTATGTCTGGTTGCCGCGTTGATGGAGTGATTTGAAACAATGTCTGTCTGGTTGTCTAGTTGATTGAGAAAGTTTGGGACAGTGTCTGCCTGGTTGTCTGGTTGATGGAGTGAGTTTGGGACACTGTCTGTCTGGCTGATGGAGTGATCTTGGGACACTTTCTGCCTGGTTGTCTGGCTGATGGATTGAGTTTGGGACAATGAATGTTAGGTGGTCAGGTTGATGGAGTTAGTTTGGGACAGTGACTGTCCGTATATCTGGTTGATGGAGTGAGTTTGGGACCGTGTCTGTCTGGTTGTCAGTTTGATGGAGTGAGTTTGGGACAGTGGCTGTCCGGTTCTCTTGCTGATGGAGTGAGATTGTGACAGTGTCTCTTTGGTTGTGTGATCGATGGAGTTAGTTTGGGCATCGTCTGTCTCGTTCTCAGGTTGATGGAATGAGATTGGGACACTGTCTGTCTGGATGATGGAGTGAGATATGGGGCAGTGTCTACCTGGTTTAGTGGTTGATGGAGTGAGTTTTGCACAGTGTATGTCTGGTTGCCGAGTTGATGGAGTGATTTGGAACAGTGTCTGTCTGGTTGTTTGGTTGATGGTGAAAGTTTTGGACAGTGTCTGTCTGGTTGTCTGGTTGATGGAGTGAGTTTGGGACAGTGTCTGCCAGTTTGCCTGGTTGATGGAGTGAGTTTGGGATAATGTCTGCCTGTTTGCCTGGTTGATGTAGTGAGTTTGGGAGAGTGTCTGTCTGGTTTTCTGGCTGATGGAGTGATTTTGAGTCAGTGTCTGTCTGGTTGATGGAATGAGTTGGAAAAGTGTCTGCCTGGATGTCTGTTTGATGGAGTAATTTGGGACAAGATCTGTCTGGTTGTCAGGTTGATGGAGTGAGATTGGCACAGTGCCTGTATGGATGATGGAGTGAGATTAGGACATTGGCTGTCTGGATGATGCAGTGAGATTGGGACAGTGTCTACCTGGTTGTCTGGTTGATGGAATGTATATGGAACTGTGTCTGTCTGCTTTTCTAATTAATGCAGTGTGTTTTGGACAGTTTCTGTCTGGTTGTCTAGTTGATGGAGTAAGATTGGGAGAGTGTCTCTATTGTTGTCTGGTTGATGGAGTGAGTTTGGGAGAGTGTCTGTCTGGATGTCAGGTTGATGGAGTGACTTTGGGACTGTCTGTCTGGTTTTCTGGTTGATGGAGATGTTTTGTGACAGGATCTGTCTCGTCCTCAGGTTGATGGAATGAGATTGGGACTGTTTCTGTCTGGCTGATGGAGTGAGATAAGGACACTGTCTGTTTGGATGATGGAGTGTGATTGGGACAGTGTCTACCTGGTTGTCTGGTTGATGGAGAGAGTTTGGGACAGTGTAGAAAAACAAAGAAAACTGCAGATGCCGGAAATCCAAAACAAAAACAGAATTACCTGGAAAAACTCAGCAGGTCTGGCAGCATCGGCGGAGAAGAAAAGAGTTGACGTTTCGAGTCCTCATGACCCTTCGACAGAACTTGATTTCGAGTCCAAGAAAGAGTTGAAATATAGGCTGGTTGAAGGTGTGTGTGTGGGGGGGCGGAGAGATAGAGAGAGAGAGAGGTGCATGTCTACACCTCTCTCTCTCTCTCTATCTCCGCCCCCCCACACACACACCTTAAACCAGCCTATATTTCAACTCTTTCTTGGACTCGAAATCAAGTTCTGTCGAAGGGTCATGAGGACTCGAAACATCAACTCTTTTCTTCTCCGCCGATGCTGCCAGATCTGCTGAGTTTTTCCAGGTAATTCTGTTTTTGTTTGGGACAGTGTATGTCTGGTTGCCGAGTTGATGGAGTGATTTGAAACCGTGTCTGTCTGGTTGTCTGGTTGATGGAGAAAGTATGGGACAGTGTCTATCTCGTTGTCTGGTTGATGGAGTGACTTTGCGACAATGTCTGTCTGGTCGTCAGGTTGATGAAGTGACTTTAGCAAAGTGTCTGCCAGTTTGCCTGGTTGATGGGGTGAGTTTGGGACAATGTCCGTCTGGTTGTGTGGTTGTTGGAGTGTGTATGGAACTGTGTGTGTTTGGTTGTCTCGTTAATGGAGTGAGTTTGGTCTAGTGTCTGTCTGGTTGACTGGTTGATGGAGTGAGATTGGGACAGTGACTGTCTGGTTGATGGATTGAGATTGGGACAGTGTCTGTCTGGATGTCGGGTTGATGGAGTGAGTTTGGGACCGTGTCTGTCTGGTTGTCTAGTTAATGGAGTGAGTTTTGGACAGTTTCTGTCAGGTTGTCGAGATGAGGAGTAAGATTGGGACAGTGTGTCTATTGTTGTCTGGTTGATGGAGTGAGTTTGGGTCAGTGTCTGTCTGGATATCAGGTTGATGGAATGAGGTTGGGACAGTGACTGCCTGGTTGTCTGGCTGATGGAATGGGTTTGGGACAGTGACTGGTTGTCTGCTTGATGGAGTGAGATTGGGACAGTGACTGGTTGATGGAGTGAGCTGGGGACAGTATCTGTCTGGATGTGTGGTTGAAGGAGTGAGTTTGGGACCGTGTCTGACTGGTTGTCTCACTGATGGAGTTATTATGGGACATGGTCTTTCTCGTTCTCAGGTTGCCGGAATAAGATTGGGACTGTTTCTGTCTGCATGATGGAGTGTAATTAGGACACTGTCTCTCTGGATGAAGGAGAAAGTTTGGGAAAATGTCTGTCTGGTTGTCTGCTTGATGGAGTGAGATTGTTACAGTGACACTCTTGTTGATGGAGTGAGACTGGGACAGTGTCTACCTGGTTGTCTGGTTGATGGAATGCGTATGGAGAAGTGTGTGTCTGGTTGTCTGGTTGGTGGAGTGAGCTTGGGACAGTGTCTGCCTGGTTGACTGGTTGATGGAGTGAGTTTGGGACAGTGTCTGTCTGGTTGATGGAGTGATCTTGGGACACTTTCTGCCTGGTTGTCTGGCTGATGGATTGAGTTTGGGACAATGAATGTTAGGTGGTCAGGTTGATGGAGTTAGTTTGGGACAGTGTCTGTCCGTATATCTGGTTGATGGAGTGAGTTTGGGACCCTGGCTGACTGGTTGTCAATTTGATGGAGTGAGTTTGGGACAGTGGCTGTCCGGTTGTCTTGCTGATGGTGTGAGATAGTGACAGTGTCTGTTTGGTTTTGTGATTGATGGAGTTAGTTTGGGCATCGTCTGTCTCGTTCTCAGGTTGATGGAATGAGATTGGGACAGTGTCTTTCTGGATGATGGAGTGAGATTGGGATACTGTGTGTCTGGATGATGGAGTGAGATTGGGACAGTGTCTGTCTGGATGTCTCGTTGAAGGAGTGCATTTGGGACCGTGTCTGTCTGGTTGTTTCACTGATGGAGTTATTATGGGACATGGTCTTTCTCGTTCTCAGGTTGCAGAAATAAGATTGGGACAGTTTCTGTCTGGATGATGGAGTGTAATTAGGACACTGTCTCTCTGGATGAAGGAGAAAGTTTGGGAAAATGTCTGTCTGGTTGTCTGCTTGATGGAGTGAGATTGTGACAGTGACACTCTTGTTGATGGAGTGAGACTGGGACAGTGTCTACCTGGTTGTCTGGTTGATGGAATGCGTATGGAGAAGTGTGTGTCTGGTTGTCTGGTTGGTGGAGAGAGCTTGGGACAGTGTCTGCCTGGTTGTCTGGTTGATGGAGTGAGTTTGGGACACTGTCTGTCTGGCTGATGGAGTGAGCTTGGGACTCTTTCTGACTGGTTGTCTGGCTGATGGATTGAGTTTGGGACAATGAATGTTAGGTGGTCAGGTTGATGGAGTTAGTTTGGGACAGTGTCTGTCCGTATATCTGGTTGATGGAGTGAGTTTGGGACCGTGTCTGTCTGGTTGTCAGTTTGATGGAGTGAGTTTGGGACAGTGGCTGTCCGGTTGTCTTGCTGATGGAGTGAGATTGTGACAGTGTCTCTTTGGTTGTGTGATCGATGGAGTTAGTTTGGGCATCGTCTGTCTCGTTCTCAGGTTCATGGAATGAGATTGGGACAGTGTCTTTCTGGATGATGGAGTGAGATTGGGATACTGTGTGTCTGGATGATGGAGTGAGATTGGGACAGTGTCTGTCTGGATGTCTCGTTGAAGGTGTGCATTTGGGACCGTGCCTGTCTGGTTGTTTCACTGATGGAGTTATTATAGGACATGGTCTTTCTCGTTCTCAGGTTGCAGAAATAAGATTGGGACAGTTTCTGTCTAGATGATGGAGTGTAATTAGGACACTGTCTCTCTGGATGAAGGAGAAAGTTTGGGAAAATGTCTGTCTGGTTGTCTGCTTGATGGAGTGAGATTGTGACAGTGACACTCTTGTTGATGGAGTGAGACTGGGACAGTGTCTACCTGGTTGTCTGGTTGATGGAATGCGAATGGAGAAGTGTGTGTCTGGTTGTCTGGTTGGTGGAGTGAGCTTGGGACCGTGTCTGCCTGGTTATCTGGTTGATGGAGTGAGTTTGGGACCGTGTCTGTCTGGTTGATGGAGTGATCTTGAGACACTTTCTGCCTGGGTGTCTGGCTGATGGATTGAGTTTGGGACAATGAATGTTAGGTGGTCAGGTTGATGGAGTTAGTTTGGGACAGTGTCTGTCTGGTTGTCAGTTTGATGGAGTGAGTTTGGGACAGTGGCTGTCCAGTTCTCTTGCTGATGGAGTGAGATTGTGACAGTGTTTCTTTGGTTGTGTGATCGATGGAGTTAGTTTGGGCATCGTCTGTCTCGTTCTCAGGTTGATGGAATGAGATTGGGACAGTGTCTTTCTGGATGATGGAGTGAGATTGCGATACTGTCTGTCTGGATGATGGAGTGAGATATGGGGCAGTGTCTACCTGGTTTAGTGGTTGATGGAGTGAGTTTTGCACAGTGTATGTCTGGTTGCCGAGTTGATGGAGTGATTTGGAACAGTGTCTGTCTGGTTGTTTGGTTGATGGTGAAAGTTTTGGACAGTGTCTGTCTGGTTGTCTGGTTGATGGAGTGAGTTTGGGACAGTGTCTGCCAGTTTGCCTGGTTGATGGAGTGAGTTTGGGATAATGTCTGCCTGTTTGCCTGGTTGATGTAGTGAGTTTGGGAGAGTGTCTGTCTGGTTTTCTGGCTGATGGAGTGATTTTGAGTCAGTGTCTGTCTGGTTGATGGAATGAGTTGGAAAAGTGTCTGCCTGGATGTCTGTTTGATGGAGTAATTTGGGACAAGATCTGTCTGGTTGTCAGGTTGATGGAGTGAGATTGGCACAGTGCCTGTATGGATGATGGAGTGAGATTAGGACATTGGCTGTCTGGATGATGCAGTGAGATTGGGACAGTGTCTACCTGGTTGTCTGGTTGATGGAATGTATATGGAACTGTGTCTGTCTGCTTTTCTAATTAATGCAGTGTGTTTTGGACAGTTTCTGTCTGGTTGTCTAGTTGATGGAGTAAGATTGGGAGAGTGTCTCTATTGTTGTCTGGTTGATGGAGTGAGTTTGGGAGAGTGTCTGTCTGGATGTCAGGTTGATGGAGTGACTTTGGGACTGTCTGTCTGGTTTTCTGGTTGATGGAGATGTTTTGTGACAGGATCTGTCTCGTCCTCAGGTTGATGGAATGAGATTGGGACTGTGTCTGTCTGGCTGATGGAGTGAGATAAGGACACTGTCTGTTTGGATGATGGAGTGTGATTGGGACAGTGTCTACCTGGTTGTCTGGTTGATGGAGAGAGTTTGGGACAGTGTATAAAAACAAAGAAAACTGCGGATGCTGGAAATCCAAAACAAAAACAGAATTACCTGGAAAAACTCAGCAGGTCTGGCAGCATCGGCGGAGAAGAAAAGAGTTGACGTTTCGAGTCCTCATGACCCTTCGACAGAACTTGATTTCGAGTCCAAGAAAGAGTTGAAATATAGGCTGGTTGAAGGTGTGTGTGTGGGGGGGCGGAGAGATAGAGAGAGAGAGAGGTGCATGTCTACACCTCTCTCTCTCTCTCTATCTCCGCCCCCCCACACACACACCTTAAACCAGCCTATATTTCAACTCTTTCTTGGACTCGAAATCAAGTTCTGTCGAAGGGTCATGAGGACTCGAAACGTCAACTCTTTTCTTCTCCGCCGATGCTGCCAGACCTGCTGAGTTTTTCCAGGTAATTCTGTTTTTGTTTGGGACAGTGTATGTCTGGTTGCCGAGTTGATGGAGTGATTTGAAACCGTGTCTGTCTGGTTGTCTGGTTGATGGAGAAAGTTTGGGACAGTGTCTATCTCGTTGTCTGGTTGATGGAGTGACTTTGCGACAATGTCTGTCTGGTCGTCAGGTTGATGAAGTGACTTTAGCAAAGTGTCTGCCAGTTTGCTTGGTTGATGGGGTGAGTTTGGGACAATGTCCGTCTGGTTGTGTGGTTGTTGGAGTGTGTATGGAACTGTGTGTGTTTGGTTGTCTAGTTAATGGAGTGAGTTTGGTCTAGTGTCTGTCTGGTTGACTGGTTGATGGAGTGAGATTGGGACAGTGACTGGTTGATGGATTGAGATTGGGACAGTGTCTGTCTGGATGTCGGGTTGATGGAGTGAGTTTGGGACCGTGTCTGTCTGGTTGTCTAGTTAATGGAGTGAGTTTTGGACAGTTTCTGTCAGGTTGTCCAGATGAGGAGTAAGATTGGGACAGTGTGTCTATTGTTGTCTGGTTGATGGAGTGAGTTTGGGTCAGTGTCTGTCTGGATATCAGGTTGATGGAATGAGGTTGGGACAGTGACTGCCTGGTTGTCTGGCTGATGGAATGGGTTTGGGGCAGTGACTGGTTGTCTGCTTGATGGAGTGAGATTGGGACAGTGACTGGTTGATGGAGTGAGCTGGGGACAGTATCTGTCTGGATGTGTGGTTGAAGGAGTGAGTTTGGGACCGTGTCTGACTGGTTGTCTCACTGATGGAGTTATTATGGGACATGGTCTTTCTCGTTCTCAGGTTGCCGGAATAAGATTGGGACTGTTTCTGTCTGCATGATGGAGTGTAATTAGGACACTGTCTCTCTGGATGAAGGAGAAAGTTTGGGAAAATGTCTGTCTGGTTGTCTGCTTGATGGAGTGAGATTGTTACAGTGACACTCTTGTTGATGGAGTGAGATTGGGACAGTGTCTACCCGCTTGTCTGGTTGATGGAATGCGTATGGAGCAGTGTGTGTCTGGTCGTCTGGTTGGTGGAGTGAGCTTGGGACACTGTCTGCTTGGTTGTCTCGTTGATGGAGTGAGTTTGGGACAGTGTCTGTCTGGTTGATGGAGTGAGCTTGGGACACTTTCTGCCTGGTTGTCTGGCTGATGGATTGAGTTTGGGACAGTGAAGTTTAGGTGGTCAGGATGATGGAGTTAGTTTGGGGCAGTGTATGTCCGTATATCTGGTTGATGGAGTGAGTTTGGGACAGTGGCTGTCCGGTTGTCTTGCTGATGGTGTGAGATAGTGACAGTGTCTGTTTGGTTTTGTGATTGATGGAGTTAGTTTGGGCATCGTCTGTCTCGTTCTCAGGTTGATGGAATGAGATTGGGACAGTGTCTTTCTGGATGATGGAGTGAGATTGGGATACTGTGTGTCTGGATGATGGAGTGAGATTGGGACAGTGTCTGTCTGGATGTCTCGTTGAAGGAGTGCATTTGGGACCGTGTCTGTCTGGTTGTTTCACTGATGGAGTTATTATGGGACATGGTCTTTCTCGTTCTCAGGTTGCAGAAATAAGATTGGGACAGTTTCTGTCTGGATGATGGAGTGTAATTAGGACACTGTCTCTCTGGATGAAGGAGAAAGTTTGGGAAAATGTCTGTCTGGTTGTCTGCTTGATGGAGTGAGATTGTGACAGTGACACTCTTGTTGATGGAGTGAGACTGGGACAGTGTCTACCTGGTTGTCTGGTTGATGGAATGCGTATGGAGAAGTGTGTGTCTGGTTGTCTGGTTGGTGGAGTGAGCTTGGGACAGTGTCTGCCTGGTTGTCTGGTTGAAGGAGTGAGTTTGGGACACTGTCTGTCTGGCTGATGGAGTGATCTTGGGACACTTTCTGCCTGGGTGTCTGGCTGATGGATTGAGTTTGGGACAATGAATGTTAGGTGGTCAGGTTGATGGAGTTAGTTTGGGACAGTGTCTGTCCGTATATCTGGTTGATGGAGTGAGTTTGGGACCGTGGCTGACTGGTTGTCAGTTTGATGGAGTGAGTTTGGGACAGTGGCTGTCCGGTTGTCTTGCTGATGGTGTGAGATAGTGACAGTGTCTGTTTGGTTTTGTGATTGATGGAGTTAGTTTGGGCATCGTCTGTCTCGTTCTCAGGTTGATGGAATGAGATTGGGACAGTGTCTTTCTGGATGATGGAGTGAGATTGGGATACTGTGTGTCTGGATGATGGAGTGAGATTGGGACAGTGTCTGTCTGGATGTCTCGTTGAAGGAGTGCATTTGGGACCGTGTCTGTCTGGTTGTTTCACTGATGGAGTTATTATGGGACATGGTCTTTCTCGTTCTCAGGTTGCAGAAATAAGATTGGGACAGTTTCTGTCTGGATGATGGAGTGAAATTAAGACACTGTCTCTCTGGATGAAGGAGGAAGTTTGGGAAAATGTCTGTCTGGTTGTCTGCTTGATGGAGTGAGATTGTGACAGTGACACTCTTGTTGATGGAGTGAGACTGGGACAGTGTCTACCTGGTTGTCTGGTTGATGGAATGCGTATGGAGAAGTGTGTGTCTGGTTGTCTGGTTGGTGGAGTGAGCTTGGGACAGTGTCTGCCTGGTTGTCTGGTTGATGGAGTGAGTTTGGGGCATTGTCTGTCTGGCTGATGGAGTGAGCTTGGGACACTTTCTGCCTGGTTGTCTGGCTGATGGATTGAGTTTGGGACAATGAATGTTAGGTGGTCAGGTTGATGGAGTTAGTTTGGGACAGTGTCTGTCCGTATATCTGGTTGATGGAGTGAGTTTGGGACCGTGTCTGTCTGGTTGTCAGTTTGATGGAGTGAGTTTGGGACAGTGGCTGTCTGGTTGTCTTGCTGATGGAGTGAGATTGTGACAGTGTCTCTTTGGTTGTGTGATCGATGGAGTTAGTTTGGGCATCGTCTGTCTCGTTCTCAGGTTCATGGAGTGAGATTGGGACAGTGTCTTTCTGGATGATGGAGTGAGATTGGGATACTGTGTGTCTGGATGATGGAGTGAGATTGGGACAGTGTCTGTCTGGATGTCTCGTTGAAGGAGTGCATTTGGGACCGTGTCTGTCTGGTTGTTTCACTGATGGAGTTATTATGGGACATGGTCTTTCTCGTTCTCAGGTTGCAGAAATAAGATTGGGACAGTTTCTGTCTGGATGATGGAGTGTAATTAGGACACTGTCTCTCTGGATGAAGGAGAAAGTTTGGGAAAATGTCTGTCTGGTTGTCTGCTTGATGGAGTGAGATTGTGACAGTGACACTCTTGTTGATGGAGTGAGACTGGGACAGTGTCTACCTGGTTGTCTGGTTGATGGAATGCGAATGGAGAAGTGTGTGTCTGGTTGTCTGGTTGGTGGAGTGAGCTTGGGACCGTGTCTGCCTGGTTGTCTGGTTGATGGAGTGAGTTTAGGACCGTGTCTGTCTGGTTGATGGAGTGATCTTGAGACACTTTCTGCCTGGTTGTCTGGCTGATGGATTGAGTTTGGGACAATGAATGTTAGGTGGTCAGGTTGATGGAGTTAGTTTGGGACAGTGTCTGTCCGTATATCTGGTTGTTGGAGTGAGTTTGGGACCGTGTCTGTCTGGTTGTCAGTTTGATGGAGTGAGTTTGGGACAGTGGCTGTCCGGTTGTCTTGCTGATGGAGTGAGATTGTGACAGTGTCTGTTTGGTGTTGTGATCGATGGAGTTAGTTTGGGCATCGTCTGTCTCGTTCTCAGGTTGATGGAATGAGATTGGGACAGTGTCTTTCTGGATGATGGAGTGAGATTGCGATACTGTCTGTCTGGATGATGGAGTGAGATATGGGGCAGTGTCTACCTGGTTTAGTGGTTGATGGAGTGGGTTTTGCACAGTGTATGTCTGGTTGCCGAGTTGATGGAGTGATTTGGAACAGTGTCTGTCTGGTTGTTTGGTTGATGGTGAAAGTTTTGGACAGTGTCTGTCTGGTTGTCTGGTTGATGGAGTGAGTTTGGGACAGTGTCTGCCAGTTTGCCTGGTTGATGGAGTGAGTTTGGGATAATGTCTGCCTGTTTGCCTGGTTGATGTAGTGAGTTTGGGAGAGTGTCTGTCTGGTTTTCTGGCTGATGGAGTGATTTTGAGTCAGTGTCTGTCTGGTTGATGGAATGAGTTGGAAAAGTGTCTGCCTGGATGTCTGTTTGATGGAGTAATTTGGGACAAGATCTGTCTGGTTGTCAGGTTGATGGAGTGAGATTGGCACAGTGCCTGTATGGATGATGGAGTGAGATTAGGACATTGGCTGTCTGGATGATGCAGTGAGATTGGGACAGTGTCTACCTGGTTGTCTGGTTGATGGAATGTATATGGAACTGTGTCTGTCTGCTTTTCTAATTAATGCAGTGTGTTTTGGACAGTTTCTGTCTGGTTGTCTAGTTGATGGAGTAAGATTGGGAGAGTGTCTCTATTGTTGTCTGGTTGATGGAGTGAGTTTGGGAGAGTGTCTGTCTGGATATCAGGTTGATGGAGTGACTTTGGGACTGTGTCTGTCTGGTTTTCTGGTTGATGGAGATAGTTTGTGACAGGATCTGTCTCGTCCTCAGGTTGATGGAATGAGATTGGGACTGTGTCTGTCTGGCTGATGGAGTGAGATAAGGACACTGTCTGTTTGGATGATGGAGTGTGATTGGGACAGTGTCTACCTGGTTGTCTGGTTGATGGAGAGAGTTTGGGACAGTGTATAAAAACAAAGAAAACTGCGGATGCTGGAAATCCAAAACAAAAACAGAATTACCTGGAAAAACTCAGCAGGTCTGGCAGCATCGGCGGAGAAGAAAAGAGTTGACGTTTCGAGTCCTCATGACCCTTCGACAGAACTTGATTTCGAGTCCAAGAAAGAGTTGAAATATAGGCTGGTTGAAGGTGTGTGTGTGTGGGGGGGGGGGGGGGGGGGGGGGCGGAGAGATAGAGAGAGAGAGAGGTGCTTGTCTACACCTCTCTCTCTCTCTCTATCTCCGCCCCCCCCCCCACACACACACCTTAAACCAGCCTATATTTCAACTCTTTCTTGGACTCGAAATCAAGTTCTGTCGAAGGGTCATGAGGACTCGAAACGTCTCTTTTCTTCTCCGCCGATGCTGCCAGACCTGCTGAGTTTTTCCAGGTAATTCTGTTTTTGTTTGGGACAGTGTATGTCTGGTTGCCGAGTTGATGGAGTGATTTGAAACCGTGTCTGTCTGGTTGTCTGGTTGATGGAGAAAGTTTGGGACAGTGTCTATCTCGTTGTCTGGTTGATGGAGTGACTTTGCGACAATGTCTGTCTGGTTGTCAGGTTGATGAAGTGACTTTAGCAAAGTGTCTGCCAGTTTGCCTGGTTGATGGGGTGAGTTTGGGACAATGTCCGTCTGGTTGTGTGGTTGTTGGAGTGTGTATGGAACTGTGTGTGTTTGGTTTCTAGTTAATGGAGTGAGTTTGGTCTAGTGTCTGTCTGGTTGACTGGTTGATGGAGTGAGATTGGGACAGTGACTGTCTGGTTGATGGATTGAGATTGGGACAGTGTCTGTCTGGATGTCGGGTTGATGGAGTGAGTTTGGGACCGTGTCTGTCTGGTTGTCTCACTGATGGAGTTATTTTGGGACAGGGTCTTTCTCGTTCTCAGGTTGCAGAAATAAGATTGGGACAGTTTCTGTCTGGATGATGGAGTTAGATTGGGAGAGTGTCTACCTGGTTGTCTGGTTGATGGAGAGAGTTTGGGACAGTGTATGTCTGGTTGCCGAGTTGATGGAGTGATTTGAAACCATGTCTGTCTGGTTGTCTAATTGATGGAGAAAGTTTGGGACAGTGCCTGTGTCGTTGTCTGGTTGATGGAGTGAGTTTGCGACAATATCTGTCTGGTTGCCTGGTTGATGGAGAAAGATTTTGACAACATCTGTCTGGTTGTCTGGTTGTTGGAGTGATTTTGGCAAAATGTCTGCCAGTTTGCCGGGTTGATGGGGTGAGTTTAGGACAGTGTCTGTCTGGTTGCCTGATGATGGAGTGAGTTTGGGGCAATGTCTGTCTGGATGTCTGCTTAATGGAGTTAATTTGGGACATGATCTGTCTGATGGTCAGGTTGATGGAGTGAGTTTGGGACAGTGTCTGTCTGGTTGGCAAGTTAATGGAATGAGATTCGGACAGTTTCTGTCTGTTTGAACGTTTGATGCAGTAAGTTTGGGAGAGTGCCTGACTGGCTGTCTTGTTGATCCAGTGAGCTTTGGACCTTATCTCTCTCGTTGATGGAATGAGTTTGGGATAGTGTCTGCCTGGATGTCTGGTTGATGGTTTGAGTTTTTGACAGTGTCTGTCTGGTTGTTCGCTTGATGGAGTGAGTTTGGGACGGTGTCTGTCTGGTTGCCTGATGATTGAGTGAGTTTGGACAGTGTCTGTCTGGATGTCTGTTTGATGGAGTTAATTTGGGACAGCATCTGTCTGGTTGTCAGGTTGAAGGAATGAGTTTGGGACAGTGTCTGTCTGGTTGTCAGGTTGATGAATTGAGATTGGGACAGTTTCTTTCTGGATGATGGAGTGAGATTAGGACATTGGCTGTCTGGATGATGGAGTGAGATTGGGACAGTGTCTACCTGGTTGTCTGGTTGATGGAATGAGTGTGGAACTGTGTCTGTCTGGTTGTCTAGTTAATGGAGTGAGTTTTGGACATTTTCTGTCTGGTTGTCTAGATGAGGAGTAAGATTGGGACAGTGTGTCTATTGTTGTCTGGTTGATGGAGTGAGTTTGGGTCAGTGTCTGTCTGGATATCAGGTTGATGGAATGAGGTTGGGACAGTGACTGCCTGGTTGTCTGGCTGATGGAATGAGTTTGGGACAGTGACTGGTTGTCTGCTTGATGGAGTGAGATTGGGACAGTGACTGGTTGATGGAGTGAGCTTGGGACAGTGTCTGTCTGGATGTGTGGTTGAAGGAGTGAGTTTGGGACCGTGTCTGTCTGGTTGTCTCACTGATGGAGTTATTTTGGGACATGGTCTTTCTTGTTCTCTGGTTGCCGGAAAGAGTTTGGGACTGTTTCTGTCTGCATGATGGAGTGTAATTAGGACACTGTCTCTCTGGATGAAGGAGAAAGTTTGGGAAAATGTCTGTCTGGTTGTCTGCTTGATGGAGTGAGATTGTTACAGTGACACTCTTGTTGATGGAGTGAGATTGGTACAGTGTCTACCTGCTTGTCTGGTTGATGGAATGAATATGGAGCAGTGTGTGTCTGGTCGTCTGGTTGGTGGAGTGAGCTTGGGACACTGTCTGCCTGGTTGTCTGGTTGATGGAGTGAGTTTGGGACAGTGTCTGTCTGGTTGATGGAGTGAGCTTGGGACACTTTCTGCCTGGTTGTCTGGCTGATGGATTGAGTTTGGGACAGTGAATGTTAGGTGGTCAGGTTGATGGAGTTAGTTTGGGACAGTGTGTGTCCGTATATCTGGTTGATGGAGTGAGTTTGGGACCGTGTCTGACTGGTTGTCAGTTTGATGGAGTGAGTTTGGGACAGTGGCTGTCCGGTTGTCTTGCTGATGGAGTGAGATAGTGACAGTGTCTGTTTGGTTTTGTGATTGATGGAGTTAGTTTGGGCATCGTCTGTCTCGTTCTCAGGTTGATGGAATGAGATTGGGACAGTGTCTTTCTGGATGATGGAGTGAGATTGGGATACTGTGTGTCTGGATGATGGAGTGAGATTGGGACAGTGTCTGTCTGGATGTCTCGTTGAAGGAGTGCATTTGGGACCGTGTCTGTCTGGTTGTTTCACTGATGGAGTTATTATGGGACATGGTCTTTCTCGTTCTCAGGTTGCAGAAATAAGATTGGGACAGTTTCTGTCTGGATGATGGAGTGTAATTAGGACACTGTCTCTCTGGATGAAGGAGAAAGTTTGGGAAAATGTCTGTCTGGTTGTCTGCTTGATGGAGTGAGATTGTGACTGTGACACTCTTGTTGATGGAGTGAGACTTGGACAGTGTCTACCTGGTTGTCTGGTTGATGGAATGCGTATGCAGAAGTGTGTGTCTGGTTGTCTGGTTGGTGGAGTGAGCTTGGGACAGTGTCTGCCTGGTTGTCTGGTTGATGGAGTGAGTTTGGGACAGTGTCTGTCTGGTTGATGGAGTGATCTTGGGACACTTTCTGCCTGGTTGTCTGGCTGATGGATTGAATTTGGGACAATGAATGTTAGGTGGTCAGGTTGATGGAGTTAGTTTGGGACAGTGTCTGTCCGTATATCTGGTTGATGGAGTGAGTTTGGGACCGTGTCTGTCTGGTTGTCAGTTTGATGGAGTGAGTTTGGGACAGTGGCTGTCCGGTTGTCTTGCTGATGGAGTGAGATTGTGACAGTGTCTCTTTGGTTGTGTGATCGATGGAGTTAGTTTGGGCATCATCTGTCTCGTTCTCAGGTTGATGGAATGAGATTGGGACAGTGTCTTTCTGGATGATGGAGTGAGATTGCGATACTGTCTGTCTGGATGATGGAGTGAGATATGGGGCAGTGTCTACCTGGTTTAGTGGTTGATGGAGTGAGTTTTGCACAGTGTATGTCTGGTTGCCGAGTTAATGGAGTGATTTGGAACAGTGTCTGTCTGGTTGTTTGGTTGATGGTGAAAGTTTTGGACAGTGTCTGTCTGGTTGTCTGGTTGATGGAGTGAGTTTGGCACAGTGTCTGCCAGTTTGCCTGGTTGATGGAGTGAGTTTGGGATAATGTCTGCCTGTTTGCCTGGTTGATGTAGTGAGTTTGGGAGAGTGTCTGTCTGGTTTTCTGGCTGATGGAGTGATTTTGAGTCAGTGTCTGTCTGGTTGATTGAGTGAGTTGGAAAAGTGTCTGCCTGGATGTCTGTTTGATGAAGGTAATTTGGGACAAGATCTGTCTGGTTGTCAGGTTGATGGAGTGAGATTGGCACAGTGCCTGTATGGATGATGGAGTGAGATTAGGACATTGGCTGTCTGGATGATGCAGTGAGATTGGGACAGTGTCTACTGGTTGTCTGGTTGATGGAATGTATATGGAACTGTGTCTGTCTGCTTTTCTAATTAATGGAGTGTGTTTTGGACAGTTTCTGTCTGGTTGTCTAGTTGATGGAGTAAGATTGGGAGAGTATCTCTATTGTTGTCTGGTTGATGGAGTGAGTTTGGGAGAGTGTCTGTCTGGATATCAGGTTGATGGAGTGACTTTGGGACCGTGTCTGTCTGGTTTTCTGGTTGATGGAGATGTTTTGTGACAGGATCTGTCTCGTCCTCAGGTTGATGGAATGAGATTGGGACTGTGTCTGTCTGGCTGATGGAGTGAGATAAGGACACTGTCTGTTTGGATGATGGAGTGTGATTGGGACAGTGTCTACCTGGTTGTCTGGTTGATGGAGAGAGTTTGGGACAGTGTATGTCTGGTTGCCGAGTTGATGGAGTGATTTGAAACCGTGTCTGTCTGGTTGTCTGGTTGATGGAGAAAGTTTGGGACAGTGTCTATCTCGTTGTCTGGTTGATGGAGTGACTTTGCGACAATGTCTGTCTGGTTGTCAGGTTGATGAAGTGACTTTAGCAAAGTGTCTGCCAGTTTGCCTGGTTGATGGGGTGAGTTTGGGACAATGTCCGTCTGGTTGTGTGGTTGTTGGAGTGTGTATGGAACTGTGTGTGTTTGGTTGTCTAGTTATTGGAGTGAGTTTGGTCTAGTGTCTGTCTGGTTGACTGGTTGATGGAGTGAGATTGGGACAGTGACTGTCTGGTTGATGGATTGAGATTGGGACAGTGTCTGTCTGGATGTCGGGTTGATGGAGTGAGTTTGGGACCGTGTCTGTCTGGTTGTCTCACTGATGGAGTTATTTTGGGACAGGGTCTTTCTCGTTCTCAGGTTGCAGAAATAAGATTTGGACAGTTTCTGTCTGGATGATGGAGTGAGATTGGGAGAGTGTCTACCTGGTTGTCTGGTTGATGGAGAGAGTTTGGGACAGTGTATGTCTGGTTGCCGAGTTGATGGAGTGATTTAAAACCATGTCTGTCTGGTTGTCTAGTTGATGGAGAAAGTTTGGGACAGTGTCTGTGTCGTTGTCTGGTTGATGGAGTGAGTTTGTGACAATGTCTGTCTGGTAGTCTGGTTGATGGAGCAACATTCCGACAATGTCTGTCTGGTTGCCTGGTTGATGGAGTAAGTTTGGGAAAGTGTCTGTTGGTTTGTCTTTTTGATGGAGTGAGTTTGGGACATCATCTTTCTGGTTGATGGTGTGAGTTTGGGACAGTGTCTATCTGTTTGTCTAGTTAATGGAGTGAGTTTTGGACAGTGCCTGTCTGGTTGTCTGGTTGATGGAGTAAGTTTGGGAGGGTGTCTGCTTGTTTGCCAGATGATGGACTGACTTAAGGATAGTATCCGTCTGGTTTTCTGGTTGATGGAGTGAGTTCTTGACGCTGAATGTCTGGTTGTCTGCTTGTTGGAGTAAGTTTGGGACAGTCCCTGACTAGTTGTCCAGTTGATGGACTGAGCTTAGGACAGTGTCTGTCTGGTTGTCTGATTGATGGAGTGATTTTGGGACATTGTCTGCCAGGTTGTCTGATGATCGAGAGAGTTTGGGACAGTGTCTATCTGGTTGATGGAATGAATATGGAACGGTTTCTGTCTGGTTGTCTGGTTGAAGAAGTGAGTTTTGTACAGTGTCTGTGTGGTTGTCTGGATGCTGGAGCAAGCTTATCACATTGTCTTCTGGTTAATGGAGTGAGTTTGGAACAGTGTATGTCTGGATGTCTGGCTGATGGAGTGAGTTTGTGACAGTCTCTGTCTGGTTGTTTAGTTATTGGAGTGAGTTTGGGACAGTGTCTGTCTGGTTGTCTGGATGCTGGAGCGAGTTTTTCAAATTGTCTTCTGGTTATTGGAGTGAGTTTGGGACAGTGTCTGTCTGGATGTCTGGTTGATGGAGTGAGTTTGTGACAGTCTCTGTCTGGTTGTTTAGTTAATGGATTGAGTTTGGGACAGTTCCTGTCTGGTTGTCTGGATGCTGGAGCGAGTTTTTCACATTGTCTTCAGGTTAATGGAGTGAGTTTGGGACAGTGTCTGTCTGGATGTCTGGTTGATGAAATGAGTTTGTGACAGTCTCTATCTGGTTGTTTAGTTATTGGAGTGAGTTTGGGACAGTGTCTGTCTGGTTGTCTGGATGCTGGAGCGAGTTTTTCAAATTTTCTTCTGGTTATTGGAGTGAGTTTGGGACAGTGTCTGTCTGGATGTCTGGTTGATGGAGTGAGTTTGTGACAGTCTCTGTCTGGTTGTTTAGTTAATGGATTGAGTTTGGGACAGTTCCTGTCTGGTTGTCTGGATGCTGGAGTGAGTTTTTCACATTGTCTTCAGGTTAATGGAGTGAGTTTGGGACAGTGTCTGTCTGGATGTCTGGTTGATGAAATGAGTTTGTGACAGTCTCTATCTGGTTGTTTAGTTAATGGAGTGAGTTTGGGACAGTGCCTGTCTGGTTGTCAGTTTGTTGGAGTGATTTTGGGACATTGTCTGACTGATTATCTAGTTGTTGGAGTAAGATTGAAATAGTGTCTGTCCGGTTGTCTGGTTGAGGAAGTGAGTTTGGGATAGTGTCTGTCTGGATGTCTGGTTGATGGAGAGTGTTTGGGTCAGTGGTCAGTCCTCTTGTCTGACTGATGGAGGGAGTTTGGGACAATGTCTGTCCTGCTGACTTGATGGAGTGAGTATGGAACTGTGTCTGTCTGATTGTCCAGTTTATGGTGTGAGTTGGGACTTTTTCTGTCTGGTTGTCTAGCTGATGGTGTGAGGTTGGGACAGCGTCAGTCTGGCTGTCTAGTAGATGGAGTGAGATTCACACAGTGCTTGTCTGGTTGTCTGGTTGCTGGTGGGAGCTTCGGACAGTGTCTTCTGGTTGAAAGAGTGAGTTTGAGACAGTGTCTGTTTGGCTGTCTGGTTGATGGCATTAGTTTAGAACAGTGTCTGGCTGGTTGACTGGCTGATGGAGTGATTCTCACACTTTTCCTGTCTGTCTGGTTGCTGGATTGAGTTTTGGAGAGTGTCTTCTGGTTGAAAGAGTTAGTTTGGGAGGGAGTCTGCCTAGATGTCTCGTTGATGAAGTGTGTTTGCTACAGCGTCTATCTGGTTGTCTGGTTGATGGTCTGAGTTTTAGATAGTGTCTGTCTGGTGGTCTAGTTAATGGAGTGAGTTTCGGACAGTGTCTGTCTGGTTGTCAGGTTGATGGAGTGAGTTTGAGACAGTGCCTGACTGGTTGTCTAGTTAATGGAGTGATCTTGGGACAGTGTCTTTTTGTCTGGTTGATGGAGTGATTTTTGACAGTTTCTGTCTGGTTG
The DNA here is from genome assembly GCA_026770705.1 of Isurus oxyrinchus. Taxonomy (NCBI): domain Eukaryota; kingdom Metazoa; phylum Chordata; class Chondrichthyes; order Lamniformes; family Lamnidae; genus Isurus; species Isurus oxyrinchus. Next base: position 41,203,164 of record JANJGN010000006.1, on the reverse strand, counting down.
TCTAGTCTGGGACGGTCCCTGTCTGGTTGTCTCGCTGATGTAGAGATTGGGATGGTGTCTGTCTGGTTGCCAGGTTTATGAAGTGAGATAGGGATAGTGTCTGTCTGGTTGTCTGGTTGATGGAGTGAGTTTGTGACGGTGTCTGCCTGGTTGTCTCGTTCATGCAGTGAGTTTGGGACAGTGCCTGTCTGGTTCTCTTTTTGATGGAGTGAGTTTGGGACACTGTCTGCCTAGTTATCTGTTTGCTTCAGTGAGTTTCGCACAGAGTCTTCTGGTTAATGGATTGTGTTTGGGACAGTGTCTGTCTGGTTGTCTGTTTGAATGAGTGTGTTTGGAACTGAGTCTGTCTGGTTGTCTAGTTAATGGAGTGAGTTTGGGACAGTTTCTCTCTGGTTGTCTAGTTGATGGAGTAAGGTTGGGAAAGTGTCAGCCTGGTTGCCTGGTTGAGGGTGCGATTTTGGGACAGCTCTGGTTGCCTGTTTGATGGAGTGAGTTTGGGACAGTGTTTGTCTCGTTAACTGGCTGACGGAATGAGTTTCTCACAGTGCGTGTCTGGTTGTCTGGTTGATGGCAAAAGATTGGGACAGTGTCTCTCTGGTTGTCTGGTTGATGGAGAGAGTTTGGGACAGTGTCCGTCCGCTTGTCTGGTTGATGGAGTGAGTTTGGGACAGTGTCTGTCTGGTTGTCCAGTTAATGGAGTGATTTTGGGACAGTGCCTGCCTGGTTGTCTGATGATGTAGTGCGTTTGCAACAATGTCTTTCTGGTTGTCTAGTTGATGGAGTGACATTGGGACAATGTCTGTTTGGTTGTCAGGTTGATGGAGTTAATTTGGGTTAGTGTCCATCTGGTTGTCTGGTTGATGGACTGAGTTTGGGACAGTGTCTGTCTGATTGTCTTGATGATGGAGTGAGATTGTGACAGTGTCTGTCTGGTTGATAAGTTGATGGAGTGAGTTTCGGACAGTGTCTGTCTGGTTGATGGTCTGAGTTTGGGACAGAGTCTGCCTGGTTGTCTGGTTGTTGGAGTGAGTTTTGGACAGTGTCTGTCTGGTGGTCTAGTTAATGGAGTGAGTTTGGGACAGTGCCTGTCTAGTTGTCTGGTTGATGGAGTGAGTTTGGGATGGTGTCTGTCCGGTTTCCAGGTGATGGAGTGAGTTACGGATATTGTCTGTCTGGATGTCTGGTTGATGAAGTGAGTTTGTGACAGTCTCTGTCTGGTTGTTTAGTTACAGGAGTGAGTTTGGGACAGTTTCTGTCTGGATGTCTCGTTGATGGAATGAGTTTGTGACAGTCTCTGTCTGATTGTTTTGTTAATGGAGTGAGTTTGGGACAGTGCTTGTCGGGTTTTCAGTTTGTTGGAGTGATTTTGGGACAGTGTCTGACTGATTATCTCGTTGTTGGAATAAGATTGGGATACTGTCTGTCCGGTTGTCTGGTTGAGGAAGTGAGTTTGGGATAGTGTCTGTCTGGATGTCTGGTTGATGGAGAGTGTTTGGGATAGTGGTCAGTCCACTTGTCTGACTGATGGAGGGAGCTTGGGACAATGTCTGTCCTGCTGACTTGATGGAATGAGTATGGAACTGTGTCTGTCTGATTGTCTAGTTTATGGTGTGAGTTGGGACTGTTTCTGTCTGGTTGTCTAGTTGATGGTGTGAGGTTGGAACAGCGTCAGTCTGGCTGTCCAGTAGATGGAGTGAGATTCACACAGTGCTTGTCTGGTTGTCTGCCTGCTGATGGGAGCTTCGGACAGTGTCTTCTGGTTGAAAGAGTGAGTTTGAGACAGTGTCTGTTTGGCTGTCTGGTTGATGGCATCAGTTTAGGACAGTGTCTGGCTGGTTGACTGGTTGATGGAGTGAGTTTCAGAGGGTGCCTGTCTGTTTGTCTGGTTGCTGGAGTGAGTTTAGGAGAGTGTCTTCAGGTTGAAAGAGTTAGTTTGGAGGGAGTCTGACTAGATGTCTCGTTGATGAAGTGTGTTTGCTACAGCGTCTATCTGGTTGTCTGGTTGATGGTCTGAGTTTTAGATAGTGTCTGTCTGGTGGTCTAGTTAATGGAGTGAGTTTGGGGCAGTGTCTGTCTGGTTTTCTGGTTGATGGAGTGAGTTTGAGACAGTGCCTGTATGTTTGTCTAGTTAATGGAGTGAGCTTGGGACAGTGTCTTTTTGTCTGGTTGTTGGAGGATTTGGGGCAGTTTCTGTCTGGTTGTCTAGTTTGGGACAGTCCCTGTCTGGTTGTCTCGTTGATGTAGTGATTTGGGATGGTGTCTGTCTGGTTGCCAGGTTGATGAAGTGAGATAGGGATAGTGTCTGTCTGGTTTTCTGGTTGATGGAGTGAGTTTGTGACGGTGTCTGCCTGGTTGTCTCGTTCATGCAGTGAGTTTGGGACAGTGCCTGTCTGGTTCTCTTTTTGATGGAGTGAGTTTGGGACAGTGTCTGCCTAGTTGTCTGTTTGCTTCAGCGAGTTTTGCACAGTGTCTTCTGGTTAATGGATTGTGTTTGGGACAGTGTCTGTCTGGTTGTCTGTTTGAATGAGTGTGTTTGGAACTGAGTCTCTCTGGTTGTCTATTTAATGGATTGAGTTTGGGACAGTTTCTCTCTGGTTGTCTGGTTGATGGAGTCATGTTGGGAAACTGTGAGCCTGGTTGACTGGTTGATGGTGCGATTTTGGGACAGGTCTGGTTGCCTGTTTGATGGAGTGAGTTTGGGACAGTGCCTGACTGGTTGTCTAGTTAATGGAGTGAGATTGGGACAGTGTCTTTTTGTCAGGTTGATGGAGTGATTTGGGACAGTGTCTGTCTGGTTGTCTAGTTTGGGACAGTCCCTGTCTGGTTGTCTCGTTGATGGAATGATTTGGATCTTTGTCTGGTTGTCAGGTTGATGAAGTGAGATAGGGATAGTGTCTGTCTGGTTGTCCGGTTGATGGAGTGAGTTTGTGACGGTGTCTGCCTGGTTGTCTCGTTCATGCAGTGAGTTTGGGACAGTGCCTGTCTGGTTCTCTTTTTGATGGAGTGAGTTTTGGACAGTGTCTGCCTAGTTGTCTGTTTGCTTCAGCGAGTTTTGCACAGTGTCTTCTGGTTAATGGATTGTGTTTGGGACAGTGTCTGTCTGGTTGTCTGTTTGAATGAGTGTGTTTGGAACTGAGTCTCTCTGGTTGTCTATTTAATGGATTGAGTTTGGGACAGTTTCTCTCTGGTAGTCTAGTTGATGGAGTAAGGTTGGGACAGTGTCAGCCTGGTTGCCTGGTTGAGGGTGCGATTTTGGGACAGGGTCTTGTTGCCTGGTTGATGGAGTGAGTTTGGGACAGTGTCCGTCTGGTTGTCTGGTTGATGGAATAAGTTTCACACAGTGCCTGTCTGGTTGTCTGGTAGATGGCAAAAGATTGGGACAGAGTCTGTCTGGATGTCTGGTTGATGGAGAGTGTTTGGTACAGTGTCAGTCCACTTTTCTGACTGATGGATTGAGTTTGGGACAATGTCTGTCCTGTTGACTTGATGGAGTGTGTATGGAACTGTGTCTGCCAGACTGTCTAGTTATTGGTGTGAGTTTTGGACAGTTTCTGTCTGTTTGTCTAGTTGATGGTGTGAGGGTGGGACAGCGTCAGTCTGGCTGTCAAGTAGATGGAGTGAGATTCACACAAAACTTGTCTGGTTGTCTGGTTGCTGGTGGGAGCTTCGGACAGTGTCTTCTGGTTGAAAGAGTGAGTTTGAGACCGTGTCTGTTTGGCTATCTGGTTGATGGACTGAGTTTAGGACAGTGTCTGGCTGGTTGACTGGTTGATGGAGTGAGTTTCACACAGTGCCTGTCTGTTTGTCTGGTTGCTGGAGTGAGTTTAGGAGAGTGTCTTCTGGTTGAAAGAGTGAGTTTGGGACGGTGTCGGCCTAGATGTCGCGTTGTTGAATTGTATATGTTACAGCGTCTATCTGGTTGTTTGGTTGCTGGTCTGAGTTTTAGATACTGTCTGTCTGGTGGTCTAGTTAATGGAGTGAGTTTGGGACAGTGTCTGTCTGGTTGTCTGGTTGATAGAGTGAGTTTGGGACAGTGCCTGACTGGTTGTCTACTTAATGGAGTGAGCTTGGGACAGTGTCTTTTTGTCAGGTTGATGGAGAGATTTGGGACAGTGTCTGTCTGGTTGTCTAGATTGGGACAGTCCCTGTCTGGTTGTCTCGTTGATGGAGTGATTTGGAACTTTGTCTGTCTGGTTGCCAGGTTGATGAAGTGAGATAGGGATAGTGTCTGTCTGGTTGTCTGGTTGATGGAGTGAGTTTGTGACCGTGTCTGACTGGTTGTTTCATTCATGCAGTGAGTTTGGGACAGTGCCTGTCTGGTTGTCTTTTTGATGGAGTGAGTTTGGGACAGTGTCTGCCTAGTTGTCTGTATGCTGGAGCAAGTTTTGCACAGTGTCTTCTGGTTAATGGATTGTGTTTGGGACAGTGTCTGTCTGGTTGTCTGGTTGAATAAGTGTGCTTGGAACTGTGTCTGTCTGGTTGTCTAGTTAATGGAGTGAGTTTGGGACAGTTTCTCTCTGGTAGTCTAGTTGATGGAGTAAGGTTGGGACAGTGTCAGCCTGGTTGCCTGGTTGAGGGTGCGATTTTGGGACAGAGTCTTGTTGCATGGTTGATGGAGTGAGTTTGGGACAGTGTCTGTCTGGTTGTCTGGTTGATGGAATGAGTTTCACACAGTGCCTGTCTGGTTGTCTGGTTGATGGCAAAAGATTGGGACAGTGTCTGTCTGGATGTCTGGTTGATGGAGAGTGTTTGGTACAATGTCAGTCCACTTTTCTGACTGATGGATTGAGTTTGGGACAATGTCTGTCCTGTTGACTTGATGGAGTGAGTATGGAACTGTGTCTGCCTGATTGTCTAGTTATTGGTGTGAGTTTTGGACAGTTTCTGTCTGTTTGTCTAGTTGATGGTGCGAGGGTGGGACGTGTCAGTCTGGCTGTCAAGTAGATGGAGTGAGATTCACACAAAACTTGTCTGGTTGTCTGGTTGCTGGTGGGAGCTTCGGACAGTGTTTTCTGGTTGAAAGAGTGAGTTTGAGACCGTGTCTGTTTTGCTGCCTGGTTGATGGCAGGAGTTTGGGACAGTGTCTGGCTGGTTGACTGGTTGATGGAGTGAGTTTCACACAGTGCCTGTCTGTTTGTCTGGTTGCTGGAGTGAGTTTAGGAGAGTCTCTTCTGGTTGAAAGAGAGAGTTTGGGACGGTGTCTGCCTAGATGTCTCGTTGTTGAATTGTATATGGTACAGCGTCTATCTGGTTGTTTGGTTGCTGGTCTGAGTTTTAGATACTGTCTGTCTGGTGGTCTAGTTAATGGAGTGAGTTTGGGACAGTGTCTGTCTGGTTGTCAGGTTGATAGAGTGAATTTGGGACAGTGCCTGACTGGTATCTAGTTAATGGAGTGAGCTCGGGACAGTGTCTTTTTTCAGGTTGATGGAGTGATTTGGGACAGTGTCTGTCTGGTTGTCTAGTTTGGGACAGTCCCTGTCTGGTTGTCTCGTTGATGGAGTGATTTGGAACTTTGTCTGTCTGGTTGCCAGGTTGATGAAGTGAGATAGGGATAGTGTCTGTCTGGTTGTCTGGTTGATGGAGTGAGTTTGTGACAGTGTCTGCCTGGTTGTCTCGTTCATGCAGTGAGATTGGGACAGTGCCTGTCTGGTTGTCTTTTTGATGGAGTGAGTTTGGGACAGTGTCTTCTGGTTAATGGATTGTGTTTGGGACAGTGTCTGATGGGTTGTCTGGTTGAATGAGTGTGTTTGGAACTGTGTCTGTCTGGTTGACTAGTTAATGGAGTGAGTTTGGGACAGTTTCCCTCTGGTAGTCTAGTTGATGGAGTAAGGTTGGGACAGAGTCAGCCTGGTTGCCTGGTTGAGGGTGCGATTTTGGGACAGGGTCTTGTTGCCTGGTTGATGGAGTGAGTTTGGGACAGTGTCTGTCTGGTTGTCTGGTTGATGGCAAAAGATTGGGACAGTGTCTGTCTGGATGTCTGGTTGATGGAGAGTGTTTGGTACAGTGTCAGTCCACTTTTCTGACTGATGGATTGAGTTTGGGACAATGTCTGTCCTGTTGACTTGATGGAGTGTGTATGGAACTGTGTCTGCCTGATTGTCTAGTTATTGGTGTGAGTTTTGGACAGTTTCTGTCTGTCTGTCTAGTTGATGGTGTGAGGGTGGGACAGCGTCAGTCTGGCTGTCAAGTAGATGGAGTGAGATTCACACAAAACTTGTCAGATTGTCTGGTTGCTGGTGGAAGCTTCGGACAGTGTCTTCTGGTTGAAAGAGTGAGTTTGAGACCGTGTCTGTTTGGCTGTCTGGTTGATGGCATGAGTTTAGGACAGTGTCTGGCTGGTTGACTGGTTGCTGGAGTGAGTATAGGAGAGTGTCTTCTGATTGAAAGAGTGAGTTTGGGATGGTGTCTGCCTAGATGTCTCGTTGTTGAAGTGTGTTTGTTACAGCGTCTATCTGGTTGTCTGGTTGATGGTCTGAGTTTTAGGTAGTGTCTGTCTGGTGGTGTAGTTAATGGAGTGAGTTTGGGATAGTGTCTGTCTGGTTGTCTGGTTGATGGTGTGAGTTTGGGACAGTGTCTTTTTGTCTGGTTGATGGAGTGATTTGGGACAGTGTCTGTCTGGTTGTCTAGTTTGGGACAGTTCCTATTTGGTTGTCTCATTGATGGAGTGATTTGGGACGGTGTCTTTCTGGTTGCCAGGTTGATGAAGAGAGATAGGGATAGTGTCTGTCTGGTTGTCTGGTTGATGGAGTGAGTTTGTGACCATGTCTGCCTGGTTGTCTCGTTCATGCAGTGAGTTTGGGACAGTGCCTGTCTGGTTGTCTTTTTGATGGAGTGAGTTTGGGACAGTGTCTGCCTAGTTGTCTGTATGCTGGAGCGAGTTTCACTCAGTGTCTTCTGGTTAATGGATTGTGTTTGGGACAGTGTCTGTCTGGTTGTCTGGTTGAATGAGTGTGTTTGGAACTGTGTCTGTCTGGTTCTCTAGTTAATGGAGTGAGTTTGGGACAGTTTCTCTCTGGTAGTCTCGTTGATGGAGTAAGGTTGGGACAGTGTCAGCCTGGTTGCCTGGTTGAGGGTGCGATTTTGGCCAGAGTCTTGTTGCCTGGTTGATGGAGTGAGTTTGGGACAGTGTCTGTCTGGTTGTCTGTTTGATGGAATGAGTTTCACACAGTGCCTGTCTGGTTGTCTGGTTGAAGGCAAAAGATTGGGACAGTGTCTCTCTGGTTGTCTGGTTGATGGAGAGAGATTGGGACAGTGTCCGTCCGCTAGTCTGGTTGATGGAGTGAGTTTGGGACAGTGTCTGTCTGGTTGTCCAGTTAATGGAGTGATTTTCGGACACTGCCTGCCTGGTTGTCTGATGATGTAGTGCGTTTGCAACAATGTCTTTCTGGTTGTCTAGTTGGTGGAGTGATATTGGGAAAATGTCTGTTTGGTTGGTTGGTTGATGGAGTTAATTTGGGATAGTGTCCATCTGGTTGTCTGGTTGATGTACTGAGTTTGGGACAGTGTCTGTCTGATTGTCTTGATGATGGAGTGAGATTGTGACAGTGTCTGTCTGGTTGATAAGTTGATGGAGTGAGTTTTGGACAGCGTCTGACTGGTTGTCTAGTTGCTGGAGTGAGTTTTGGACAGTGTCTGTCTGGTTGTTTCACTGATGGAGTTATTATGGGACATGGTCTTTCTCGTTCTCAGGTTGCAGAAATAAGATTGGGACAGTTTCTGTCTGGATGATGGAGTGTAATTAGGACACTGTCTCTCTGGATGAAGGAGAAAGTTTTGGAAAATGTCTGTCTGGTTGTCTGCTTGATGGAGTGAGATTGTGACAGTGACACTCTTGTTGATGGAGTGAGACTTGGACAGTGTCTACCTGGTTGTCTGGTTGATGGAATGCGTATGGAGAAGTGTGTGTCTGGTTGTCTGGTTGGTGGAGTGAGCTTGGGACAGTGTCTGCCTGGTTGTCTGGTTGATGGAGTGAGTTTGGGACAGTGTCTGTCTGGTTGATGGAGTGATCTTGGGACACTTTCTGCCTGGTTGTCTGGCTGATGGATTGAATTTGGGACAATGAATGTTAGGTGGTCAGGTTGATGGAGTTAGTTTGGGACAGTGTCTGTCCGTATATCTGGTTGATGGAGTGAGTTTGGGACCGTGTCTGTCTGGTTGTCAGTTTGATGGAGTGAGTTTGGGACAGTGGCTGTCCGGTTGTCTTGCTGATGGAGTGAGATTGTGACAGTGTCTCTTTGGTTGTGTGATCGATGGAGTTAGTTTGGGCATCATCTGTCTCGTTCTCAGGTTGATGGAATGAGATTGGGACAGTGTCTTTCTGGATGATGGAGTGAGATTGCGATACTGTCTGTCTGGATGATGGAGTGAGATATGGGGCAGTGTCTACCTGGTTTAGTGGTTGATGGAGTGAGTTTTGCACAGTGTATGTCTGGTTGCCGAGTTAATGGAGTGATTTGGAACAGTGTCTGTCTGGTTGTTTGGTTGATGGTGCAAGTTTTGGACAGTGTCTGTCTGGTTGTCTGGTTGATGGAGTGAGTTTGGCACAGTGTCTGCCAGTTTGCCTGGTTGATGGAGTGAGTTTGGGATAATGTCTGCCTGTTTGCCTGGTTGATGTAGTGAGTTTGGGAGAGTGTCTGTCTGGTTTTCTGGCTGATGGAGTGATTTTGAGTCAGTGTCTGTCTGGTTGATGGAGTGAGTTGGAAAAGTGTCTGCCTGGATGTCTGTTTGATGAAGGTAATTTGGGACAAGATCTGTCTGGTTGTCAGGTTGATGGAGTGAGATTGGCACAGTGCCTGTATGGATGATGGAGTGAGATTAGGACATTGGCTGTCTGGATGATGCAGTGAGATTGGGACAGTGTCTACTGGTTGTCTGGTTGATGGAATGTATATGGAACTGTGTCTGTCTGCTTTTCTAATTAATGGAGTGTGTTTTGGACAGTTTCTGTCTGGTTGTCTAGTTGATGGAGTAAAATTGGGAGAGTGTCTCTATTGTTGTCTGGTTGATGGAGTGAGTTTGGGAGAGTGTCTGTCTGGATATCAGGTTGATGGAGTGACTTTGGGACCGTGTCTGTCTGGTTTTCTGGTTGATGGAGATGTTTTGTGACAGGATCTGTCTCGTCCTCAGGTTGGTGGAATGAGATTGGAACTGTGTCTGTCTGGCTGATGGAGTGAGATAAGGACACTGTCTGTTTGGATGATGGAGTGTGATTGGGACAGTGTCTACCTGGTTGTCTGGTTGATGGAGAGAGTTTGGGACAGTGTATGTCTGGTTGCCGAGTTGATGGAGTGATTTGAAACCGTGTCTGTCTGGTTGTCTGGTTGATGGAGAAAGTTTGGGACAGTGTCTATCTCGTTGTCTGGTTGATGGAGTGACTTTGCGACAATGTCTGTCTGGTTGTCAGGTTGATGAAGTGACTTTAGCAAAGTGTCTGCCAGTTTGCCTGGTTGATGGGGTGAGTTTGGGACAATGTCCGTCTGGTTGTGTGGTTGTTGGAGTGTGTATGGAACTGTGTGTGTTTGGTTGTCTAGTTATTGGAGTGAGTTTGGTCTAGTGTCTGTCTGGTTGACTGGTTGATGGAGTGAGATTGGGACAGTGACTGTCTGGTTGATGGATTGAGATTGGGACAGTGTCTGTCTGGATGTCGGGTTGATGGAGTGAGTTTGGGACCGTGTCTGTCTGGTTGTCTCACTGATGGAGTTATTTTGGGACAGGGTCTTTCTCGTTCTCAGGTTGCAGAAATAAGATTTGGACAGTTTCTGTCTGGATGATGGAGTGAGATTGGGAGAGTGTCTACCTGGTTGTCTGGTTGATGGAGAGAGTTTGGGACAGTGTATGTCTGGTTGCCGAGTTGATGGAGTGATTTAAAACCATGTCTGTCTGGTTGTCTAGTTGATGGAGAAAGTTTGGGACAGTGTCTGTGTCGTTGTCTGGTTGATGGAGTGAGTTTGTGACAATGTCTGTCTGGTAGTCTGGTCGATTGAGAAACATTCCGACAATGTCTGTCTGGTTGCCTGGTTGATGGAGTAAGTTTGGGAAAGTGTCTGTTGGTTTGTCTTTTTGATGGAGTGAGTTTGGGACATCATCTTTCTGGTTGATGGTGTGAGTTTGGGACAGTGTCTATCTGTTTGTCTAGTTAATGGAGTGAGTTTTGGACAGTGCCTGTCTGGTTGTCTGGTTGATGGAGTAAGTTTGGGAGGGTGTCTGCTTGTTTGCCAGATGATGGTCTGACTTAAGGATAGTATTCGTCTGGTTTTCTGGTTGATGGAGTGAGTTCTTGACGCTGAATGTCTGGTTGTCTGCTTGTTGGAGTAAGTTTGGGACAGTCCCTGACTAGTTGTCCAGTTGATGGACTGAGCTTAGGACAGTGTCTGTCTGGTTGTCTGATTGATGGAGTGATTTTGGGACATTGTCTGCCAGGTTGTCTGATGATCGAGAGAGTTTGGGACAGTGTCTATCTGGTTGATGGAATGAATATGGAACGGTTTCTGTCTGGTTGTCTGGTTGAAGAAGTGAGTTTTGTACAGTGTCTGTGTGGTTGTCTGGATGCTGGAGCGAGCTTATCACATTGTCTTCTGGTTAATGGAGTGAGTTTGGAACAGTGTATGTCTGGATGTCTGGCTGATGGAGTGAGTTTGTGACAGTCTCTGTCTGGTTGTTTAGTTATTGGAGTGAGTTTGGGACAGTGTCTGTCTGGTTGTCTGGATGCTGGAGCGAGTTTTTCAAATTGTCTTCTGGTTATTGGAGTGAGTTTGGGACAGTGTCTGTCTGGATGTCTGGTTGATGGAGTGAGTTTGTGACAGTCTCTGTCTGGTTGTTTAGTTAATGGATTGAGTTTGGGACAGTTCCTGTCTGGTTGTCTGGATGCTGGAGCGAGTTTTTCACATTGTCTTCAGGTTAATGGAGTGAGTTTGGGACAGTGTCTGTCTGGATGTCTGGTTGATGAAATGAGTTTGTGACAGTCTCTATCTGGTTGTTTAGTTATTGGAGTGAGTTTGGGACAGTGTCTGTCTGGTTGTCTGGATGCTGGAGCGAGTTTTTCAAATTGTCTTCTGGTTATTGGAGTGAGTTTGGGACAGTGTCTGTCTGGATGTCTGGTTGATGGAGTGAGTTTGTGACAGTCTCTGTCTGGTTGTTTAGTTAATGGATTGAGTTTGGGACAGTTCCTGTCTGGTTGTCTGGATGCTGGAGTGAGTTTTTCACATTGTCTTCAGGTTAATGGAGTGAGTTTGGGACAGTGTCTGTCTGGATGTCTGGTTGATGAAATGAGTTTGTGACAGTCTCTATCTGGTTGTTTAGTTAATGGAGTGAGTTTGGGACAGTGCCTGTCTGGTTGTCAGTTTGTTGGAGTGATTTTGGGACATTGTCTGACTGATTATCTAGTTGTTGGAGTAAGATTGAAATAGTGTCTGTCCGGTTGTCTGGTTGAGGAAGTGAGTTTGGGATAGTGTCTGTCTGGATGTCTGGTTGATGGAGAATGTTTGGGTCAGTGGTCAGTCCTCTTGTCTGACTGATGGAGGGAGTTTGGGACAATGTCTGTCCTGCTGACTTGATGGAGTGAGTATGGAACTGTGTCTGTCTGATTGTCCAGTTTATGGTGTGAGTTGGGACTTTTTCTGTCTGGTTGTCTAGCTGATGGTGTGAGGTTGGGACAGCGTCAGTCTGGCTGTCTAGTAGATGGAGTGAGATTCACACAGTGCTTGTCTGGTTGTCTGGTTGCTGGTGGGAGCTTCGGACAGTGTCTTCTGGTTGAAAGAGTGAGTTTGAGACAGTGTCTGTTTGGCTGTCTGGTTGATGGCATTAGTTTAGAACAGTGTCTGGCTGGTTGACTGGCTGATGGAGTGAGTCTCACACTTTGCCTGTCTGTTTGTCTGGTTGCTGGATTGAGTTTAGGAGAGTGTCTTCTGGTTGAAAGAGTTAGTTTGGGAGGGAGTCTGCCTAGATGTCTCGTTGATGAAGTGTGTTTGCTACAGCGTCTATCTGGTTGTCTGGTTGATGGTCTGAGTTTTAGATAGTGTCTGTCTGGTGGTCTAGTTAATGGAGTGAGTTTCGGACAGTGTCTGTCTGGTTGTCTGGTTGATGGAGTGAGTTTGAGACAGTGCCTGACTGGTTGTCTAGTTAATGGAGTGATCTTGGGACAGTGTCTTTTTGTCTGGTTGATGGAGTGATTTGTGACAGTTTCTGTCTGGTTGTCTAGTCTGGGACAGTCCCTGTCTGGTTGTCTCGCTGATGTAGAGATTGGGATGGTGTCTGTCTGGTTGCCAGGTTTATGAAGTGAGATAGGGATAGTATCTGTCTGGTTGTCTGGTTGATGGAGTGAGTTTGTGACGGTGTCTGCCTGGTTGTCTCGTTCATGCAGTGAGTTTGGGACAGTGCCTGTCTGGTTCTCTTTTTGATGGAGTGAGTTTGGGACACTGTCTGCCTAGTTATCTGTTTGCTTCAGTGAGTTTCGCACAGAGTCTTCTGGTTAATGGATTGTGTTTGGGACAGTGTCTGTCTGGTTGTCTGTTTGAATGAGTGTGTTTGGAACTGAGTCTGTCTGGTTGTCTAGTTAATGGAGTGAGTTTGGGACAGTTTCTCTCTGGTTGTCTAGTTGATGGAGTAAGGTTGGGAAAGTGTCAGCCTGGTTGCCTGGTTGAGGGTGCGATTTTGGGACAGCTCTGGTTGCCTGTTTGATGGAATGAGTTTGGGACAGTGTTTGTCTCATTAACTGGCTGACGGAATGAGTTTCTCACAGTGCGTGTCTGGTTGTCTGGTTGATGGCAAAAGATTGGGACAGTGTCTCTCTGGTTGTCTGGTTGATGGAGAGAGTTTGGGACAGTGTCCGTCCGCTTGTCTGGTTGATGGAGTGAGTTTGGGACAGTGTCTGTCTGGTTGTCCAGTTAATGGAGTGATTTTGGGACAGTGCCTGCCTGGTTGTCTGATGATGTAGTGAGTTTGCAACAATGTCTTTCTGGTTGTCTAGTTGATGGAGTGACATTGGGACAATGTCTGTTTGGTTGTCTGGTTGATGGAGTTAATTTGGGTTAGTGTCCATCTGGTTGTCTGGTTGATGGACTGAGTTTGGGACAGTGTCTGTCTGATTGTCTTGATGAAGGAGTGAGATTGTGACAGTGTCTGTCTGGTTGATAAGTTGATGGAGTGAGTTTCGGACAGTGTCTGTCTGGTTGATGGTCTGAGTTTGGGACAGAGTCTGCCTGGTTGTCTGGTTGATGGAGTGAGTTTTGGACAGTGTCTGTCTGGTGGTCTAGTTAATGGAGTGAGTTTGGGACAGTGCCTGTCTAGTTGTCTGGTTGATGGAGTGAGTTTGGGATGGTGTCTGTCCGGTTCCCAGGTGATGGAGTGAGTTACGGATATTGTCTGTCTGGATGTCTGGTTGATGAAGTGAGTTTGTGACAGTCTCTGTCTGGTTGTTTAGTTACAGGAGTGAGTTTGGGACAGTTTCTGTCTGGATGTCTCGTTGATGGAATGAGTTTGTGACAGTCTCTGTCTGATTGTTTTGTTAATGGAGTGAGTTTGGGACAGTGCTTGTCTGGTTTTCAGTTTGTTGGAGTGATTTTGGGACAGTGTCTGACTGATTATCTCGTTGTTGGAATAAGATTGGGATACTGTCTGTCCGGTTGTCTGGTTGAGGAAGTGAGTTTGGGATAGTGTCTGTCTGGATGTCTGGTTGATGGAGAGTGTTTGGGATAGTGGTCAGTCCACTTGTCTGACTGATGGAGGGAGTCTGGTTCTCTTTTTGATGGAGTGAGTTTTGGACAGTGTCTGCCTAGTTGTCTGTTTGCTTCAGCGAGTTTTGCACAGTGTCTTCTGGTTAATGGATTGTGTTTGGGACAGTGTCTGTCTGGTTGTCTGTTTGAATGAGTGTGTTTGGAACTGAGTCTCTCTGGTTTTCTATTTAATGGATTGAGTTTGGGACAGTTTCTCTCTGGTAGTCTAGTTGATGGAGTAAGGTTGGCACAGTGTCAGCCTGGTTGCCTGGTTGTGGGTGCGATTTTGGGACAGGGTCTTGTTGCCTGGTTGATGGAGTGAGTTTGGGACAGTGTCCGTCTGGTTGTCTGGTTGATGGAATAAGTTTCACACAGTGCCTGTCTGGTTGTCTGGTTGATGGCAAAAGATTGGGACAGTGTCTGTCTGGATGTCTGGTTGATGGAGAGTGTTTGGTACAGTGTCAGTCCACTTTTCTGACTGATGGATTGAGTTTGGGACAATGTCTGTCCTGTTGACTTGATGGAGTGTGTATGGAACTGTGTCTGCCAGACTGTCTATTTATTGGTGTGAGTTTTGGACAGTTTCTGTCTGTTTGTCTAGTTGATGGTGTGAGGGTGGGACAGCGTCAGTCTGGCTGTCAAGTAGATGGAGTGAGATTCACACAAAACTTGTCTGGTTGTCTGGTTGCTGGTGGGAGCTTCGGACAGTGTCTTCTGGTTGAAAGAGTGAGTTTGAGACCGTGTCTGTTTGGCTATCTGGTTGATGGAGTGAGTTTCACACAGTGCCTGTCTGTTTGTCTGGTTGCTGGAGTGAGTTTAGGAGAGTGTCTTCTGGTTGAAAGAGTGAGTTTGGGACGGTGTCTGCCTAGATGTCTCGTTGTTGAATTGTATATGGTACAGTGTCTATCTGGTTGTTTGGTTGCTGGTCTGAGTTTTAGATACTGTCTGTCTGGTGGTCTAGTTAATGGAGTGAGTTTGGGACAGTGTCTGTCTGGTTGTCTGGTTGATAGAGTGAGTTTGGGACAGTGCCTGACTGGTTGTCTAGTTAATGGAGTGAGCTTGGGACAGTGTCTTTTTGTCAGGTTGATGGAGAGATTTGGGACAGTGTCTGTCTGGTTGTCTAGATTGGGACAGTCCCTGTCTGGTTGTCTCGTTGATGGAGTGATTTGGAACTTTGTCTGTCTGGTTGCCAGGTTGATGAAGTGAGATAGGGATAGTGTCTGTCTGGTTGTCTGGTTGATGGAGTGAGTTTGTGACCGTGTCTGACTGGTTGTCTCGTTCATGCAGTGAGTTTGGGACAGTGCCTGTCTGGTTGTCTTTTTGATGGAGTGAGTTTGGGACAGTGTCTGCCTAGTTGTCTGTATGCTGGAGCAAGTTTCGCACAGTGTCTTCTGGTTAATGGATTGTGTTTGGGACAGTGTCTGTCTGGTTGTCTGGTTGAATGAGTGTGTTTGGAACTGTGTCTGTCTGGTTGTCTAGTTAATGGAGTGAGTTTGGGACAGTTTCTCTCTGGTAGTCTAGTTGATGGAGTAAGGTTGGGACAGTGTCAGCCTGGTTGCCTGGTTGAGGGTGCGATTTTGGGACAGAGTCTTGTTGCATGGTTGATGGAGTGAGTTTGGGACAGTGTCTGTCTGGTTGTCTGGTTGATGGAATGAGTTTCACACAGTGCCTGTCTGGTTGTCTGGTTGATGGCAAAAGATTGGGACAGTGTCTGTCTGGATGTCTGGTTGATGGAGAGTGTTTGGTACAGTGTCAGTCCACTTTTCTGACTGATGGATTGAGTTTGGGACAATGTCTGTCCTGTTGACTTGATGGAGTGAGTATGGAACTGTGTCTGCCTGATTGTCTAGTTATTGGTGTGAGTTTTGGACAGTTTCTGTCTGTTTGTCTAGTTGATGGTGCGAGGGTGGGACAGCGTCAGTCTGGCTGTCAAGTAGATGGAGTGAGATTCACACAAAACTTGTCTGGTTGTCTGGTTGCTGGTGGGAGCTTCAGACAGTGTTTTCTGGTTGAAAGAGTGAGTTTGAGACCGTGTCTGTTTTGCTGTCTGGTTGATGGCAGGAGTTTGGGACAGTGTCTGGCTGGTTGACTGGTTGATGGAGTGAGTTTCACACAGTGCCTGTCTGTTTGTCTGGTTGCTGGAGTGAGTTTAGGAGAGTCTCTTCTGGTTGAAAGAGCGAGTTTGGGACGGTGTCTGCCTAGATGTCTCGTTGTTGAATTGTATATGGTACAGCGTCTATCTGGTTGTTTGGTTGCTGGTCTGAGTTTTAGATACTGTCTGTCTGGTGGTCTAGTTAATGGAGTGAGTTTGGGACAGTGTCTGTCTGGTTGTCAGGTTGATAGAGTGAATTTGGGACAGTGCCTGACTGGTATCTAGTTAATGGAATGAGCTCGGGACAGTGTCTTTTTTCAGGTTGATGGAGTGATTTGGGACAGTGTCTGTCTGGTTGTCTAGTTTGGGACAGTCCCTGTCTGGTTGTCTCGTTGATGGAGTGATTTGGAACTTTGTCTGTCTGGTTGCCAGGTTGATGAAGTGAGATAGGGATAGTGTCTGTCTGGTTGTCTGGTTGATGGAGTGAGTTTGTGACAGTGTCTGCCTGGTTGTCTCGTTCATGCAGTGAGATTGGGACAGTGCCTGTCTGGTTGTCTTTTTGATGGAGTGAGTTTGGGACAGTGTCTTCTGGTTAATGGATTGTGTTTGGGACAGTGTTTGATGGGTTGTCTGGTTGAATGAGTGTGTTTGGAACTGTGTCTGTCTGGTTGTCTAGTTAATGGAGTGAGTTTGGGACAGTTTCCCTCTGGTAGTCTAGTTGATGGAGTAAGGTTGGGACAGAGTCAGCCTGGTTGCCTGGTTGAGGGTGCGATTTTGGGACAGGGTCTTGTTGCCTGGTTGATGGAGTGAGTTTGGGACAGTGTCTGTCTGGTTGTCTGGTTGATGGCAAAAGATTGGGACAGTGTCTGTCTGGATGTCTGGTTGATGGAGAGTGTTTGGTACAGTGTCAGTCCACTTTTCTGACTGATGGATTGAGTTTGGGACAATGTCTGTCCTGTTGACTTGATGGAGTGTGTATGGAACTGTGTCTGCCTGATTGTCTAGTTATTGGTGTGAGTTTTGGACAGTTTCTGTCTGTCTGTCTAGTTGATGGTGTGAGGGTGGGACAGCGTCAATCTGGCTGTCAAGTAGATGGAGTGAGATTCACACAAAACTTGTCAGATTGTCTGGTTGTTGGTGGAAGCTTCGGACAGTGTCTTCTGGTTGAAAGAGTGAGTTTGAGACCGTGTCTGTTTGGCTGTCTGGTTGATGGCATGAGTTTAGGACAGTGTCTGGCTGGTTGACTGGTTGCTGGAGTGAGTATAGGAGAGTGTCTTCTGATTGAAAGAGTGAGTTTGGGATGGTGTCTGCCTAGATGTCTCGTTGTTGAAGTGTGTTTGTTACAGCGTCTATCTGGTTGTCTGGTTGATGGTCTGAGTTTTAGGTAGTGTCTGTCTGGTGGTGTAGTTAATGGAGTGAGTTTGGGATAGTGTCTGTCTGGTTGTCTGGTTGATGGTGTGAGTTTGGGACAGTGTCTTTTTGTCTGGTTGATGGAGTGATTTGGGACAGTGTCTGTCTGGTTGTCTAGTTAATGGAGTGAGTTTGGGACAGTTTCTCTCTGGTAGTCTCGTTGATGGAGTAATGTTGGGACAGTGTCAGCCTGGTTGCCTGGTTGAGGGTGCGATTTTGGGACAGGGTCTTGTTGCCTGGTTGATGGAGTGAGTTTGGGACAGTGTCTGTCTGGTTGTCTGTTTGATGGAATGAGTTTCACACAGTGCCTGTCTGGTTGTCTGGTTGCAGGCAAAAGATTGGGACAGTGTCTCTCTGGATGTCTGGTTGATGGAGAGAGATTGGGACAGTGTCCGTCCGCTAGTCTGGTTGATGGAGTGAGTTTGGGACAGTGTCTGTCTGGTTGTCCAGTTAATGGAGTGATTTTCGGACACTGCCTGCCTGGTTGTCTGATGATGTAGTGCGTTTGCAACAATGTCTTTCTGGTTGTCTAGTTGGTGGAGTGATATTGGGAAAATGTCTGTTTGGTTGGTTGGTTGATGGAGTTAATTTGGGATAGTATCCATCTGGTTGTCTGGTTGATGTACTGAGTTTGGGACAGTGTCTGTCTGATTGTCTTGATAATGGAGTGAGATTGTGACAGTGTCTGTCTGGTTGATAAGTTGATGGAGTGAGTTTTGGACAGCGTCTGACTGGTTGTCTAGTTGCTGGAGTGAGTTTTGGACAGTGTCTGTCTGGTGGTCTGGTTAATGGAGTGAGTTTGGGACAGTGCCTGTCTAGTTGTCTGGTTGATGGAGTGTGTTTGGGATGGTGTCTGTCTGGTTCCCAGGTGATGGAGTGAGTTAGGGATATTGTCTGTCTGGTTGTCTTGTTGAAGGAGTGGGTTTGTGACGCTGACTGTCTGGTTGCCTGGTTGATGGAGTAAGTTTGGGAAAGTGTCTGTTGGTTTGTCTTTTTGATGGACTGAGTTTCGGACATCATCTTTCTGGTTGATGGTGTGAGTTTGGGACAGTGTCTATCTGTTTGTCTAGTTAATGGAGTGAGTTTTGGACAGTGCCTGTCTGGTTGTCTGGTTGATGGAGTAAGTTTGGGAGGGTGTCTGCTTGTTTGCCAGATGATGAAGTGAGTTAAGGATAGTATCTGTCTCGTTTTCTGGTTGATGGAGTGAGTTTGTGACGCTGAATGTCTGGTTGCCTGCTTGATGGAGTAAGTTTGGGACAGTCCCTGACTAGTTGTCTAGTTGATGAACTGAGCTTAGGACAGTGTCTGTCTGGTTGTCTGATTGATGGAGTGATTTTTGGACATTGTCTGCCAGGTTGTCTGATGATCGAGAGAGTTTGGGACAGTGTCTATCTGGTTGATGGAGTGAGTTTGGGACGGTTTATGTCTGGTTGTCTGGTTGAAGAAGTGAGTTTTGGACAGTGTCTGTCTGGTTGTCTGGATGCTGGAGCGAGTTATTCACATTGTCTTCTGGTTAATGGAATGAGTTTGTGACAGTTTCTGTCTGGTTGTTTAGTTATTGGAGTGAGTTTGGGACAGTGTCTGGATGTCTGGTTGCTGGAGTGAGTGTAGGAGAGTGTCTTCTGATTGAAAGAGTGAGTTTAGGATGGTGTCTGCCTAGATGTCTCGTTGTTGAAGTGTGTTTGTCCCAGCGTCTATCTGGTTGTCTGGTTGATGGTCTGAGTTTTAGGTAGTGTCTGTCTGGTGGTGTAGTGAATGGAGTGAGTTTGGGATAGTGTCTGTCTGGTTGTCTGGTTGATGGTGTGAGTTTGGGACAGTGTCTTTTTGTCTGGTTGATGGAGTGATTTGGGACAGTGTCTGTCTGGTTGTCTAGTTTGGGACAGTTCCTGTTTGGTTGTCTCATTGATGGAGTGATTTGGGACGGTGTCTTTCTGGTTGCCAGGTTGATGAAGAGAGATAGGGATAGTGTCTGTCTGGTTGTCTGGTTGATGGAGTGAGTTTGTGACCGTGTCTGCCTGGTTGTCTCGTTCATGCAGTGAGTTTGGGACAGTGTCTGCCTAGTTGTCTGTATGCTGGAGCGAGTTTCGCTCAGTGTCTTCTGGTTAATGGATTGTGTTTGGGACAGTGTCTGTCTGGTTGTCTGGTTGAATGAGTGTGTTTGGAACTGTGTCTGCCTGGTTGTCTAGTTAATGGAGTGAGTTTGGGACAGTTTCTCTCTGGTAGTCTCGTTGATGGAGTAAGGTTGGGAGAGTGTCAGCCTGGTTGCCTGGTTGAGGGTGCGATTTTGGGACAGGGTCTTGTTGCCTGGTTGATGGAGTGAGTTTGGGACAGTGTCTGTCTGGTTGTCTGTTTGATGGAATGAGTTTCACACAGTGCCTGTCTGGTTGTCTGGTTGATGGCAAAAGATTGGGACAGTGTCTCTCTGGTTGTCTGGTTGATGGAGAGAGATTGGGACAGTGTCCGTCCGCTAGTCTGGTTGATGGAGTGAGTTTGGGACAGTGTCTGTCTGGTTGTCCAGTTAATGGAGTGATTTTCGGACACTGCCTGCCTGGTTGTCTGATGATGTAGTGCGTTTGCAACAATGTCTTTCTGGTTGTCTAGTTGGTGGAGTGATATTGGGAAAATGTCTGTTTGGTTGGCTGGTTGATGGAGTTAATTTGGGATAGTGTCCATCTGGTTGTCTGGTTGATGTACTGAGTTTGGGACAGTGTCTGTCTGATTGTCTTGATGATGGAGTGAGATTGTGACAGTGTCTGGTTGATAAGTTGATGGAGTGAGTTTTGGACAGCGTCTGACTGGTTGTCTAGTTGCTGGAGTGAGTTTCGGACAGTGTCTGTCTGGGTGATGGTCTGAGTTTGGGACACAGTCTGCCTGGTTGTCTGGTTGATGGAGTGAGTTTTGGACAGTGTCTGTCTGGTGGTCTGGTTAATGGAGTGTGTTTGGGACAGTGCCTGTCTAGTTGTCTGGTTGATGGAGTGAGTTTGGGATGGTGTCTGTCAGGTTCCCAGGTGATGGAGTGAGTTAGGGAAAGTGTCTGTTGGTTTGTCTTTTTGATGGAGTGAGTTTCGGACATCATCTTTCTGGTTGATGGTGTGAGGTTGGGACAGTGTCTAACTGTTTGTCTAGTTAATGGAGTGAGTTTGGGACAGTGCCTGTCTGGTTGTCTGGTTGATGGAGTAAGTTTGGGAGGGTGTCTGCTTGTTTGCCAGATGATGGAGTGAGTTAAGGATAGTATCCGTCTGGTTTTCTGGTTGATGGAGTGAGTTCGTGACGTTGAATGTCTGGTTGTCTGCTTGATGGAGTAAGGTTGAGACAGTCCCTGACTAGTTGTCTAGTTGATGAACTGAGCTTAGGACAGTGTCTGTCTGGTTGTCTGATTGATGGAGTGATTTTTGGACATTGTCTGCCAGGTTGTCTGATGATCGAGAGAGTTTGGGACAGTGTCTATCTGGTTGATGGAGTGAGTTTGGGACGGTTTATGTCTGGTTGTCTGGTTGAAGAAGTGAGTTTTGGACAGTGTCTGTCTGGTTGTCTGGATGCTGGAGCGAGTTATTCACATTGTCTTCTGGTTAATGGAATGAGTTTGTGACAGTTTCTGTCTGGTTGTTTAGTTATTGGAGTGAGTTTGGGACAGTGTCTGGATGTCTGGTTGCTGGAGTGAGTGTAGGAGAGTGTCTTCTGATTGAAAGAGTGAGTTTAGGATGGTGTCTGCCTAGATGTCTCGTTGTTGAAGTGTGTTTGTCCCAGCGTCTATCTGGTTGTCTGGTTGATGGTCTGAGTTTTAGGTAGTGTCTGTCTGGTGGTGTAGTGAATGGAGTGAGTTTGGGATAGTGTCTGTCTGGTTGTCTGGTTGATGGTGTGAGTTTGGGACAGTGTCTTTTTGTCTGGTTGATGGAGTGATTTGGGACAGTGTCTGTCTGGTTGTCTAGTTTGGGACAGTTCCTGTTTGGTTGTCTCATTGATGGAGTGATTTGGGACGGTGTCTTTCTGGTTGCCAGGTTGATGAAGAGAGATAGGGATAGTGTCTGTCTGGTTGTCTGGTTGATGGAGTGAGTTTGTGACCATGTCTGCCTGGTTGTCTCGTTCATGCAGTGAGTTTGGGACAGTGCCTGTCTGGTTGTCTTTTTGATGGAGTGAGTTTGGGACAGTGTCTGCCTAGTTGTCTGTATGCTGGAGCGAGTTTCACTCAGTGTCTTCTGGTTAATGGATTGTGTTTGGGACAGTGTCTGTCTGGTTGTCTGGTTGAATGAGTGTGTTTGGAACTGTGTCTGTCTGGTTCTCTAGTTAATGGAGTGAGTTTGGGACAGTTTCTCTCTGGTAGTCTCGTTGATGGAGTAAGGTTGGGACAGTGTCAGCCTGGTTGCCTGGTTGAGGGTGCGATTTTGGGACAGAGTCTTGTTGCCTGGTTGATGGAGTGAGTTTGGGACAGTGTCTGTCTGGTTGTCTGTTTGATGGAATGAGTTTCACACAGTGCCTGTCTGGTTGTCTGGTTGAAGGCAAAAGATTGGGACAGTGTCTCTCTGGTTGTCTGGTTGATGGAGAGAGATTGGGACAGTGTCCGTCCGCTAGTCTGGTTGATGGAGTGAGTTTGGGACAGTGTCTGTCTGGTTGTCCAGTTAATGGAGTGATTTTCGGACACTGCCTGCCTGGTTGTCTGATGATGTAGTGCGTTTGCAACAATGTCTTTCTGGTTGTCTAGTTGGTGGAGTGATATTGGGAAAATGTCTGTTTGGTTGGTTGGTTGATGGAGTTAATTTGGGATAGTGTCCATCTGGTTGTCTGGTTGATGTACTGAGTTTGGGACAGTGTCTGTCTGATTGTCTTGATGATGGAGTGAGATTGTGACAGTGTCTGTCTGGTTGATAAGTTGATGGAGTGAGTTTTGGACAGCGTCTGACTGGTTGTCTAGTTGCTGGAGTGAGTTTTGGACAGTGTCTGTCTGGTTGTTTCACTGATGGAGTTATTATGGGACATGGTCTTTCTCGTTCTCAGGTTGCAGAAATAAGATTGGGACAGTTTCTGTCTGGATGATGGAGTGTAATTAGGACACTGTCTCTCTGGATGAAGGAGAAAGTTTTGGAAAATGTCTGTCTGGTTGTCTGCTTGATGGAGTGAGATTGTGACAGTGACACTCTTGTTGATGGAGTGAGACTTGGACAGTGTCTACCTGGTTGTCTGGTTGATGGAATGCGTATGGAGAAGTGTGTGTCTGGTTGTCTGGTTGGTGGAGTGAGCTTGGGACAGTGTCTGCCTGGTTGTCTGGTTGATGGAGTGAGTTTGGGACAGTGTCTGTCTGGTTGATGGAGTGATCTTGGGACACTTTCTGCCTGGTTGTCTGGCTGATGGATTGAATTTGGGACAATGAATGTTAGGTGGTCAGGTTGATGGAGTTAGTTTGGGACAGTGTCTGTCCGTATATCTGGTTGATGGAGTGAGTTTGGGACCGTGTCTGTCTGGTTGTCAGTTTGATGGAGTGAGTTTGGGACAGTGGCTGTCCGGTTGTCTTGCTGATGGAGTGAGATTGTGACAGTGTCTCTTTGGTTGTGTGATCGATGGAGTTAGTTTGGGCATCATCTGTCTCGTTCTCAGGTTGATGGAATGAGATTGGGACAGTGTCTTTCTGGATGATGGAGTGAGATTGCGATACTGTCTGTCTGGATGATGGAGTGAGATATGGGGCAGTGTCTACCTGGTTTAGTGGTTGATGGAGTGAGTTTTGCACAGTGTATGTCTGGTTGCCGAGTTAATGGAGTGATTTGGAACAGTGTCTGTCTGGTTGTTTGGTTGATGGTGAAAGTTTTGGACAGTGTCTGTCTGGTTGTCTGGTTGATGGAGTGAGTTTGGCACAGTGTCTGCCAGTTTGCCTGGTTGATGGAGTGAGTTTGGGATAATGTCTGCCTGTTTGCCTGGTTGATGTAGTGAGTTTGGGAGAGTGTCTGTCTGGTTTTCTGGCTGATGGAGTGATTTTGAGTCAGTGTCTGTCTGGTTGATGGAGTGAGTTGGAAAAGTGTCTGCCTGGATGTCTGTTTGATGAAGGTAATTTGGGACAAGATCTGTCTGGTTGTCAGGTTGATGGAGTGAGATTGGCACAGTGCCTGTATGGATGATGGAGTGAGATTAGGACATTGGCTGTCTGGATGATGCAGTGAGATTGGGACAGTGTCTACTGGTTGTCTGGTTGATGGAATGTATATGGAACTGTGTCTGTCTGCTTTTCTAATTAATGGAGTGTGTTTTGGACAGTTTCTGTCTGGTTGTCTAGTTGATGGAGTAAAATTGGGAGAGTGTCTCTATTGTTGTCTGGTTGATGGAGTGAGTTTGGGAGAGTGTCTGTCTGGATATCAGGTTGATGGAGTGACTTTGGGACCGTGTCTGTCTGGTTTTCTGGTTGATGGAGATGTTTTGTGACAGGATCTGTCTCGTCCTCAGGTTGGTGAATGAGATTGGAACTGTGTCTGTCTGGCTGATGGAGTGAGATAAGGACACTGTCTGTTTGGATGATGGAGTGTGATTGGGACAGTGTCTACCTGGTTGTCTGGTTGATGGAGAGAGTTTGGGACAGTGTATGTCTGGTTGCCGAGTTGATGGAGTGATTTGAAACCGTGTCTGTCTGGTTGTCTGGTTGATGGAGAAAGTTTGGGACAGTGTCTATCTCGTTGTCTGGTTGATGGAGTGACTTTGCGACAATGTCTGTCTGGTTGTCAGGTTGATGAAGTGACTTTAGCAAAGTGTCTGCCAGTTTGCCTGGTTGATGGGGTGAGTTTGGGACAATGTCCGTCTGGTTGTGTGGTTGTTGGAGTGTGTATGGAACTGTGTGTGTTTGGTTGTCTAGTTATTGGAGTGAGTTTGGTCTAGTGTCTGTCTGGTTGACTGGTTGATGGAGTGAGATTGGGACAGTGACTGTCTGGTTGATGGATTGAGATTGGGACAGTGTCTGTCTGGATGTCGGGTTGATGGAGTGAGTTTGGGACCGTGTCTGTCTGGTTGTCTCACTGATGGAGTTATTTTGGGACAGGGTCTTTCTCGTTCTCAGGTTGCAGAAATAAGATTTGGACAGTTTCTGTCTGGATGATGGAGTGAGATTGGGAGAGTGTCTACCTGGTTGTCTGGTTGATGGAGAGAGTTTGGGACAGTGTATGTCTGGTTGCCGAGTTGATGGAGTGATTTAAAACCATGTCTGTCTGGTTGTCTAGTTGATGGAGAAAGTTTGGGACAGTGTCTGTGTCGTTGTCTGGTTGATGGAGTGAGTTTGTGACAATGTCTGTCTGGTAGTCTGGTCGATTGAGAAACATTCCGACAATGTCTGTCTGGTTGCCTGGTTGATGGAGTAAGTTTGGGAAAGTGTCTGTTGGTTTGTCTTTTTGATGGAGTGAGTTTGGGACATCATCTTTCTGGTTGATGGTGTGAGTTTGGGACAGTGTCTATCTGTTTGTCTAGTTAATGGAGTGAGTTTTGGACAGTGCCTGTCTGGTTGTCTGGTTGATGGAGTAAGTTTGGGAGGGTGTCTGCTTGTTTGCCAGATGATGGTCTGACTTAAGGATAGTATTCGTCTGGTTTTCTGGTTGATGGAGTGAGTTCTTGACGCTGAATGTCTGGTTGTCTGCTTGTTGGAGTAAGTTTGGGACAGTCCCTGACTAGTTGTCCAGTTGATGGACTGAGCTTAGGACAGTGTCTGTCTGGTTGTCTGATTGATGGAGTGATTTTGGGACATTGTCTGCCAGGTTGTCTGATGATCGAGAGAGTTTGGGACAGTGTCTATCTGGTTGATGGAATGAATATGGAACGGTTTCTGTCTGGTTGTCTGGTTGAAGAAGTGAGTTTTGTACAGTGTCTGTGTGGTTGTCTGGATGCTGGAGCGAGCTTATCACATTGTCTTCTGGTTAATGGAGTGAGTTTGGAACAGTGTATGTCTGGATGTCTGGCTGATGGAGTGAGTTTGTGACAGTCTCTGTCTGGTTGTTTAGTTATTGGAGTGAGTTTGGGACAGTGTCTGTCTGGTTGTCTGGATGCTGGAGCGAGTTTTTCAAATTGTCTTCTGGTTATTGGAGTGAGTTTGGGACAGTGTCTGTCTGGATGTCTGGTTGATGGAGTGAGTTTTGTGACAGTCTCTGTCTGGTTGTTTAGTTAATGGATTGAGTTTGGGACAGTTCCTGTCTGGTTGTCTGGATGCTGGAGCGAGTTTTTCACATTGTCTTCAGGTTAATGGAGTGAGTTTGGGACAGTGTCTGTCTGGATGTCTGGTTGATGAAATGAGTTTGTGACAGTCTCTATCTGGTTGTTTAGTTATTGGAGTGAGTTTGGGACAGTGTCTGTCTGGTTGTCTGGATGCTGGAGCGAGTTTTTCAAATTGTCTTCTGGTTATTGGAGTGAGTTTGGGACAGTGTCTGTCTGGATGTCTGGTTGATGGAGTGAGTTTGTGACAGTCTCTGTCTGGTTGTTTAGTTAATGGATTGAGTTTGGGACAGTTCCTGTCTGGTTGTCTGGATGCTGGAGTGAGTTTTTCACATTGTCTTCAGGTTAATGGAGTGAGTTTGGGACAGTGTCTGTCTGGATGTCTGGTTGATGAAATGAGTTTGTGACAGTCTCTATCTGGTTGTTTAGTTAATGGAGTGAGTTTGGGACAGTGCCTGTCTGGTTGTCAGTTTGTTGGAGTGATTTTGGGACATTGTCTGACTGATTATCTAGTTGTTGGAGTAAGATTGAAATAGTGTCTGTCCGGTTGTCTGGTTGAGGAAGTGAGTTTGGGATAGTGTCTGTCTGGATGTCTGGTTGATGGAGAATGTTTGGGTCAGTGGTCAGTCCTCTTGTCTGACTGATGGAGGGAGTTTGGGACAATGTCTGTCCTGCTGACTTGATGGAGTGAGTATGGAACTGTGTCTGTCTGATTGTCCAGTTTATGGTGTGAGTTGGGACTTTTTCTGTCTGGTTGTCTAGCTGATGGTGTGAGGTTGGGACAGCGTCAGTCTGGCTGTCTAGTAGATGGAGTGAGATTCACACAGTGCTTGTCTGGTTGTCTGGTTGCTGGTGGGAGCTTCGGACAGTGTCTTCTGGTTGAAAGAGTGAGTTTGAGACAGTGTCTGTTTGGCTGTCTGGTTGATGGCATTAGTTTAGAACAGTGTCTGGCTGGTTGACTGGCTGATGGAGTGAGTCTCACACTTTGCCTGTCTGTTTGTCTGGTTGCTGGATTGAGTTTAGGAGAGTGTCTTCTGGTTGAAAGAGTTAGTTTGGGAGGGAGTCTGCCTAGATGTCTCGTTGATGAAGTGTGTTTGCTACAGCGTCTATCTGGTTGTCTGGTTGATGGTCTGAGTTTTAGATAGTGTCTGTCTGGTGGTCTAGTTAATGGAGTGAGTTTCGGACAGTGTCTGTCTGGTTGTCTGGTTGATGGAGTGAGTTTGAGACAGTGCCTGACTGGTTGTCTAGTTAATGGAGTGATCTTGGGACAGTGTCTTTTTGTCTGGTTGATGGAGTGATTTGTGACAGTTTCTGTCTGGTTGTCTAGTCTGGGACAGTCCCTGTCTGGTTGTCTCGCTGATGTAGAGATTGGGATGGTGTCTGTCTGGTTGCCAGGTTTATGAAGTGAGATAGGGATAGTATCTGTCTGGTTGTCTGGTTGATGGAGTGAGTTTGTGACGGTGTCTGCCTGGTTGTCTCGTTCATGCAGTGAGTTTGGGACAGTGCCTGTCTGGTTCTCTTTTTGATGGAGTGAGTTTGGGACACTGTCTGCCTAGTTATCTGTTTGCTTCAGTGAGTTTCGCACAGAGTCTTCTGGTTAATGGATTGTGTTTGGGACAGTGTCTGTCTGGTTGTCTGTTTGAATGAGTGTGTTTGGAACTGAGTCTGTCTGGTTGTCTAGTTAATGGAGTGAGTTTGGGACAGTTTCTCTCTGGTTGTCTAGTTGATGGAGTAAGGTTGGGAAAGTGTCAGCCTGGTTGCCTGGTTGAGGGTGCGATTTTGGGACAGCTCTGGTTGCCTGTTTGATGGAATGAGTTTGGGACAGTGTTTGTCTCATTAACTGGCTGACGGAATGAGTTTCTCACAGTGCGTGTCTGGTTGTCTGGTTGATGGCAAAAGATTGGGACAGTGTCTCTCTGGTTGTCTGGTTGATGGAGAGAGTTTGGGACAGTGTCCGTCCGCTTGTCTGGTTGATGGAGTGAGTTTGGGACAGTGTCTGTCTGGTTGTCCAGTTAATGGAGTGATTTTGGGACAGTGCCTGCCTGGTTGTCTGATGATGTAGTGAGTTTGCAACAATGTCTTTCTGGTTGTCTAGTTGATGGAGTGACATTGGGACAATGTCTGTTTGGTTGTCTGGTTGATGGAGTTAATTTGGGTTAGTGTCCATCTGGTTGTCTGGTTGATGGACTGAGTTTGGGACAGTGTCTGTCTGATTGTCTTGATGAAGGAGTGAGATTGTGACAGTGTCTGTCTGGTTGATAAGTTGATGGAGTGAGTTTCGGACAGTGTCTGTCTGGTTGATGGTCTGAGTTTGGGACAGAGTCTGCCTGGTTGTCTGGTTGATGGAGTGAGTTTTGGACAGTGTCTGTCTGGTGGTCTAGTTAATGGAGTGAGTTTGGGACAGTGCCTGTCTAGTTGTCTGGTTGATGGAGTGAGTTTGGGATGGTGTCTGTCCGGTTCCCAGGTGATGGAGTGAGTTACGGATATTGTCTGTCTGGATGTCTGGTTGATGAAGTGAGTTTGTGACAGTCTCTGTCTGGTTGTTTAGTTACAGGAGTGAGTTTGGGACAGTTTCTGTCTGGATGTCTCGTTGATGGAATGAGTTTGTGACAGTCTCTGTCTGATTGTTTTGTTAATGGAGTGAGTTTGGGACAGTGCTTGTCTGGTTTTCAGTTTGTTGGAGTGATTTTGGGACAGTGTCTGACTGATTATCTCGTTGTTGGAATAAGATTGGGATACTGTCTGTCCGGTTGTCTGGTTGAGGAAGTGAGTTTGGGATAGTGTCTGTCTGGATGTCTGGTTGATGGAGAGTGTTTGGGATAGTGGTCAGTCCACTTGTCTGACTGATGGAGGGAGTCTGGTTCTCTTTTTGATGGAGTGAGTTTTGGACAGTGTCTGCCTAGTTGTCTGTTTGCTTCAGCGAGTTTTGCACAGTGTCTTCTGGTTAATGGATTGTGTTTGGGACAGTGTCTGTCTGGTTGTCTGTTTGAATGAGTGTGTTTGGAACTGAGTCTCTCTGGTTTTCTATTTAATGGATTGAGTTTGGGACAGTTTCTCTCTGGTAGTCTAGTTGATGGAGTAAGGTTGGCACAGTGTCAGCCTGGTTGCCTGGTTGTGGGTGCGATTTTGGGACAGGGTCTTGTTGCCTGGTTGATGGAGTGAGTTTGGGACAGTGTCCGTCTGGTTGTCTGGTTGATGGAATAAGTTTCACACAGTGCCTGTCTGGTTGTCTGGTTGATGGCAAAAGATTGGGACAGTGTCTGTCTGGATGTCTGGTTGATGGAGAGTGTTTGGTACAGTGTCAGTCCACTTTTCTGACTGATGGATTGAGTTTGGGACAATGTCTGTCCTGTTGACTTGATGGAGTGTGTATGGAACTGTGTCTGCCAGACTGTCTATTTATTGGTGTGAGTTTTGGACAGTTTCTGTCTGTTTGTCTAGTTGATGGTGTGAGGGTGGGACAGCGTCAGTCTGGCTGTCAAGTAGATGGAGTGAGATTCACACAAAACTTGTCTGGTTGTCTGGTTGCTGGTGGGAGCTTCGGACAGTGTCTTCTGGTTGAAAGAGTGAGTTTGAGACCGTGTCTGTTTGGCTATCTGGTTGATGGAGTGAGTTTCACACAGTGCCTGTCTGTTTGTCTGGTTGCTGGAGTGAGTTTAGGAGAGTGTCTTCTGGTTGAAAGAGTGAGTTTGGGACGGTGTCTGCCTAGATGTCTCGTTGTTGAATTGTATATGGTACAGCGTCTATCTGGTTGTTTGGTTGCTGGTCTGAGTTTTAGATACTGTCTGTCTGGTGGTCTAGTTAATGGAGTGAGTTTGGGACAGTGTCTGTCTGGTTGTCTGGTTGATAGAGTGAGTTTGGGACAGTGCCTGACTGGTTGTCTAGTTAATGGAGTGAGCTTGGGACAGTGTCTTTTTGTCAGGTTGATGGAGAGATTTGGGACAGTGTCTGTCTGGTTGTCTAGATTGGGACAGTCCCTGTCTGGTTGTCTCGTTGATGGAGTGATTTGGAACTTTGTCTGTCTGGTTGCCAGGTTGATGAAGTGAGATAGGGATAGTGTCTGTCTGGTTGTCTGGTTGATGGAGTGAGTTTGTGACCGTGTCTGACTGGTTGTCTCGTTCATGCAGTGAGTTTGGGACAGTGCCTGTCTGGTTGTCTTTTTGATGGAGTGAGTTTGGGACAGTGTCTGCCTAGTTGTCTGTATGCTGGAGCAAGTTTCGCACAGTGTCTTCTGGTTAATGGATTGTATTTGGGACAGTGTCTGTCTGGTTGTCTGGTTGAATGAGTGTGTTTGGAACTGTGTCTGTCTGGTTGTCTAGTTAATGGAGTGAGTTTGGGACAGTTTCTCTCTGGTAGTCTAGTTGATGGAGTAAGGTTGGGACAGTGTCAGCCTGGTTGCCTGGTTGAGGGTGCGATTTTGGGACAGAGTCTTGTTGCATGGTTGATGGAGTGAGTTTGGGACAGTGTCTGTCTGGTTGTCTGGTTGATGGAATGAGTTTCACACAGTGCCTGTCTGGTTGTCTGGTTGATGGCAAAAGATTGGGACAGTGTCTGTCTGGATGTCTGGTTGATGGAGAGTGTTTGGTACAGTGTCAGTCCACTTTTCTGACTGATGGATTGAGTTTGGGACAATGTCTGTCCTGTTGACTTGATGGAGTGAGTATGGAACTGTGTCTGCCTGATTGTCTAGTTATTGGTGTGAGTTTTGGACAGTTTCTGTCTGTTTGTCTAGTTGATGGTGCGAGGGTGGGACAGCGTCAGTCTGGCTGTCAAGTAGATGGAGTGAGATTCACACAAAACTTGTCTGGTTGTCTGGTTGCTGGTGGGAGCTTCAGACAGTGTTTTCTGGTTGAAAGAGTGAGTTTGAGACCGTGTCTGTTTTGCTGTCTGGTTGATGGCAGGAGTTTGGGACAGTGTCTGGCTGGTTGACTGGTTGATGGAGTGAGTTTCACACAGTGCCTGTCTGTTTGTCTGGTTGCTGGAGTGAGTTTAGGAGAGTCTCTTCTGGTTGAAAGAGCGAGTTTGGGACGGTGTCTGCCTAGATGTCTCGTTGTTGAATTGTATATGGTACAGCGTCTATCTGGTTGTTTGGTTGCTGGTCTGAGTTTTAGATACTGTCTGTCTGGTGGTCTAGTTAATGGAGTGAGTTTGGGACAGTGTCTGTCTGGTTGTCAGGTTGATAGAGTGAATTTGGGACAGTGCCTGACTGGTATCTAGTTAATGGAATGAGCTCGGGACAGTGTCTTTTTTCAGGTTGATGGAGTGATTTGGGACAGTGTCTGTCTGGTTGTCTAGTTTGGGACAGTCCCTGTCTGGTTGTCTCGTTGATGGAGTGATTTGGAACTTTGTCTGTCTGGTTGCCAGGTTGATGAAGTGAGATAGGGATAGTGTCTGTCTGGTTGTCTGGTTGATGGAGTGAGTTTGTGACAGTGTCTGCCTGGTTGTCTCGTTCATGCAGTGAGATTGGGACAGTGCCTGTCTGGTTGTCTTTTTGATGGAGTGAGTTTGGGACAGTGTCTTCTGGTTAATGGATTGTGTTTGGGACAGTGTTTGATGGGTTGTCTGGTTGAATGAGTGTGTTTGGAACTGTGTCTGTCTGGTTGTCTAGTTAATGGAGTGAGTTTGGGACATTTTCCCTCTGGTAGTCTAGTTGATGGAGTAAGGTTGGGACAGAGTCAGCCTGGTTGCCTGGTTGAGGGTGCGATTTTGGGACAGGGTCTTGTTGCCTGGTTGATGGAGTGAGTTTGGGACAGTGTCTGTCTGGTTGTCTGGTTGATGGCAAAAGATTGGGACAGTGTCTGTCTGGATGTCTGGTTGATGGAGAGTGTTTGGTACAGTGTCAGTCCACTTTTCTGACTGATGGATTGAGTTTGGGACAATGTCTGTCCTGTTGACTTGATGGAGTGTGTATGGAACTGTGTCTGCCTGATTGTCTAGTTATTGGTGTGAGTTTTGGACAGTTTCTGTCTGTCTGTCTAGTTGATGGTGTGAGGGTGGGACAGCGTCAATCTGGCTGTCAAGTAGATGGAGTGAGATTCACACAAAACTTGTCAGATTGTCTGGTTGTTGGTGGAAGCTTCGGACAGTGTCTTCTGGTTGAAAGAGTGAGTTTGAGACCGTGTCTGTTTGGCTGTCTGGTTGATGGCATGAGTTTAGGACAGTGTCTGGCTGGTTGACTGGTTGCTGGAGTGAGTATAGGAGAGTGTCTTCTGATTGAAAGAGTGAGTTTGGGATGGTGTCTGCCTAGATGTCTCGTTGTTGAAGTGTGTTTGTTACAGCGTCTATCTGGTTGTCTGGTTGATGGTCTGAGTTTTAGGTAGTGTCTGTCTGGTGGTGTAGTTAATGGAGTGAGTTTGGGATAGTGTCTGTCTGGTTGTCTGGTTGATGGTGTGAGTTTGGGACAGTGTCTTTTTGTCTGGTTGATGGAGTGATTTGGGACAGTGTCTGTCTGGTTGTCTAGTTAATGGAGTGAGTTTGGGACAGTTTCTCTCTGGTAGTCTCGTTGATGGAGTAATGTTGGGACAGTGTCAGCCTGGTTGCCTGGTTGAGGGTGCGATTTTGGGACAGGGTCTTGTTGCCTGGTTGATGGAGTGAGTTTGGGACAGTGTCTGTCTGGTTGTCTGTTTGATGGAATGAGTTTCACACAGTGCCTGTCTGGTTGTCTGGTTGCAGGCAAAAGATTGGGACAGTGTCTCTCTGGATGTCTGGTTGATGGAGAGAGATTGGGACAGTGTCCGTCCGCTAGTCTGGTTGATGGAGTGAGTTTGGGACAGTGTCTGTCTGGTTGTCCAGTTAATGGAGTGATTTTCGGACACTGCCTGCCTGGTTGTCTGATGATGTAGTGCGTTTGCAACAATGTCTTTCTGGTTGTCTAGTTGGTGGAGTGATATTGGGAAAATGTCTGTTTGGTTGGTTGGTTGATGGAGTTAATTTGGGATAGTATCCATCTGGTTGTCTGGTTGATGTACTGAGTTTGGGACAGTGTCTGTCTGATTGTCTTGATAATGGAGTGAGATTGTGACAGTGTCTGTCTGGTTGATAAGTTGATGGAGTGAGTTTTGGACAGCGTCTGACTGGTTGTCTAGTTGCTGGAGTGAGTTTTGGACAGTGTCTGTCTGGTGGTCTGGTTAATGGAGTGAGTTTGGGACAGTGCCTGTCTAGTTGTCTGGTTGATGGAGTGTGTTTGGGATGGTGTCTGTCTGGTTCCCAGGTGATGGAGTGAGTTAGGGATATTGTCTGTCTGGTTGTCTTGTTGAAGGAGTGGGTTTGTGACGCTGACTGTCTGGTTGCCTGGTTGATGGAGTAAGTTTGGGAAAGTGTCTGTTGGTTTGTCTTTTTGATGGACTGAGTTTCGGACATCATCTTTCTGGTTGATGGTGTGAGTTTGGGACAGTGTCTATCTGTTTGTCTAGTTAATGGAGTGAGTTTTGGACAGTGCCTGTCTGGTTGTCTGGTTGATGGAGTAAGTTTGGGAGGGTGTCTGCTTGTTTGCCAGATGATGAAGTGAGTTAAGGATAGTATCTGTCTCGTTTTCTGGTTGATGGAGTGAGTTTGTGACGCTGAATGTCTGGTTGCCTGCTTGATGGAGTAAGTTTGGGACAGTCCCTGACTAGTTGTCTAGTTGATGAACTGAGCTTAGGACAGTGTCTGTCTGGTTGTCTGATTGATGGAGTGATTTTTGGACATTGTCTGCCAGGTTGTCTGATGATCGAGAGAGTTTGGGACAGTGTCTATCTGGTTGATGGAGTGAGTTTGGGACGGTTTATGTCTGGTTGTCTGGTTGAAGAAGTGAGTTTTGGACAGTGTCTGTCTGGTTGTCTGGATGCTGGAGCGAGTTATTCACATTGTCTTCTGGTTAATGGAATGAGTTTGTGACAGTTTCTGTCTGGTTGTTTAGTTATTGGAGTGAGTTTGGGACAGTGTCTGGATGTCTGGTTGCTGGAGTGAGTGTAGGAGAGTGTCTTCTGATTGAAAGAGTGAGTTTAGGATGGTGTCTGCCTAGATGTCTCGTTGTTGAAGTGTGTTTGTCCCAGCGTCTATCTGGTTGTCTGGTTGATGGTCTGAGTTTTAGGTAGTGTCTGTCTGGTGGTGTAGTGAATGGAGTGAGTTTGGGATAGTGTCTGTCTGGTTGTCTGGTTGATGGTGTGAGTTTGGGACAGTGTCTTTTTGTCTGGTTGATGGAGTGATTTGGGACAGTGTCTGTCTGGTTGTCTAGTTTGGGACAGTTCCTGTTTGGTTGTCTCATTGATGGAGTGATTTGGGACGGTGTCTTTCTGGTTGCCAGGTTGATGAAGAGAGATAGGGATAGTGT
The DNA here is from genome assembly GCA_026770705.1 of Isurus oxyrinchus. NCBI lineage: Eukaryota > Metazoa > Chordata > Chondrichthyes > Lamniformes > Lamnidae > Isurus > Isurus oxyrinchus. The sequence goes on along the minus strand of JANJGN010000006.1, from coordinate 41,169,470 downwards.
CTGTCTGGTTGTCTGGTTGATGGAGTGAGTTTGTGACCGTGTCTGCCTGGTTGTCTCGTTCATGCAGTGAGTTTGGGACAGTGTCTGCCTAGTTGTCTGTATGCTGGAGCGAGTTTCGCTCAGTGTCTTCTGGTTAATGGATTGTGTTTGGGACAGTGTCTGTCTGGTTGTCTGGTTGAATGAGTGTGTTTGGAACTGTGTCTGCCTGGTTGTCTAGTTAATGGAGTGAGTTTGGGACAGTTTCTCTCTGGTAGTCTCGTTGATGGAGTAAGGTTGGGAGAGTGTCAGCCTGGTTGCCTGGTTGAGGGTGCGATTTTGGGACAGGGTCTTGTTGCCTGGTTGATGGAGTGAGTTTGGGACAGTGTCTGTCTGGTTGTCTGTTTGATGGAATGAGTTTCACACAGTGCCTGTCTGGTTGTCTGGTTGATGGCAAAAGATTGGGACAGTGTCTCTCTGGTTGTCTGGTTGATGGAGAGAGATTGGGACAGTGTCCGTCCGCTAGTCTGGTTGATGGAGTGAGTTTGGGACAGTGTCTGTCTGGTTGTCCAGTTAATGGAGTGATTTTCGGACACTGCCTGCCTGGTTGTCTGATGATGTAGTGCGTTTGCAACAATGTCTTTCTGGTTGTCTAGTTGGTGGAGTGATATTGGGAAAATGTCTGTTTGGTTGGCTGGTTGATGGAGTTAATTTGGGATAGTGTCCATCTGGTTGTCTGGTTGATGTACTGAGTTTGGGACAGTGTCTGTCTGATTGTCTTGATGATGGAGTGAGATTGTGACAGTGTCTGGTTGATAAGTTGATGGAGTGAGTTTTGGACAGCGTCTGACTGGTTGTCTAGTTGCTGGAGTGAGTTTCGGACAGTGTCTGTCTGGGTGATGGTCTGAGTTTGGGACACAGTCTGCCTGGTTGTCTGGTTGATGGAGTGAGTTTTGGACAGTGTCTGTCTGGTGGTCTGGTTAATGGAGTGTGTTTGGGACAGTGCCTGTCTAGTTGTCTGGTTGATGGAGTGAGTTTGGGATGGTGTCTGTCAGGTTCCCAGGTGATGGAGTGAGTTAGGGAAAGTGTCTGTTGGTTTGTCTTTTTGATGGAGTGAGTTTCGGACATCATCTTTCTGGTTGATGGTGTGAGGTTGGGACAGTGTCTAACTGTTTGTCTAGTTAATGGAGTGAGTTTGGGACAGTGCCTGTCTGGTTGTCTGGTTGATGGAGTAAGTTTGGGAGGGTGTCTGCTTGTTTGCCAGATGATGGAGTGAGTTAAGGATAGTATCCGTCTGGTTTTCTGGTTGATGGAGTGAGTTCGTGACGTTGAATGTCTGGTTGTCTGCTTGATGGAGTAAGGTTGAGACAGTCCCTGACTAGTTGTCTAGTTGATGAACTGAGCTTAGGACAGTGTCTGTCTGGTTGTCTGATTGATGGAGTGATTTTTGGACATTGTCTGCCAGGTTGTCTGATGATCGAGAGAGTTTGGGACAGTGTCTATCTGGTTGATGGAGTGAGTTTGGGACGGTTTCAGTCTGGTTGTCTGGTTGAAGAAGTGAGTTTTGGACAGTGTCTGTCTGGTTGTCTGGATGCTGGAGCGAGTTATTCACATTGTCTTCTGGTTAATGGAATGAGTTTGTGACAGTTTCTGTCTGGTTGTTTAGTTATTGGAGTGAGTTTGGGACAGTGTCTGGATGTCTGGTTGCTGGAGTGAGTGTAGGAGAGTGTCTTCTGATTGAAAGAGTGAGTTTAGGATGGTGTCTGCCTAGATGTCTCGTTGTTGAAGTGTGTTTGTCCCAGCGTCTATCTGGTTGTCTGGTTGATGGTCTGAGTTTTAGGTAGTGTCTGTCTGGTGGTGTAGTGAATGGAGTGAGTTTGGGATAGTGTCTGTCTGGTTGTCTGGTTGATGGTGTGAGTTTGGGACAGTGTCTTTTTGTCTGGTTGATGGAGTGATTTGGGACAGTGTCTGTCTGGTTGTCTAGTTTGGGACAGTTCCTGTTTGGTTGTCTCATTGATGGAGTGATTTGGGACGGTGTCTTTCTGGTTGCCAGGTTGATGAAGAGAGATAGGGATAGTGTCTGTCTGGTTGTCTGGTTGATGGAGTGAGTTTGTGACCGTGTCTGCCTGGTTGTCTCGTTCATGCAGTGAGTTTGGGACAGTGTCTGCCTAGTTGTCTGTATGCTGGAGCGAGTTTCGCTCAGTGTCTTCTGGTTAATGGATTGTGTTTGGGACAGTGTCTGTCTGGTTGTCTGGTTGAATGAGTGTGTTTGGAACTGTGTCTGCCTGGTTGTCTAGTTAATGGAGTGAGTTTGGGACAGTTTCTCTCTGGTAGTCTCGTTGATGGAGTAAGGTTGGGAGAGTGTCAGCCTGGTTGCCTGGTTGAGGGTGCGATTTTGGGACAGGGTCTTGTTGCCTGGTTGATGGAGTGAGTTTGGGACAGTGTCTGTCTGGTTGTCTGTTTGATGGAATGAGTTTCACACAGTGCCTGTCTGGTTGTCTGGTTGATGGCAAAAGATTGGGACAGTGTCTCTCTGGTTGTCTGGTTGATGGAGAGAGATTGGGACAGTGTCCGTCCGCTAGTCTGGTTGATGGAGTGAGTTTGGGACAGTGTCTGTCTGGTTGTCCAGTTAATGGAGTGATTTTCGGACACTGCCTGCCTGGTTGTCTGATGATGTAGTGCGTTTGCAACAATGTCTTTCTGGTTGTCTAGTTGGTGGAGTGATATTGGGAAAATGTCTGTTTGGTTGGCTGGTTGATGGAGTTAATTTGGGATAGTGTCCATCTGGTTGTCTGGTTGATGTACTGAGTTTGGGACAGTGTCTGTCTGATTGTCTTGATGATGGAGTGAGATTGTGACAGTGTCTGGTTGATAAGTTGATGGAGTGAGTTTTGGACAGCGTCTGACTGGTTGTCTAGTTGCTGGAGTGAGTTTCGGACAGTGTCTGTCTGGGTGATGGTCTGAGTTTGGGACACAGTCTGCCTGGTTGTCTGGTTGATGGAGTGAGTTTTGGACAGTGTCTGTCTGGTGGTCTGGTTAATGGAGTGTGTTTGGGACAGTGCCTGTCTAGTTGTCTGGTTGATGGAGTGAGTTTGGGATGGTGTCTGTCAGGTTCCCAGGTGATGGAGTGAGTTAGGGAAAGTGTCTGTTGGTTTGTCTTTTTGATGGAGTGAGTTTCGGACATCATCTTTCTGGTTGATGGTGTGAGGTTGGGACAGTGTCTAACTGTTTGTCTAGTTAATGGAGTGAGTTTGGGACAGTGCCTGTCTGGTTGTCTGGTTGATGGAGTAAGTTTGGGAGGGTGTCTGCTTGTTTGCCAGATGATGGAGTGAGTTAAGGATAGTATCCGTCTGGTTTTCTGGTTGATGGAGTGAGTTCGTGACGTTGAATGTCTGGTTGTCTGCTTGATGGAGTAAGGTTGAGACAGTCCCTGACTAGTTGTCTAGTTGATGAACTGAGCTTAGGACAGTGTCTGTCTGGTTGTCTGACTGATGGAGTGATTTTGGAACATTGTCTGCCAGGTTGTCTGATGATCGAGAGAGATTGGCACAGTATCTATCTGGTTGATGGTGTGAGTTTGGGACGGTTTCAGTCTGGTTGTCTGGTTGAAGAAGCGAGTTTTTCAAATTGTCTTCTGGTTAATGGAGTGAGTTTGGGACAGTGTCTGTCTGGATGTCTGGTTGATGGAGTAAGTTTGTGACAGTCTCTGTCTGGTTATTTAGTTAATGGAGTGAGTTTGGGAAAGTTCCTGTCTGGTTGTCTGGATGCTGGAGCGAGTTTTTCACATTGTCTTCTGGTTAATGGAGTGAGTTTGGGACAGTGTCTGTCTGGATGTCTGGTTGATGGAGTGAGTTTGTGACAGTCTCTGGCTGGTTGTTTAGTTAATGGAGTGAGGTTGGGAGTGTGTCTTTCTGTATGCCTGGTTGATGGTTTGAGCTTGTGACAGTCTCTGTCTGGTTGTTTAGTTAATGGAGTGATTTTGGGACAGTGTCTGTCTGATTATCCAGTTGTTGGAGTAAGATTGGTTTAGTGTCTGTCTGGATGTCTGGTTGATGGAGAGTATTTAGGACAGTGTCAGTCCCATTGTCTGACTGATGAAGGGAGTTTGGGACATTGTCCGTCCTGCTGACATGATGGAGTGAGTATGGAACTGAGTCTGCCTCATTGTCTAGTTAATGGTGTGCGTTTGGGACAGTCCCTGTCTGGTTGTCTCGTTGATGGAGTGATTTGGGACAGTGTCTGTGTGGTTGTCCAGTTAATGGAGTGATTTTGGACGCTGCCTGCCTGGTTGTCTGATGATGTAGTGCGTTTGCAACAATGTCTTTCTGGTTGTCTAGTTTGTGGAATGATATTGGGACAATGTCTGGTTGTCAGGTTGATGGAGTTAATTTGGGTTAGTGTCCATCTGGTTGTCTGGTTGATGGACTGAGTTTGGGACAGTGTCTGTCTGATTGTCTTGATGATGGGGTGAGATTGTGACAGTTTCTGTCTGGCTGATAAGTTGATGGAGTGAGTTTGGGACAATGTCTGTCTGGTTGATGGTCTGAGTTTGGGACAGAGTCTGCCTGGTTGTCTGGTTGATGGAGTGAGTTTTGGACAGTGTCTGTCTGGTGGTCTAGTTAATGGAGTGAGTTTGGGACAGTGCCTGTCTAGTTGTCTGGCTGATGGAGTGAGTTTGGGATGGTGTCTGTCTGGTTCCCAGGTGATGGGGTGAGTTAAGGATATTATCTGTCTGGTTGTCTGGTTGAAGGAGTGGGTTTGTGACGCTGACTGTCTGGTTGCCTGGTTGATGGAGTAAGTTTGGGAAAGTGTCTGTTGGTTTGTCTTTTTGATGGAGTGAGTTTCGGACATCATCTTTCTGGTTGATGGTGTGAGTTTGGGACAGTGTCTATCTGTTTGTCTAGTTAATGGATTGAGTTTGGGACAGTGCCTGTCTTGTTGTCTGGTTGATGGAGTAAGTTTGGGAGGGTGTCTGCTTGTTTGCCAGATGATGGAGTAAGTTAAGGATAGTATCCGTCTGGTTTTATGGTTGATGGAGTGAGTTCGTGACGTTGAATGTCTGGTTGTCTGCTTGATGGAGTAAGGTTGAGACAGTCCCTGACTAGTTTTCTAGTTGATGAACTGAGCTTATGACAGTGTCTGTCTGGTTGTCTGACTGATGGAGTGATTTTGGGACATTGTCTGCTAGGTTGTCTGATGATCGAGAGAGTCTGGCACAGTATCTATCTGGTTGATGGTGTGAGTTTGGGACAGTTTCAGTCTGGTTGTCTGGATGCTGGAGCGAGTTATTCACATTGTCTTCTGGTTAATGGAATGAGTTTGTGACAGTCTCTGTCTGGTTGTTTAGTTATTGGAGTGAGTTTGTGACTGTCTCTGTCTGGATGTCTGGTTGCTGGAGTGAGTATAGGAGAGTGTCTTCTGATTGAAAGAGTGAGTTTGGGATGGTGTCTGCCTAGATGTCTCGTTGTTGAAGTGTGTTTGTTACAGCGTCTATCTGGTTGTCTGGTTGATGGTCTGAGTTTTAGGTAGTGTCTGTCTGGTGGTGTAGTTAATGGAGTGAGTTTGGGATAGTGTCTGTCTGGTTGTCTGGTTGATGGTGTGACTTTGGGACAGTGTCTTTTTGTCTGGTTGATGGAGTGATTTGGGACAGTGTCTGTCTGGTTGTCTAGTTTGGAACAGTCCCTGTTTGGTTGTCTCATTGATGGAGTGATTTGGGACGGTGTCTTTCTGGTTGCCAGGTTGATGAAGAGAGATAGGGATAGTGTCTATCTGGTTGTCTGGTTGATGGAGTGAGTTTGTGACCATGTCTGCCTGGTTGTCTCGTTCATGCAGTGAGTTTGGGACAGTGCCTGTCTGGTTGTCTTTTTGATGAAGTGAGTTTGGGACAGTGTCTGCCTAGTTGTCTGTATGCTGGAGCGAGTTTCGCTCAGTGTCTTCTGGTTAATGGATTGTGTTTGGGACAGTGTCTGTCTGGTTGTCTGGTTGAATGAGTGTGTTTGGAACTGTGTCTGTCTGGTTGTCTAGTTAATGGAGTGAGTTTGGGACAGTTTCTCTCTGGTAGTCTCGTTGATGGAGTAAGGTTGAGACAGTGTCAGCCTGCTTGCCTGGTTGAGGGTGCGATTTTGGGACAGGGTCTTGTTGCCTGGTTGATGGAGTGAGTTTGGGACAGTGTCTGTCTGGTTGTCTGTTTGATGGAATGAGTTTCACACAGTGCCTGTCTGGTTGAAGGCAAAAGATTGGGACAGTGTCTCTCTGGTTGTCTGGTTGATGGAGAGAGATTGGGACAGTGTCCGTCCGCCTGTCTGGTTGATGGAGTGAGTTTGGGACAGTGTCTGTCTGGTTGTCCAGTTGATGGAGTGAGTTAGGGATATTGTCTGTCTGGTTGTCTGGTTGAAGGAGTGGGTTTGTGACGCTGACTGTCTGGTTGCCTGGTTGATGGAGTAAGTTTGGGAAAGTGTCTGTTGGTTTGTCTTTTTGATGGAGTGTGTTTCGGACATCATCTTTCTGGTTGATGGTGTAAGTTTGGGACAGTGTCTATCTGTTTGTCTAGTTAATGGAGTGAGTTTGGGACAGTGCCTGTCTTGTTGTCTGGTTGATGGAGTAAGTTTGGGAGGGTGTCTGCTTGTTTGCCAGATGATGGAGTAAGTTAAGGATAGTATCCGTCTGGTTTTATGGTTGATGGAGTGAGTTCATGACGTTGAATGTCTGGTTGTCTGCTTGATGGAGTAAGGTTGAGACAGTCCCTGACTAGTTTTCTAGTTGATGAACTGAGCTTAGGACAGTGTCTGTCTGGTTGTCTGACTGATGGAGTGATTTTGGGACATTGTCTGCCAGGTTGTCTGATGATCGAGAGAGTTTGGCACAGTATCTATCTGGTTGATGGTGTGAGTTTGGGACAGTTTCAGTCTGGTTGTCTGGATGCTGGAGCGAGTTATTCACCTTGTCTTCTGGTTAATGGAATGAGTTTGTGACAGTCTCTGTCTGGTTGTTTAGTTATTGGAGTGAGTTTGGGACAGTGTCTGTCTGGATGTCTGGTTGCTGGAGTGAGTATAGGAGAGTGTCTTCTGATTGAAAGAGGGAGTTTGGGACAGTTTCTCTCTGGTAGTCTCGTTGATGGAGTAAGATAGGGATAGTGTCAGCCTGGTTGCCTGGTTGAGGGTGCGATTTTGGGACAGGGTCTTGTTGCCTGGTTGATGGAGTGAGTTTGGGACAGTGTCTGTCTGGTTGTCTGTTTGATGGAATGAGTTTCACACAGTGCCTGTCTGGTTGTCTGGTTGAAGGCAAAAGATTGGGACTGTGTCTCTCTGGTTGTCTGGTTGATTGGAGAGATTGGGACAGTGTCCGTCCGCTAGTCTGGTTGATGGAGTGAGTTTGGGACAGTGTCTGTCTGGTTGTCCAGTTAATGGAGTGATTTTCGGACACTGCCTGCTTGGTTGTCTGATGATGTAGTGCGTTTGCAACAATGTCTTTCTGGTTGTCTAGTTGGTGGAGTGATATTGGGAAAATGTCTGTTTGGTTGGCAGGTTGATGGAGTTAATTTGGGATAGTGTCCATCTGGTTGTCTGGTTGATGTACTGAGTTTGGGACAGTGTCTGTCTGATTGTCTTGATGATGGAGTGAGATTGTGACAGTGTCTGTCTGGTTGATAAGTTGATGGAGTGAGTTTTGGACAGCGTCTGACTGGTTGTCTAGTTGCTGGAGTGAGTTTCGGACAGTGTCTGTCTGGTTAATGGTCTGAGTTTGGGACAGAGTCTGCCTGGTTGTCTGGTTGATGGAGTGAGTTTTGGACAGTGTCTGTCTGGTGGTCTAGTTAATGGAGTGTGTTTGGGACAGTGCCTGTCTAGTTGTCTGGTTGATGGAGTGAGTTTGAGATGGTGTCTGTCTGGTTCCCAGGTGATGGAGTGAGTTAGGGATATTGTCTGTCTGGTTGTCTGGTTGACGGAGTGGGTTTATGACGCTGACTGTCTGGTTGCCTGGTTGATGGAGTAAGTTTGGGAAAGTGTCTGTTGGTTTATCTTTTTGATGGACTGAGTTTCGGACATCATCTTTCTGGTTGATGGTGTGAGTTTGGAACAGTGTCTATCTGTTTGTCTAGTTAATGGAGTGAGTTTTGGACAGTGCCTGTCTGGTTGTCTGGTTGATGGAGTAAGTTTGGGAGGGTGTCAGCTTGTTTGCCAGATGATGGAGTGAGTTAATGATAGTATCCGTCTGGTTTTCTGGTTGATGGAGTGAGTTCATGATGCTGAATGTCTGGTTGCCTGCTTGATGGAGTAAGTTTGGGACAGTCCCTGACTAGTTGTCTGGATGATGGACTGAGCTTAGGACAGTGTCTGTCTGGTTGTCTGATTGATGGAGTGATTTTGGGACATTGTCTGCCAGGTTGTCTGATGATCGAGAGAGTTTGGGACAGTGTCTATCCAGTTGATGGAGTGAGTTTGGGACGGTTTATGTCTGGTTGTCTGGTTGAAGAAGTGAGTTTTGGACAGTGTCTGTCTGGTTGTCTGGATGCTGGAGCGAGTTATTCACATTGTCTTCTGGTTAATGGAATGAGTTTGTGACAGTCTCTGTTTGGTTGTTTAGTTATTTAAGTGAGTTTGGGACAGTGTCTGTCTGGATGTCTGGTTGCTGGAGTGAGTATAGGAGAGTGTCTTCTGATTGAAAGAGTGAGTTTGGGATGGTGTCTGCCTAGATGTCTCGTTGTTGAAGTGTGTTTGTTACAGCGTCTATCTGGTTGTCTGGTTGATGGTCTGAGTTTTAGGTAGTGTCTGTCTGGTGGTGTAGTTAATGGAGTGAGTTTGGGATAGTGTCTGTCTGGTTGTCTGGTTGATGGTGTGACTTTGGGACAGTGTCTTTTTGTCTGGTTGATGGAGTGATTTGGGACAGTGTCTGTCTGGTTGATGGTCTGAGTTTGGGACAGAGTCTGCCTGGTTGTCTGGTTGATGGAGTGAGTTTTGGACAGTGTCTGTCTGGTGGTCTAGTTAATGGAGTGAGTTTGGGACAGTGCCTGTCTAGTTGTCTGGCTGATGGAGTGAGTTTGGGATGGTGTCTGTCTGGTTCCCAGGTGATGGGGTGAGTTAAGGATATTATCTGTCTGGTTGTCTGGTTGAAGGAGTGGGTTTGTGACGCTGACTGTCTGGTTGCCTGGTTGATGGAGTAAGTTTGGGAAAGTGTCTGTTGGTTTGTCTTTTTGATGGAGTGAGTTTCGGACATCATCTTTCTGGTTGATGGTGTGAGTTTGGGACAGTGTCTATCTGTTTGTCTAGTTAATGGATTGAGTTTGGGACAGTGCCTGTCTTGTTGTCTGGTTGATGGAGTAAGTTTGGGAGGGTGTCTGCTTGTTTGCCAGATGATGGAGTAAGTTAAGGATAGTATCCGTCTGGTTTTATGGTTGATGGAGTGAGTTCGTGACGTTGAATGTCTGGTTGTCTGCTTGATGGAGTAAGGTTGAGACAGTCCCTGACTAGTTTTCTAGTTGATGAACTGAGCTTATGACAGTGTCTGTCTGGTTGTCTGACTGATGGAGTGATTTTGGGACATTGTCTGCTAGGTTGTCTGATGATCGAGAGAGTCTGGCACAGTATCTATCTGGTTGATGGTGTGAGTTTGGGACAGTTTCAGTCTGGTTGTCTGGATGCTGGAGCGAGTTATTCACATTGTCTTCTGGTTAATGGAATGAGTTTGTGACAGTCTCTGTCTGGTTGTTTAGTTATTGGAGTGAGTTTGTGACCGTCTCTGTCTGGATGTCTGGTTGCTGGAGTGAGTATAGGAGAGTGTCTTCTGATTGAAAGAGTGAGTTTGGGATGGTGTCTGCCTAGATGTCTCGTTGTTGAAGTGTGTTTGTTACAGCGTCTATCTGGTTGTCTGGTTGATGGTCTGAGTTTTAGGTAGTGTCTGTCTGGTGGTGTAGTTAATGGAGTGAGTTTGGGATAGTGTCTGTCTGGTTGTCTGGTTGATGGTGTGACTTTGGGACAGTGTCTTTTTGTCTGGTTGATGGAGTGATTTGGGACAGTGTCTGTCTGGTTGTCTAGTTTGGAACAGTCCCTGTTTGGTTGTCTCATTGATGGAGTGATTTGGGACGGTGTCTTTCTGGTTGCCAGGTTGATGAAGAGAGATAGGGATAGTGTCTATCTGGTTGTCTGGTTGATGGAGTGAGTTTGTGACCATGTCTGCCTGGTTGTCTCGTTCATGCAGTGAGTTTGGGACAGTGCCTGTCTGGTTGTCTTTTTGATGAAGTGAGTTTGGGACAGTGTCTGCCTAGTTGTCTGTATGCTGGAGCGAGTTTCGCTCAGTGTCTTCTGGTTAATGGATTGTGTTTGGGACAGTGTCTGTCTGGTTGTCTGGTTGAATGAGTGTGTTTGGAACTGTGTCTGTCTGGTTGTCTAGTTAATGGAGTGAGTTTGGGACAGTTTCTCTCTGGTAGTCTCGTTGATGGAGTAAGGTTGAGACAGTGTCAGCCTGCTTGCCTGGTTGAGGGTGCGATTTTGGGACAGGGTCTTGTTGCCTGGTTGATGGAGTGAGTTTGGGACAGTGTCTGTCTGGTTGTCTGTTTGATGGAATGAGTTTCACACAGTGCCTGTCTGGTTGAAGGCAAAAGATTGGGACAGTGTCTCTCTGGTTGTCTGGTTGATGGAGAGAGATTGGGACAGTGTCCGTCCGCCTGTCTGGTTGATGGAGTGAGTTTGGGACAGTGTCTGTCTGGTTGTCCAGTTGATGGAGTGAGTTAGGGATATTGTCTGTCTGGTTGTCTGGTTGAAGGAGTGGGTTTGTGACGCTGACTGTCTGGTTGCCTGGTTGATGGAGTAAGTTTGGGAAAGTGTCTGTTGGTTTGTCTTTTTGATGGAGTGTGTTTCGGACATCATCTTTCTGGTTGATGGTGTAAGTTTGGGACAGTGTCTATCTGTTTGTCTAGTTAATGGAGTGAGTTTGGGACAGTGCCTGTCTTGTTGTCTGGTTGATGGAGTAAGTTTGGGAGGGTGTCTGCTTGTTTGCCAGATGATGGAGTAAGTTAAGGATAGTATCCGTCTGGTTTTATGGTTGATGGAGTGAGTTCATGACGTTGAATGTCTGGTTGTCTGCTTGATGGAGTAAGGTTGAGACAGTCCCTGACTAGTTTTCTAGTTGATGAACTGAGCTTAGGACAGTGTCTGTCTGGTTGTTTGACTGATGGAGTGATTTTGGGACATTGTCTGCCAGGTTGTCTGATGATCGAGAGAGTTTGGCACAGTATCTATCTGGTTGATGGTGTGAGTTTGGGACAGTTTCAGTCTGGTTGTCTGGATGCTGGAGCGAGTTATTCACCTTGTCTTCTGGTTAATGGAATGAGTTTGTGACAGTCTCTGTCTGGTTGTTTAGTTATTGGAGTGAGTTTGGGACAGTGTCTGTCTGGATGTCTGGTTGCTGGAGTGAGTATAGGAGAGTGTCTTCTGATTGAAAGAGGGAGTTTGGGACAGTTTCTCTCTGGTAGTCTCGTTGATGGAGTAAGATAGGGATAGTGTCAGCCTGGTTGCCTGGTTGAGGGTGCGATTTTGGGACAGGGTCTTGTTGCCTGGTTGATGGAGTGAGTTTGGGACAGTGTCTGTCTGGTTGTCTGTTTGATGGAATGAGTTTCACACAGTGCCTGTCTGGTTGTCTGGTTGAAGGCAAAAGATTGGGACTGTGTCTCTCTGGTTGTCTGGTTGATTGGAGAGATTGGGACAGTGTCCGTCCGCTAGTCTGGTTGATGGAGTGAGTTTGGGACAGTGTCTGTCTGGTTGTCCAGTTAATGGAGTGATTTTCGGACACTGCCTGCTTGGTTGTCTGATGATGTAGTGCGTTTGCAACAATGTCTTTCTGGTTGTCTAGTTGGTGGAGTGATATTGGGAAAATGTCTGTTTGGTTGGCAGGTTGATGGAGTTAATTTGGGATAGTGTCCATCTGGTTGTCTGGTTGATGTACTGAGTTTGGGACAGTGTCTGTCTGATTGTCTTGATGATGGAGTGAGATTGTGACAGTGTCTGTCTGGTTGATAAGTTGATGGAGTGAGTTTTGGACAGCGTCTGACTGGTTGTCTAGTTGCTGGAGTGAGTTTCGGACAGTGTCTGTCTGGTTAATGGTCTGAGTTTGGGACAGAGTCTGCCTGGTTGTCTGGTTGATGGAGTGAGTTTTGGACAGTGTCTGTCTGGTGGTCTAGTTAATGGAGTGTGTTTGGGACAGTGCCTGTCTAGTTGTCTGGTTGATGGAGTGAGTTTGAGATGGTGTCTGTCTGGTTCCCAGGTGATGGAGTGAGTTAGGGATATTGTCTGTCTGGTTGTCTGGTTGACGGAGTGGGTTTATGACGCTGACTGTCTGGTTGCCTGGTTGATGGAGTAAGTTTGGGAAAGTGTCTGTTGGTTTATCTTTTTGATGGACTGAGTTTCGGACATCATCTTTCTGGTTGATGGTGTGAGTTTGGAACAGTGTCTATCTGTTTGTCTAGTTAATGGAGTGAGTTTTGGACAGTGCCTGTCTGGTTGTCTGGTTGATGGAGTAAGTTTGGGAGGGTGTCAGCTTGTTTGCCAGATGATGGAGTGAGTTAATGATAGTATCCGTCTGGTTTTCTGGTTGATGGAGTGAGTTCATGATGCTGAATGTCTGGTTGCCTGCTTGATGGAGTAAGTTTGGGACAGTCCCTGACTAGTTGTCTGGATGATGGACTGAGCTTAGGACAGTGTCTGTCTGGTTGTCTGATTGATGGAGTGATTTTGGGACATTGTCTGCCAGGTTGTCTGATGATCGAGAGAGTTTGGGACAGTGTCTATCCAGTTGATGGAGTGAGTTTGGGACGGTTTATGTCTGGTTGTCTGGTTGAAGAAGTGAGTTTTGGACAGTGTCTGTCTGGTTGTCTGGATGCTGGAGCGAGTTATTCACATTGTCTTCTGGTTAATGGAATGAGTTTGTGACAGTCTCTGTTTGGTTGTTTAGTTATTTAAGTGAGTTTGGGACAGTGTCTGTCTGGATGTCTGGTTGCTGGAGTGAGTATAGGAGAGTGTCTTCTGATTGAAAGAGTGAGTTTGGGATGGTGTCTGCCTAGATGTCTCGTTGTTGAAGTGTGTTTGTTACAGCGTCTATCTGGTTGTCTTGTTGATGGTCTGAGTTTTAGGTAGTGTCTGTCTGGTGGTGTAGTTAATGGAGTGAGTTTGGGATAGTGTCTGTCTGGTTGTCTGGTTGATGGTGTGACTTTGGGACAGTGTCTTTTTGTCTGGTTGATGGAGTGATTTGGGACAGTGTCTGTCTGGTTGATGGTCTGAGTTTGGGACAGAGTCTGCCTGGTTGTCTGGTTGATGGAGTGAGTTTTGGACAGTGTCTGTCTGGTGGTCTAGTTAATGGAGTGAGTTTGGGACAGTGCCTGTCTAGTTGTCTGGCTGATGGAGTGAGTTTGGGATGGTGTCTGTCTGGTTCCCAGGTGATGGGGTGAGTTAAGGATATTATCTGTCTGGTTGTCTGGTTGAAGGAGTGGGTTTGTGACGCTGACTGTCTGGTTGCCTGGTTGATGGAGTAAGTTTGGGAAAGTGTCTGTTGGTTTGTCTTTTTGATGGAGTGAGTTTCGGACATCATCTTTCTGGTTGATGGTGTGAGTTTGGGACAGTGTCTATCTGTTTGTCTAGTTAATGGATTGAGTTTGGGACAGTGCCTGTCTTGTTGTCTGGTTGATGGAGTAAGTTTGGGAGGGTGTCTGCTTGTTTGCCAGATGATGGAGTAAGTTAAGGATAGTATCCGTCTGGTTTTATGGTTGATGGAGTGAGTTCGTGACGTTGAATGTCTGGTTGTCTGCTTGATGGAGTAAGGTTGAGACAGTCCCTGACTAGTTTTCTAGTTGATGAACTGAGCTTATGACAGTGTCTGTCTGGTTGTCTGACTGATGGAGTGATTTTGGGACATTGTCTGCTAGGTTGTCTGATGATCGAGAGAGTCTGGCACAGTATCTATCTGGTTGATGGTGTGAGTTTGGGACAGTTTCAGTCTGGTTGTCTGGATGCTGGAGCGAGTTATTCACATTGTCTTCTGGTTAATGGAATGAGTTTGTGACAGTCTCTGTCTGGTTGTTTAGTTATTGGAGTGAGTTTGTGACCGTCTCTGTCTGGATGTCTGGTTGCTGGAGTGAGTATAGGAGAGTGTCTTCTGATTGAAAGAGTGAGTTTGGGATGGTGTCTGCCTAGATGTCTCGTTGTTGAAGTGTGTTTGTTACAGCGTCTATCTGGTTGTCTGGTTGATGGTCTGAGTTTTAGGTAGTGTCTGTCTGGTGGTGTAGTTAATGGAGTGAGTTTGGGATAGTGTCTGTCTGGTTGTCTGGTTGATGGTGTGACTTTGGGACAGTGTCTTTTTGTCTGGTTGATGGAGTGATTTGGGACAGTGTCTGTCTGGTTGTCTAGTTTGGAACAGTCCCTGTTTGGTTGTCTCATTGATGGAGTGATTTGGGACGGTGTCTTTCTGGTTGCCAGGTTGATGAAGAGAGATAGGGATAGTGTCTATCTGGTTGTCTGGTTGATGGAGTGAGTTTGTGACCATGTCTGCCTGGTTGTCTCGTTCATGCAGTGAGTTTGGGACAGTGCCTGTCTGGTTGTCTTTTTGATGAAGTGAGTTTGGGACAGTGTCTGCCTAGTTGTCTGTATGCTGGAGCGAGTTTCGCTCAGTGTCTTCTGGTTAATGGATTGTGTTTGGGACAGTGTCTGTCTGGTTGTCTGGTTGAATGAGTGTGTTTGGAACTGTGTCTGTCTGGTTGTCTAGTTAATGGAGTGAGTTTGGGACAGTTTCTCTCTGGTAGTCTCGTTGATGGAGTAAGGTTGAGACAGTGTCAGCCTGCTTGCCTGGTTGAGGGTGCGATTTTGGGACAGGGTCTTGTTGCCTGGTTGATGGAGTGAGTTTGGGACAGTGTCTGTCTGGTTGTCTGTTTGATGGAATGAGTTTCACACAGTGCCTGTCTGGTTGAAGGCAAAAGATTGGGACAGTGTCTCTCTGGTTGTCTGGTTGATGGAGAGAGATTGGGACAGTGTCCGTCCGCCTGTCTGGTTGATGGAGTGAGTTTGGGACAGTGTCTGTCTGGTTGTCCAGTTGATGGAGTGAGTTAGGGATATTGTCTGTCTGGTTGTCTGGTTGAAGGAGTGGGTTTGTGACGCTGACTGTCTGGTTGCCTGGTTGATGGAGTAAGTTTGGGAAAGTGTCTGTTGGTTTGTCTTTTTGATGGAGTGTGTTTCGGACATCATCTTTCTGGTTGATGGTGTAAGTTTGGGACAGTGTCTATCTGTTTGTCTAGTTAATGGAGTGAGTTTGGGACAGTGCCTGTCTTGTTGTCTGGTTGATGGAGTAAGTTTGGGAGGGTGTCTGCTTGTTTGCCAGATGATGGAGTAAGTTAAGGATAGTATCCGTCTGGTTTTATGGTTGATGGAGTGAGTTCATGACGTTGAATGTCTGGTTGTCTGCTTGATGGAGTAAGGTTGAGACAGTCCCTGACTAGTTTTCTAGTTGATGAACTGAGCTTAGGACAGTGTCTGTCTGGTTGTTTGACTGATGGAGTGATTTTGGGACATTGTCTGCCAGGTTGTCTGATGATCGAGAGAGTTTGGCACAGTATCTATCTGGTTGATGGTGTGAGTTTGGGACAGTTTCAGTCTGGTTGTCTGGATGCTGGAGCGAGTTATTCACCTTGTCTTCTGGTTAATGGAATGAGTTTGTGACAGTCTCTGTCTGGTTGTTTAGTTATTGGAGTGAGTTTGGGACAGTGTCTGTCTGGATGTCTGGTTGCTGGAGTGAGTATAGGAGAGTGTCTTCTGATTGAAAGAGGGAGTTTGGGACAGTTTCTCTCTGGTAGTCTCGTTGATGGAGTAAGATAGGGATAGTGTCAGCCTGGTTGCCTGGTTGAGGGTGCGATTTTGGGACAGGGTCTTGTTGCCTGGTTGATGGAGTGAGTTTGGGACAGTGTCTGTCTGGTTGTCTGTTTGATGGAATGAGTTTCACACAGTGCCTGTCTGGTTGTCTGGTTGAAGGCAAAAGATTGGGACTGTGTCTCTCTGGTTGTCTGGTTGATTGGAGAGATTGGGACAGTGTCCGTCCGCTAGTCTGGTTGATGGAGTGAGTTTGGGACAGTGTCTGTCTGGTTGTCCAGTTAATGGAGTGATTTTCGGACACTGCCTGCTTGGTTGTCTGATGATGTAGTGCGTTTGCAACAATGTCTTTCTGGTTGTCTAGTTGGTGGAGTGATATTGGGAAAATGTCTGTTTGGTTGGCAGGTTGATGGAGTTAATTTGGGATAGTGTCCATCTGGTTGTCTGGTTGATGTACTGAGTTTGGGACAGTGTCTGTCTGATTGTCTTGATGATGGAGTGAGATTGTGACAGTGTCTGTCTGGTTGATAAGTTGATGGAGTGAGTTTTGGACAGCGTCTGACTGGTTGTCTAGTTGCTGGAGTGAGTTTCGGACAGTGTCTGTCTGGTTAATGGTCTGAGTTTGGGACAGAGTCTGCCTGGTTGTCTGGTTGATGGAGTGAGTTTTGGACAGTGTCTGTCTGGTGGTCTAGTTAATGGAGTGTGTTTGGGACAGTGCCTGTCTAGTTGTCTGGTTGATGGAGTGAGTTTGAGATGGTGTCTGTCTGGTTCCCAGGTGATGGAGTGAGTTAGGGATATTGTCTGTCTGGTTGTCTGGTTGACGGAGTGGGTTTATGACGCTGACTGTCTGGTTGCCTGGTTGATGGAGTAAGTTTGGGAAAGTGTCTGTTGGTTTATCTTTTTGATGGACTGAGTTTCGGACATCATCTTTCTGGTTGATGGTGTGAGTTTGGAACAGTGTCTATCTGTTTGTCTAGTTAATGGAGTGAGTTTTGGACAGTGCCTGTCTGGTTGTCTGGTTGATGGAGTAAGTTTGGGAGGGTGTCAGCTTGTTTGCCAGATGATGGAGTGAGTTAATGATAGTATCCGTCTGGTTTTCTGGTTGATGGAGTGAGTTCATGATGCTGAATGTCTGGTTGCCTGCTTGATGGAGTAAGTTTGGGACAGTCCCTGACTAGTTGTCTGGTTGATGGACTGAGCTTAGGACAGTGTCTGTCTGGTTGTCTGATTGATGGAGTGATTTTGGGACATTGTCTGCCAGGTTGTCTGATGATCGAGAGAGTTTGGGACAGTGTCTATCCAGTTGATGGAGTGAGTTTGGGACGGTTTATGTCTGGTTGTCTGGTTGAAGAAGTGAGTTTTGGACAGTGTCTGTCTGGTTGTCTGGATGCTGGAGCGAGTTATTCACATTGTCTTCTGGTTAATGGAATGAGTTTGTGACAGTCTCTGTTTGGTTGTTTAGTTATTTAAGTGAGTTTGGGACAGTGTCTGTCTGGATGTCTGGTTGCTGGAGTGAGTATAGGAGAGTGTCTTCTGATTGAAAGAGTGAGTTTGGGATGGTGTCTGCCTAGATGTCTCGTTGTTGAAGTGTGTTTGTTACAGCGTCTATCTGGTTGTCTGGTTGATGGTCTGAGTTTTAGGTAGTGTCTGTCTGGTGGTGTAGTTAATGGAGTGAGTTTGGGATAGTGTCTGTCTGGTTGTCTGGTTGATGGTGTGACTTTGGGACAGTGTCTTTTTGTCTGGTTGATGGAGTGATTTGGGACAGTGTCTGTCTGGTTGTCTAGTTTGGGACAGTTCCTGTTTGGTTGTCTCATTGATGGAGAGATTTGGGACAGTGTCTTTCTGGTTGCCAGGTTGATGAAGAGAGATAGGGATAGTGTCTGTCTGGTTGTCTGGTTGATGGAGTGAGTTTGTGACCATGTCTGCCTGGTTGTCTCGTTCATGCAGTGAGTTTGGGACAGTGCCTGTCTGGTTGTCTTTTTGATGGAGTGAGTTTGGGACAGTGTCTGCCTAGATGTCTGTATGCTGGAGCGAGTTTCGCTCAGTGTCTTCTGGTTAATGGATTGTGTTTGGGACAGTGTCTGTCTGGTTGTCTGGTTGAATGAGTGTGTTTGGAACTGTGTCTGTCTGGTTGTCTAGTTAATGGAGTGAGTTTGGGACAGTTTCTCTCTGGTAGTCTCGTTGATGGAGTAAGGTTGGGACAGTGTCAGCCTGGTTGCCTGGTTGAGGGTGCGATTTTGGGACAGGGTCTTGTTGCCTGGTTGATGGAGTGAGTTTGGGACAGTGTCTGTCTGGTTGTCTGTTTGATGGAATGAGTTTCACACAGTGCCTGTCTGGTTGTCTGGTTGAAGGCAAAAGATTGGGACAGTGTCTCTCTGGTTGTCTGGTTGATGGAGAGAGATTGGGACAGTGTCCGTCCGCTAGTCTGGTTGATGGAGTGAGTTTGGGACAGTGTCTGTCTGGTTGTCCAGTTAATGGAGTGATTTTCGGACACTGCCTGCCTGGTTGTCTGATGATGTAGTGCGTTTGCAACAATGTCTTTCTGGTTGTCTAGTTGGTGGATTGATATTGGGAAAATGTCTGTTTGGTTGGCTGGTTGATGGAGTTAATTTGGGATAGTGTCCATCTGGTTGTCTGGTTGATGTACTGAGTTTGGGACAGTGTCTGTCTGATTGTCTTGATGATGGAGTGAGATTGTGACAGTGTCTGTCTGGTTGATAAGTTGATGGAGTGAGTTTTGGACAGCGTCTGACTGGTTGTCTAGTTGCTGGATTGAGTTTTGGACAGTGTCTGTCTGGTTGATAGTCTGAGTTTGGGACAGAGTCTGCCAGGTTGTCTGGTTGATGGAGTGAGTTTTGGACAGTGTCTGTCTGGTGGTCTGGTTAATGGAGTGTGTTTGGGACAGTGCCTGTCTAGTTGTCTGGTTGATGGAGTGAGTTTGGGATGGTGTCTGTCTGGTTCCCAGGTGATGGAGTGAGTTAGGGATATTGTCTGTCTGGTTGTCTGGTTGAAGGAGTGGGTTTGTGACGCTGACTGTCTGGTTGCCTGGTTGATGGAGTAAGTTTGGGAAAGTGGCTGTTGGTTTGTCTTTTTGATGGACTGAGTTTCGGACATCATCTTTCTGGTTGATGGTGTGAGTTTGGGACAGTGTCTATCTGTTTGTCTAGTTAATGGAGTGAGTTTGGGACAGTGCCTGTCTGGATGTCTGGTTGATGGAGTGAGTGTGTGACAGTCTCTGTCTGGTTATTTAGTTAATGGAGTGAGTTTGGGAAAGTTCCTGTCTGGTTGTCTGGATGCTGGAGCGAGTTTTTCACATTGTCTTCTGGTTAATGGAGTGAGTTTGGGACAGTGTCTGTCTGGATGTCTGGTTGATGGAGTGAGTTTGTGACAGTCTCTGGCTGGTTGTTTAGTGAATGGAGTGAGTTTGGGAAAGTGTCTGTCTGGTTGTCAGTTTGTTGGAGTGATTTTGGGACAGTGTCAGACTGATTATCTCCTTGTTGGAGCAAGATTGGGACAGTGTCTCTCCGGTTGTCCAGTTAATGGAGTGATTTTGGGACAATGCCTGCTTGGTTGTCTGATGATGTAGTGAGTTTGCAACAATGTCTTTCTGGTTGTCGAGTTGGTGGAGTGAGATTGGGAAAATGTCTGTTTGGTTGTCTGGTTGATGGAGTTAATTTGGGTTAGTGTCCATCTGGTTGTCTGGTTGATGGACTGAGTTTGGGACTGTGTCTGTCTGATTGTCTTGATGATGGAGTGAGATTGTGACAGTGTCTGTCTGTTTGATAAATTGATGGAGTGAGATTGGGACAGCGTCTGACTGGGCGATGGTCTGAGTTTGGGACAGAGTCTGCCTGGTTGTCTGGTTGATGGAGTGAGTTTTGGACAGTGTCTGTCTGGTGGTCTAGTTAATGGAGTGAGTTTGGGGCAGTGCCTGTCTAGTTGTCTGGTTGATGGAGTGAGTTTGGGATGGTGTCTGTCTGGTTCCCAGGTGATGGAGTGAGTTAAGGATATTATCTGTCTGGTTGTCAGGTTGAAGGAGTGGGTTTGTGACGCTGACTGTCTGGTTGCCTGGTTGATGGAGTAAGTTTGGGAAAGTGTCTGTTGGTTTGTCTTTTTGATGGAGTGAGTTTCGGACATCGTCTTTCTGGTTGATGGTGTGAGTTTGGGACAGTGTCTATCTGTTTGTCTAGTTAATGGAGTGAGTTTGGGACAGTGCCTGTCTGGTTGTCTGGTTGATGGAGTAAGTTTGGGAGGGTGTCTTCTTGTTTGCCAGATGATGGAGTAAGTTAAGGATAGTATCCGTCTGGTTTTATGGTTGATGGAGTGAGTTCGTGACGCTGAATGTCTGGTTGTCTGCTTGATGGAGTAAGGTTGGGACAGTCCCTCACAAGTTGTCTAGTTGATGGACTGAGCTTAGGACAGTGTCTGTCTGTTTGTCTGACTGATGGAGTGATTTTGGGACATTGTCTGCCAGGTTGTCTGATGATCGAGAGAGTTTGGCACAGTATCTATCTGGTTGATGGTGTGAGTTTGGGACGGTTTCAATCTGGTTGTCTGGTTGAAGAAGCGAGTTTTTCAAATTGTCTTCTGGTTAATGGAGTGAGTTTGGGACAGTGTCTGTCTGGATGTCTGGTTGATGGAGTGAGTTTGTGACAGTCTCTGTCTGGTTATTTGGTTAATGGAGTGAGTTTGGGAAAGTTCCTGTCTGGTTGTCTGGATGCTGGAGCGAGTTTTTCACATTGTCTTCTGGTTAATGGAGTGAGTTTGGGACAGTGTCTGTCTGGATGTCTGGTTGATGGAGTAAGTTTGTGACAGTCTCTGGCTGGTTGTTTAGTTAATGGAGTGAGTTTGAACAGTGTCTGTCTGGTTGTCAGTTTGTTGGAGTGATTTTGGGACAGTGTCAGACTGATTATCTCGTTGTTGGAGCAAGATTGGGACAGTCTCTGTCTGCTTGTCCAGTTAATGGAGTGATTTTGGGACAATGCCTGCTTGGTTGTATGACGATGTAATGAGTTTGCAACAACGTCTTTCTGGTTGTCGAGTTGGTGGAGTGAGATTGGGAAAATGTCTGTTTGGTTGTCCGGTTGATGGAGTTAATTTGGGTTAGTGTCCATCTGGTTGTCTGGTTGATGGACTGAGCTTGGGACTGTGTCTGTCGGATTGCCTTGATGATGGAGTGAGATTGTGACAGTGTCTGTCTGTTTGATAAATTGATGGAGTGAGATTGGGACAGCGTCTGACTGGTTGATGGTCTGAGTTTGGGACAAGGTCTGCCTGGTTGTCTGGTTGATGGCTTGAGTTTCGGACAGTGTCTGTCTGGGTGATCTAGTTAATGGAGTGTGTTTGGGACAGTGCCTGTCTAGTTGTCTGGTTGATGGAGTGAGTTTGGGATGGTGTCTGTCTGGTTCCCAGGTGATGGAGTGAGTTAGGGATATTGTCTGTCTGGTTGTCTGGTTGAAGGAGTGGGTTTGTGACGCTGACTGTCTGGTTGCCTGGTTGATGGAGTAAGTTTGGGAAAGTGTCTGTTGGTTTGTCTTTTTGATGGAGTGAGTTTCGGACATCATCTTTCTGGTTGATGGTGTAAGTTTGGGACAGTGTCTATCTGTTTGTCTAGTTAATGGAGTGAGTTTGGGACAGTGCCTGTCTTGTTGTCTGGTTGATGGAGTAAGTTTGGGAGGGTGTCTGCTTGTTTGCCAGATGATGGAGTGAGTTAAGGATAGTATCCGTCTGGTTTTATGGTTGATGGAGTGAGTTCATGACGTTGAATGTCTGGTTGTCTGCTTGATGGAGTAAGGTTGAGGCAGTCCCTGACTAGTTTTCTAGTTGATGAACTGAGCTTAGGACAGTGTCTGTCTGGTTGTTTGACTGATGGAGTGATTTTGGGACATTGTCTGCCAGGTTGTCTGATGATCGAGAGAGTTTGGCACAGTATCTATCTGGTTGATGGTGTGAGTTTGGGACAGTTTCAGTCTGGTTGTCTGGATGCTGGAGCGAGTTATTCACCTTGTCTTCTGGTTAATGGAATGAGTTTGTGACAGTCTCTGTCTGGTTGTTTAGTTATTGGAGTGAGTTTGGGACAGTGTCTGTCTGGATTTCTGGTTGCTGGAGTGAGTATAGGAGAGTGTCTTCTGATTGAAAGAGGGAGTTTGGGACAGTTTCTCTCTGGTAGTCTCGTTGATGGAGTAAGATTGGGATAGTGTCAGCCTGGTTGAGGGTGCGATTTTGGGACAGGGTCTTGTTGCCTGGTTGATGGAGTGAGTTTGGGACAGTGTCTGTCTGGTTGTCTGTTTGATGGAATGAGTTTCACACAGTGCCTGTCTGGTTGTCTGGTTGAAGGCAAAAGATTGGGACTGTGTCTCTCTGGTTGTCTGGTTGATTGGAGAGATTGGGACAGTGTCCGTCCGCTAGTCTGGTTGATGGAGTGAGTTTGGGACAGTGTCTGTCTGGTTGTCCAGTTAATGGAGTGATTTTCGGACACTGCCTGCTTGGTTGTCTGATGATGTAGTGCGTTTGCAACAATGTCTTTCTGGTTGTCTAGTTGGTGGAGTGATATTGGGAAAATGTCTGTTTGGTTGGCAGGTTGATGGAGTTAATTTGGGATAGTGTCCATCTGGTTGTCTGGTTGATGTACTGAGTTTGGGACAGTGTCTGTCTGATTTTCTTGATGATGGAGTGAGATTGTGACAGTGTCTGTCTGGTTGATAAGTTGATGGAGTGAGTTTTGGACAGCGTCTGACTGGTTGTCTAGTTGCTGGAGTGAGTTTCGGACAGTGTCTGTCTGGTTGATGGTCTGAGTTTGGGACAGAGTCTGCCTGGTTGTCTGGTTGATGGAGTGAGTTTTGGACAGTGTCTGTCTGGTGGTCTAGTTAATGGAGTGTGTTTGGGACAGTGCCTGTCTAGTTGTCTGGTTGATGGAGTGAGTTTGGGATGGTGTCTCTCTGGTTCCCAGGTGATGGAGTGAGTTAGGGATATTGTCTGTCTGGTTGTATGGTTGAAGGAGTGGGTTTATGACGCTGACTGTCTGGTTGCCTGGTTGATGGAGTAAGTTTGGGAAAGTGTCTGTTGGTTTATCTTTTTGATGGACTGAGTTTCGGACATCATCTTTCTGGTTGATGGTGTGAGTATGGAACAGTGTCTATCTGTTTGTCTAGTTAATGGAGTGAGTTTTGGACAGTGCCTGTCTGGTTGTCTGGTTGATGGAGTAAGTTTGGGAGGGTGTCTGCTTGTTTGCCAGATGATGGAGTGAGTTAATGATAGTATCCGTCTGGTTTTCTGGTTGATGGAGTGAGTTCATGACGCTGAATGTCTGGTTGCCTGCTTGATGGACTAAGTTTGGGACAGTCCCTGACTAGTTGTCTGGTTGATGGACTGAGCTTAGGACAGTGTCTGTCTGGTTGTCTGATTGATGGAGTGATTTTGGGACATTGTCTGCCAGGTTGTCTGATGATCGAGAGAGTTTGGGACAGTGTCTATCCAGTTAATGGAATGAGTTTGTGACAGTCTCTGTCTGGTTGCTTAGTTATTGGAGTGAGTTTGGGACAGTGTCTGTCTGGATGTCTGGTTGCTGGAGTGAGTATAGGAGAGTGTCTTCTGATTGAAAGAGTGAGTTTGGGATGGTGTCTGCCTAGATGTCTCGTTGTTGAAGTGTGTTTGTTACAGCGTCTATCTGGTTGTCTGGTTGATGTTCTGAGTTTTAGGTAGTGTCTGTCTGGTGGTGTAGTGAATGGAGTGAGTTTGGGATAGTGTCTGTCTGGTTGTCTGGTTGATGGTGTGAGTTTGGGACAGTGTCTTTTTGTCTGGTTGATGGAGTGATTTGGGACAGTGTCTGTCTGGTTGTCTAGTTTGGGACAGTTCCTGTTTTGTTGTCTCATTGATGGAGAGATTTGGGACGGTGTCTTTCTGGTTGCCAGGTTGATGAAGAGAGATAGGGATAGTGTCTGTCTGGTTGTCTGGTTGATGGAGTGAGTTTGTGACCATGTCTGCCTGGTTGTCTCGTTCATGCAGTGAGTTTGGGACAGTGCCTGTCTGGTTGTCTTTTTGATGGAGTGAGTTTGGGACAGTGTCTGCCTAGTTGTCTGTATGCTGGAGCGAGTTTCGCTCAGTGTCTTCTGGTTAATGGATTGTGTTTGGGACAGTGTCTGTCTGGTTGTCTGGTTGAATGAATGTGTTTGGAACTGTGTCTGTCTGGTTGTCTAGTTAATGGAGTGAGTTTGGGACAGTTTCTCTCTGGTAGTCTCGTTGATGGAGTAAGGTTGGGACAGTGTCAGCCTGGTTGCCTGGTTGAGGGTGCGATTTTGGGACAGGGTCTTGTTGCCTGGTTGATGGAGTGAGTTTGGGACAGTGTCTGTCTGGTTGTCTGTTTGATGGAATGAGTTTCACACAGTGCCTGTCTGGTTGTCTGGTTGAAGGCAAAAGATTGGGACAGTGTCTCTCTGGTTGTCTGGTTGATGGAGAGAGATTGGGACAGTGTCCGTCCGCTAGTCTGGTTGATGGAGTGAGTTTGGGACAGTGTCTGTCTGGTTGTCCAGTTAATGGAGTGATTTTCGGACACTGCCTGCCTGGTTGTCTGATGATGTAGTGCGTTTGCAACAATGTCTTTCTGGTTGTCTAGTTGGTGGAGTGATATTGGGAAAATGTCTGTTTGGTTGGCTGGTTGATGGAGTTAATTTGGGATAGTGTCCATCTGGTTGTCTGGTTGATGTACTGAGTTTGGGACAGTGTCTGTCTGATTGTCTTGATGATGGAGTGACATTGTGACAGTGTCTGTCTGGTTGATAAGTTGATGGAGTGAGTTTTGGACAGCGTCTGACTGGTTGTCTAGTTGCTGGATTGAGTTTTGGACAGTGTCTGTCTGGTTGATAGTCTGAGTTTGGGACAGAGTCTGCCAGGTTGTCTGGTTGATGGAGTGAGTTTTGGACAGTGTCTGTCTGGTGGTCTGGTTAATGGAGTGTGTTTGGGACAGTGCCTGTCTAGTTGTCTGGTTGATGGAGTGAGTTTGGGATGGTGTCTGTCTGGTTCCCAGGTGATGGAGTGAGTTAGGGATATTGTCTGTCTGGTTGTCTGGTTGAAGGAGTGGGTTTGTGACGCTGACTGTCTGGTTGCCTGGTTGATGGAGTAAGTTTGGGAAAGTGGCTGTTGGTTTGTCTTTTTGATGGACTGAGTTTCGGACATCATCTTTCTGGTTGATGGTGTGAGTTTGGGACAGTGTCTATCTGTTTGTCTAGTTAATGGAGTGATTTGGGACAGTGCCTGTCTGGATGTCTGGTTGATGGAGTGAGTGTGTGACAGTCTCTGTCTGGTTATTTAGTTAATGGAGTGAGTTTGGGAAAGTTCCTGTCTGGTTGTCTGGATGCTGGAGCGAGTTTTTCACATTGTCTTCTGGTTAATGGAGTGAGTTTGGGACAGTGTCTGTCTGGATGTCTGGTTGATGGAGTGAGTTTGTGACAGTCTCTGGCTGGTTGTTTAGTGAATGGAGTGAGTTTGGGAAAGTGTCTGTCTGGTTGTCAGTTTGTTGGAGTGATTTTGGGACAGTGTCAGACTGATTATCTCCTTGTTGGAGCAAGATTGGGACAGTGTCTCTCTGGTTGTCCAGTTAATGGAGTGATTTTGGGACAATGCCTGCTTGGTTGTCTGATGATGTAGTGAGTTTGCAACAATGTCTTTCTGGTTGTCGAGTTGGTGGAGTGAGATTGGGAAAATGTCTGTTTGGTTGTCTGGTTGATGGAGTTAATTTGGGTTAGTGTCCATCTGGTTGTCTGGTTGATGGACTGAGTTTGGGACAGTGTCTGTCTGATTGTCTTGATGATGGAGTGAGATTGTGACAGTGTCTGTCTGGTTGATAAGTTGATGGAGTGAGTTTTGGACAGCGTCTGACTGGTTGGCTAGTTGCTGGATTGAGTTTTGGACAGTGTCTGTCTGGTTGATAGTCTGAGTTTGGGACAGAGTCTGCCAGGTTGTCTGGTTGATGGAGTGAGTTTTGGACAGTGTCTGTCTGGTGGTCTGGTTAATGGAGTGTGTTTGGGACAGTGCCTGTCTAGTTGTCTGGTAGATGGAGTGAGTTTGGGATGGTGTCTGTCTGGTTCCCAGGTGATGGAGTGAGTTAGGGATATTGTCTGTCTGGTTGTCTGGTTGAAGAAGTGGGTTTGTGACGCTGACTGTCTGGTTGCCTGGTTGATGGAGTAAGTTTGGGAAAGTGTCTGTTGGTTTGTCTTTTTGATGGACTGAGTTTCGGACATCATCTTTCTGGTTGATGGTGTGAGTTTGGGACAGTGTCTATCTGTTTGTCTAGTTAATGGAGTGATTTGGGACAGTGCCTGTCTGGATGTCTGGTTGATGGAGTGAGTGTGTGACAGTCTCTGTCTGGTTATTTAGTTAATGGAGTGAGTTTGGGAAAGTTCCTGTCTGGTTGTCTGGATGCTGGAGCGAGTTTTTCACATTGTCTTCTGGTTAATGGAGTGAGTTTGGGACAGTGTCTGTCTGGATGTCTGGTTGATGGAGTGAGTTTGTGACAGTCTCTGGCTGGTTGTTTAGTGAATGGAGTGAGTTTGGGAAAGTGTCTGTCTGGTTGTCAGTTTGTTGGAGTGATTTTGGGACAGTGTCAGACTGATTATCTCCTTGTTGGAGCAAGATTGGGACAGTGTCTCTCTGGTTGTCCAGTTAATGGAGTGATTTTGGGACAATGCCTGCTTGGTTGTCTGACGATGTAGTGAGTTTGCAACAATGTCTTTCTGGTTGTCGAGTTGGTGGAGTGAGATTGGGAAAATGTCTGTTTGGTTGTCTGGTTGATGGAGTTAATTTGGGTTAGTGTCCATCTGGTTGTCTGGTTGATGGACTGAGTTTGGGACTGTGTCTGTCTGATTGTCTTGATGATGGAGTAAGATTGTGACAGTGTCTGTCTGTTTGATAAATTGATGGAGTGAGATTGGGACAGCGTCTGACTGGTCGATGGTCTGAGTTTGGGACAGAGTCTGCCTGGTTGTCTGGTTGATGGAGTGAGTTTTGGACAGTGTCTGTCTGGTGGTCTAGTTAATGGAGTGAGTTTGGGGCAGTGCCTGTCTAGTTGTCTGGTTGATGGAGTGAGTTTGGGATGGTGTCTGTCTGGTTCCCAGGTGATGGAGTGAGTTAAGGATATTATCTGTCTGGTTGTCAGGTTGAAGGAGTGGGTTTGTGACGCTGACTGTCTGGTTGCCTGGTTGATGGAGTAAGTTTGGGAAAGTGTCTGTTGGTTTGTCTTTTTGATGGAGTGAGTTTCGGACATCGTCTTTCTGGTTGATGGTGTGAGTTTGGGACAGTGTCTATCTGTTTGTCTAGTTAATGGAGTGAGTTTGGGACAGTGCCTGTCTGGTTGTCTGGTTGATGGAGTAAGTTTGGGAGGGTGTCTTCTTGTTTGCCAGATGATGGAGTAAGTTAAGGATAGTATCCGTCTGGTTTTATGGTTGATGGAGTGAGTTCGTGACGCTGAATGTCTGGTTGTCCGCTTGATGGAGTAAGGTTGGGACAGTCCCTCACAAGTTGTCTAGTTGATGGACTGAGCTTAGGACAGTGTCTGTCTGTTTGTCTGACTGATGGAGTGATTTTGGGACATTGTCTGCCAGGTTGTCTGATGATCGAGAGAGTTTGGCACAGTATCTATCTGGTTGATGGTGTGAGTTTGGGACGGTTTCAATCTGGTTGTCTGGTTGAAGAAGCGAGTTTTTCAAATTGTCTTCTGGTTAATGGAGTGAGTTTGGGACAGTGTCTGTCTGGATGTCTGGTTGATGGAGTGAGTTTGTGACAGTCTCTGTCTGGTTATTTGGTTAATGGAGTGAGTTTGGGAAAGTTCCTGTCTGGTTGTCTGGATGCTGGAGCGAGTTTTTCACATTGTCTTCTGGTTAATGGAGTGAGTTTGGGACAGTGTCTGTCTGGATGTCTGGTTGATGGAGTGAGTTTGTGACAGTCTCTGGCTGGTTGTTTAGTTAATGGAGTGAGTTTGAACAGTGTCTGTCTGGTTGTCAGTTTGTTGGAGTGATTTTGGGACAGTGTCAGACTGATTATCTCGTTGTTGGAGCAAGATTGGGACAGTGTCTGTCTGCTTGTCCAGTTAATGGAGTGATTTTGGGACAATGCCTGCTTGGTTGTATGACGATGTAATGAGTTTGCAACAATGTCTTTCTGGTTGTCGAGTTGGTGGAGTGAGATTGGGAAAATGTCTGTTTGGTTGTCCGGTTGATGGAGTTAATTTGGGTTAGTGTCCATCTGGTTGTCTGGTTGATGGACTGAGTTTGGGACTGTGTCTGTCTGATTGTCTTGATGATGGAGTAAGATTGTGACAGTGTCTGTCTGTTTGATAAATTGATGGAGTGAGATTGGGACAGCGTCTGACTGGTTGATGGTCTGAGTTTGGGACAGAGTCTGCCTGGTTGTCTGGTTGATGGAGTGAGTTTTGGACAGTGTCTGTCTGGTGGTCTAGTTAATGGAGTGAGTTTGGGACAGTGCCTGTCTAGTTGTCTGGTTGATGGAGTGAGTTTGGGATGGTGTCTGTCTGGTTCCCAGGTGATGGAGAGAGTTAGGGATATTGTCTGTCTGGTTGTCTGGTTGAAGGAGTGGGTTTGTGACGCTGACTGTCTGGTTGCCTGGTTGATGGAGTAAGTTTGGGAAAGTGGCTGTTGGTTTGTCTTTTTGATGGACTGAGTTTCGGACATCATCTTTCTGGTTGATGGTGTGAGTTTGGGACAGTGTCTATCTGTTTGTCTAGTTAATGGAGTGATTTGGGACAGTGCCTGTCTGGATGTCTGGTTGATGGAGTGAGTGTGTGACAGTCTCTGTCTGGTTATTTAGTTAATGGAGTGAGTTTGGGAAAGTTCCTGTCTGGTTGTCTGGATGCTGGAGCGAGTTTTTCACATTGTCTTCTGGTTAATGGAGTGAGTTTGGGACAGTGTCTGTCTGGATGTCTGGTTGATGGAGTGAGTTTGTGACAGTCTCTGGCTGGTTGTTTAGTGAATGGAGTGAGTTTGGGAAAGTGTCTGTCTGGTTGTCAGTTTGTTGGAGTGATTTTGGGACAGTGTCAGACTGATTATCTCCTTGTTGGAGCAAGATTGGGACAGTGTCTCTCTGGTTTTCCAGTTAATGGAGTGATTTTGGGACAATGCCTGCTTGGTTGTCTGATGATGTAGTGAGTTTGCAACAATGTCTTTCTGGTTGTCGAGTTGGTGGAGTGAGATTGGGAAAATGTCTGTTTGGTTGTCTGGTTGATGGAGTTAATTTGGGTTAGTGTCCATCTGGTTGTCTGGTTGATGGACTGAGTTTGGGACAGTGTCTGTCTGATTGTCTTGATGATGGAGTGAGATTGTGACAGTGTCTGTCTGGTTGATAAGTTGATGGAGTGAGTTTTGGACAGCGTCTGACTGGTTGGCTAGTTGCTGGATTGAGTTTTGGACAGTGTCTGTCTGGTTGATAGTCTGAGTTTGGGACAGAGTCTGCCAGGTTGTCTGGTTGATGGAGTGAGTTTTGGACAGTGTCTGTCTGGTGGTCTGGTTAATGGAGTGTGTTTGGGACAGTGCCTGTCTAGTTGTCTGGTAGATGGAGTGAGTTTGGGATGGTGTCTGTCTGGTTCCCAGGTGATGGAGTGAGTTAGGGATATTGTCTGTCTGGTTGTCTGGTTGAAGAAGTGGGTTTGTGACGCTGACTGTCTGGTTGCCTGGTTGATGGAGTAAGTTTGGGAAAGTGTCTGTTGGTTTGTCTTTTTGATGGACTGAGTTTCGGACATCATCTTTCTGGTTGATGGTGTGAGTTTGGGACAGTGTCTATCTGTTTGTCTAGTTAATGGAGTGATTTGGGACAGTGCCTGTCTGGATGTCTGGTTGATGGAGTGAGTGTGTGACAGTCTCTGTCTGGTTATTTAGTTAATGGAGTGAGTTTGGGAAAGTTCCTGTCTGGTTGTCTGGATGCTGGAGCGAGTTTTTCACATTGTCTTCTGGTTAATGGAGTGAGTTTGGGACAGTGTCTGTCTGGATGTCTGGTTGATGGAGTGAGTTTGTGACAGTCTCTGGCTGGTTGTTTAGTGAATGGAGTGAGTTTGGGAAAGTGTCTGTCTGGTTGTCAGTTTGTTGGAGTGATTTTGGGACAGTGTCAGACTGATTATCTCCTTGTTGGAGCAAGATTGGGACAGTGTCTCTCTGGTTGTCCAGTTAATGGAGTGATTTTGGGACAATGCCTGCTTGGTTGTCTGACGATGTAGTGAGTTTGCAACAATGTCTTTCTGGTTGTCGAGTTGGTGGAGTGAGATTGGGAAAATGTCTGTTTGGTTGTCTGGTTGATGGAGTTAATTTGGGTTAGTGTCCATCTGGTTGTCTGGTTGATGGACTGAGTTTGGGACTGTGTCTGTCTGATTGTCTTGATGATGGAGTAAGATTGTGACAGTGTCTGTCTGTTTGATAAATTGATGGAGTGAGATTGGGACAGCGTCTGACTGGTCGATGGTCTGAGTTTGGGACAGAGTCTGCCTGGTTGTCTGGTTGATGGAGTGAGTTTTGGACAGTGTCTGTCTGGTGGTCTAGTTAATGGAGTGAGTTTGGGGCAGTGCCTGTCTAGTTGTCTGGTTGATGGAGTGAGTTTGGGATGGTGTCTGTCTGGTTCCCAGGTGATGGAGTGAGTTAAGGATATTATCTGTCTGGTTGTCAGGTTGAAGGAGTGGGTTTGTGACGCTGACTGTCTGGTTGCCTGGTTGATGGAGTAAGTTTGGGAAAGTGTCTGTTGGTTTGTCTTTTTGATGGAGTGAGTTTCGGACATCGTCTTTCTGGTTGATGGTGTGAGTTTGGGACAGTGTCTATCTGTTTGTCTAGTTAATGGAGTGAGTTTGGGACAGTGCCTGTCTGGTTGTCTGGTTGATGGAGTAAGTTTGGGAGGGTGTCTTCTTGTTTGCCAGATGATGGAGTAAGTTAAGGATAGTATCCGTCTGGTTTTATGGTTGATGGAGTGAGTTCGTGACGCTGAATGTCTGGTTGTCCGCTTGATGGAGTAAGGTTGGGACAGTCCCTCACAAGTTGTCTATTTGATGGACTGAGCTTAGGACAGTGTCTGTCTGTTTGTCTGACTGATGGAGTGATTTTGGGACATTGTCTGCCAGGTTGTCTGATGATCGAGAGAGTTTGGCACAGTATCTATCTGGTTGATGGTGTGAGTTTGGGACGGTTTCAATCTGGTTGTCTGGTTGAAGAAGCGAGTTTTTCAAATTGTCTTCTGGTTAATGGAGTGAGTTTGGGACAGTGTCTGTCTGGATGTCTGGTTGATGGAGTGAGTTTGTGACAGTCTCTGTCTGGTTATTTGGTTAATGGAGTGAGTTTGGGAAAGTTCCTGTCTGGTTGTCTGGATGCTGGAGCGAGTTTTTCACATTGTCTTCTGGTTAATGGAGTGAGTTTGGGACAGTGTCTGTCTGGATGTCTGGTTGATGGAGTGAGTTTGTGACAGTCTCTGGCTGGTTGTTTAGTTAATGGAGTGAGTTTGAACAGTGTCTGTCTGGTTGTCAGTTTGTTGGAGTGATTTTGGGACAGTGTCAGACTGATTATCTCGTTGTTGGAGCAAGATTGGGACAGTGTCTGTCTGCTTGTCCAGTTAATGGAGTGATTTTGGGACAATGCCTGCTTGGTTGTATGACGATGTAATGAGTTTGCAACAATGTCTTTCTGGTTGTCGAGTTGGTGGAGTGAGATTGGGAAAATGTCTGTTTGGTTGTCCGGTTGATGGAGTTAATTTGGGTTAGTGTCCATCTGGTTGTCTGGTTGATGGACTGAGTTTGGGACTGTGTCTGTCTGATTGTCTTGATGATGGAGTAAGATTGTGACAGTGTCTGTCTGTTTGATAAATTGATGGAGTGAGATTGGGACAGCGTCTGACTGGTTGATGGTCTGAGTTTGGGACAGAGTCTGCCTGGTTGTCTGGTTGATGGAGTGAGTTTTGGACAGTGTCTGTCTGGTGGTCTAGTTAATGGAGTGAGTTTGGGACAGTGCCTGTCTAGTTGTCTGGTTGATGGAGTGAGTTTGGGATGGTGTCTGTCTGGTTCCCAGGTGATGGAGAGAGTTAAGGATATTATCTGTCTGGTTGTCAGGTTGAAGGAGTGGGTTTGTGACGCTGACTGTCTGGTTGCCTGGTTGATGGAGTTAGTTTGGGAAAGTGTCTGTTGGTTTGTCTTTTTGATGGAGTGAGTTTCGGACATCATCTTTCTGGTTGATGGTGTGAGTTTGGGACAGTGTCTATCTGTTTGTCTAGTTAATGGAGTGAGTTTTGGACAGTGCCTGTCTGGTTGTCTGGTTGATGGAGTAAGTTTGGGAGGGTGTCTGCTTGTTTGCCAGATGATGGAGTAATTTAAGGATAGTATCCGTCTGGTTTTATGGTTGATGGAGTGAGTTCGTGACGCTGAATGTCTGGTTGTCTGCTTGATGTAGTAAGTTTGGGACAGTCCCTCACAAGTTGTCTAGTTGATGGACTGAGCTTAGGACAGTGTCTGTCTGTTTGTCTGACTGATGGAGTGATTTTGGGACATTGTCTGCCAGGTTGTCTGATGATCGAGAGAGTTTGGCACAGTATCTATCTGGTTGATGGTGTGAGTTTGGGACGGTTTCAATCTGGTTGTCTGGTTGAAGAAGCGAGTTTTTCAAATTATCTTCTGGTTAATGGAGTGAGTTTGGGACAGTGTCTGTCTGGATGTCTGGTTGATGGAGTGAGTTTGTGACAGTCTCTGTCTGGTTATTTAGTTAATGGAGTGAGTTTGGGAAAGTTCCTTTCTGGTTGTCTGGATGCTGGAGCGAGTTTTTCACATTGTCTTCTTGTTAATGGAGTGAGTTTGGGACAGTGTCTGTCTGGATGTCTGGTTGATGGAGTGAGTTTGTGACAGTCTCTGGCTGGTTGTTTAGTTAATGGAGTGAGTTTGGGACAGTGTCTGTCTGGTTGTCAGTTTGTTGGAGTGATTATGGGACAGTGTCAGACTGATTATCTCGTTGTTGGAGCAAGATTGGGACAGTGTCTGTCTGGTTGTAAAGTTAATGGAGTGATTTTGGGACAGTGCCTGCTTGGTTGTATGACGATGTAGTGAGTTTGCAACAATGTCTTTCTGGTTGTCGAGTTGGTGGAGTGAGATTGGGAAATTGTCTGTTTGGTTGTCCGGTTGATGGAGTTAATTTGGGTTAGTGTCCATCTGGTTGTCTGGTTGATGGACTGAGTTTGGGACTGTGTCTGTCGGATTGCCTTGATGATGGAGTGAGATTGTGACAGTGTCTGTCTGTTTGATAAATTGATGGAGTGAGATTGGGACAGCGTCTGACTGGTTGATGGTCTGAGTTTGGGACAAGGTCTGCCTGGTTGTCTGGTTGATGGAGTGAGTTTTGGACAGTGTCTGTCTGGTGGTCTAGTTAATGGAGTGAGTTTGGGACAGTGCCTGTCTAGCTGTCTGGTTGATGGAGTGAGTTTGGGATGATGTCTGTCTTGTTCCCAGGTGATGGGTTGAGTTAGGGATGTTATCTGTCTGGTTGTCTGGTTGAATGAGTGGGTTTGTGACGCTGACTGTCTGGTTGCCTGGTTGATGGAGTAAGTTTGGGAAAGAGTCTGTTGTTTTGTCTTTTTGATGGAGTGAGTTTCGCACATCATCTTTCCGGTTGATGGTGTGAGTTTGCGACAGTGTCTATCTGTTTGTCTAGTTAATGGAGTGAGTTTGTTGACAGTGCCTGTCTGGTTGTCTGGTTGATGGAGTAAGTTTGGGAGGGTGTCTGCTTGTTTGCCAGATGATGGAGTAATTTAAGGATAGTATCCGTCTGGTTTTATGGTTGATGGAGTGAGTTCGTGACGCTGAATGTCTGGTTGTCTGCTTGATGTAGTAAGGTTGGGACAGTCCCTCACAAGTTGTCTAGTTGATGGACTGAGCTTAGGACAGTGTCTGTCTGTTTGTCTGACTGATGGAGTGATTTTGGGACATTGTCTGCCAGGTTATTTGATGATCGAGAGAGTTTGGCACAGTATCTATCTGGTTGATGGTTTGAGTTTGGGACGGTTTCAATCTGGTTGTCTGGTTGAAGAAGCGAGTTTTTCAAATTGTCTTCTGGTTAATGGAGTGAGTTTGGGACAGTGTCTGTCTGGATGTCTGGTTGATGGAGTGAGTTTGTGACAGTCTCTGTCTGGTTATTTAGTTAATGGAGTGAGTTTGGGAATGTTCCTGTCTGGTTGTCTGGATGCTGGAGCGAGTTTTTCACATTGTCTTCTGGTTAATGGAGTGAGTTTGGGACAGTGTCTGTCTGGATGTCTGGTTGATGGAGTGAGTTTGTGACAGTCTCTGGCTGGTTGTTTAGTTAATGGAGTGAGTTTGGGACAGTGTCTGTCTGGTTGTCAGTTTGTTGGAGTGATTTTGGGACAGTGTCAGACTGATTATCTCGTTGTTGGAGCAAGATTGGGACAGTCTCTGTCTGCTTGTCCAGTTAATGGAGTGATTTTGGGACAGTGCCTGCTTGGTTGTCTGATGATGTAGTGAGTTTGCAACAATGTCTTTCTGGTTGTCGAGTTGGTGGAGTGAGATTGGGAAAATGTCTGTTTGGTTGTCCGGTTGATGGAATTAATTTGGGTTAGTGTCCATCTGGTTGTCTGGTTGAAGGACTGAGTTTGGGACTGTGTCTGTCTGATTGTCTTGATGATGGAGTGAGATTGTGACAGTGTCTGTCTGTTTGATAAATTGATGGAGTGAGATTGGGACAGCGTCTGACTGGTTGATGGTCTGAGTTTGGGACAGAGTCTGCCTGGTTGTCTGGTTGATGGAGTGAGTTTTGGACAGTGTCTGTCTGGTGGTCTAGTTAATGGTGTGCGTTTGGGATAGTCCCTGTCTGGTTGTCTCGTTGATGGAGTGATTTGGGACAGTGTCTGTCTGTTTGTCCAGTTAATGGTGTGATTTTGGGACACTGCCTGCCTGGTTGTCTGATGATGTAGTGCGTTTGCCACAATGTCTTTCTGGTTGTCTAGTTTGCGGAGAGATATTGGGACAATGTCTGTTTGGTTGTCTGGTTGATGGAGTTAATTTGGGTTAGTGTCCATCTGGTTGTCTGGTTGATGGACTGAGTTTGGGACAGTGTCTGTCTGATTGTCTTGATGATGGAGTGCGATTGTGACAGTGTCTTTCTGGTTGATAAGTTGATGGAATGAGTTTTGGACAGCGTCTGACTGTTTGTCTAGTTGCTGGAGTGAGTTTCGGACATTGTCTGTCTGGTTGATGGTCTGAGTTTGGGACAGAATCTGCCTGGTTGTCTGGTTGATGGAGTGAGTTTTGGACAGTGTCTGTCTGGTGGTCTAGTTAATGGAGTGAGTTTGGGACAGTGCCTGTCTAGTTTTCTGGTTGATGGAGTGAGTTTGGGATGGTGTCTGTCTGGTTCCCAGGTGATGGGGTGAGTTAGGCATGTTATCTGTCTGGTTGTCTGGTTGTCTGGTTGAAGGAGTGGGTTTGTGACGCTGACTGTCTGGTTGCCTGGTTGATGGAGTAAGTTTGGGAAAGTGTCTGTTGGTTTGTCTTTTTGATGGAGTGAGTTTCGGACATCATCTTTCCGGTTGATGGTGTGAGTTTGCGACAGTGTCTATCTGTTTGTCTAGTTAATGGAGTGAGTTTGTTGACAGTGCCTGTCTGGTTGTCTGGTTGATGGAGTAAGTTTGGGAGGGTGTCTGCTTGTTTGCCAGATGATGGAGTAAGTTGAGGATAGTATCCGTCTGGTTTTATGGTTGATGGAGTGAGTTCGTGACGCTGAATGTCTGGTTGTCTGCTTGATGTAGTAAGGTTGGGACAGTCCCTCACAAGTTGTCTAGTTGATGGACTGAGCTTAGGACAGTGTCTGTCTGTTTGTCTGACTGATGGAGTGATTTTGGGACATTGTCTGCCAGGTTATTTGATGATCGAGAGAGTTTGGCACAGTATCTATCTGGTTGATGGTTTGAGTTTGGGACGGTTTCAATCTGGTTGTCTGGTTGAAGAAGCGAGTTTTTCAAATTGTCTTCTGGTTAATGGAGTGAGTTTGGGACAGTGTCTGTCTGGATGTCTGGTTGATGGAGTGAGTTTGTGACAGTCTCTGTCTGGTTATTTAGTTAATGGAGTGAGTTTGGGAATGTTCCTGTCTGGTTGTCTGGATGCTGGAGCGAGTTTTTCACATTGTCTTCTGGTTAATGGAGTGAGTTTGGGACAGTGTCTGTCTGGATGTCTGGTTGATGGAGTGAGTTTGTGACAGTCTCTGGCTGGTTGTTTAGTTAATGGAGTGAGTTTGGGACAGTGTCTGTCTGGTTGTCAGTTTGTTGAAGTGATTTTGGGACAGTGTCAGACTGATTATCTCGTTGTTGGAGCAAGATTGGGACAGTCTCTGTCTGCTTGTCCAGTTAATGGAGTGATTTTGGGACAATGCCTGCTTGGTTGTCTGATGATGTAGTGAGTTTGCAACAATGTCTTTCTGGTTGTCGAGTTGGTGGAGTGAGATTGGGAAAATGTCTGTTTGGTTGTCCGGTTGATGGAGTTAATTTGGGTTAGTGTCCATCTGGTTGTCTGGTTGAAGGACTGAGTTTGGGACTGTGTCTGTCTGATTGTCTTGATGATGGAGTGAGATTGTGACAGTGTCTGTCTGTTTGATAAATTGATGGAGTGAGATTGGGACAGCGTCTGACTGGTTGATGGTCTGAGTTTGGGACAGAGTCTGCCTGGTTGTCTGGTTGATGGAGTGAGTTTTGGACAGTGTCTGTCTGGTGGTCTAGTTAATGGTGTGCGTTTGGGATAGTCCCTGTCTGGTTGTCTCGTTGATGGAGTGATTTGGGACAGTGTCTGTCTGTTTGTCCAGTTAATGGTGTGATTTTGGGACACTGCCTGCCTGGTTGTCTGATGATCGAGAGAGTTTGCCACAATGTCTTTCTGGTTGTCGAGTTTGCGGAGTGATATTGGGACAATGTCTGTTTGGTTGTCTGGTTGATGGAGTTAATTTGGGTTAGTGTCCATCTGGTTGTCTGGTTGATGGACTGAGTTTGGGACAGTGTCTGTCTGATTGTCTTGATGATGGAGTGCGATTGTGACAGTGTCTTTCTGGTTGATAAGTTGATGGAATGAGTTTTGGACAGCGTCTGACTGTTTGTCTAGTTTCTGGAGTGAGTTTCGGACATTGTCTGTCTGGTTGATGGTCTGAGTTTGGGACAGAATCTGCCTGGTTGTCTGGTTGATGGAGTGAGTTTTGGACAGTGTCTGTCTGGTGGTCTAGTTAATGGAGTGAGTTTGGGACAGTGCCTGTCTAGTTTTCTGGTTGATGGAGTGAGTTTGGGATGGTGTCTGTCTGGTTCCCAGGTGATGGGGTGAGTTAGGCATGTTATCTGTCTGGTTGTCTGGTTGTCTGGTTGAAGGAGTGGGTTTGTGACGCTGACTGTCTGGTTGCCTGGTTGATGGAGTAAGTTTGGGAAAGTGTCTGTTGGTTTGTCTTTTTGATGGAGTGAGTTTCGGACATCATCTTTCCGGTTGATGGTGTGAGTTTGCGACAGTGTCTATCTGTTTGTCTAGTTAATGGAGTGAGTTTGTTGACAGTGCCTGTCTGGTTGTCTGGTTGATGGAGTAAGTTTGGGAGGGTGTCTGCTTGTTTGCCAGATGATGGAGTAAGTTAAGGATAGTATCCGTCTGGTTTTATGGTTGATGGAGTGAGTTCGTGACGCTGAATGTCTGGTTGTCTGCTTGATGTAGTAAGGTTGGGACAGTCCCTCACAAGTTGTCTAGTTGATGGACTGAGCTTAGGACAGTGTCTGTCTGTTTGTCTGACTGATGGAGTGATTTTGGGACATTGTCTGCCAGGTTATTTGATGATCGAGAGAGTTTGGCACAGTATCTATCTGGTTGATGGTTTGAGTTTGGGACGGTTTCAATCTGGTTGTCTGGTTGAAGAAGCGAGTTTTTCAAATTGTCTTCTGGTTAATGGAGTGAGTTTGGGACAGTGTCTGTCTGGATGTCTGGTTGATGGAGTGAGTTTGTGACAGTCTCTGTCTGGTTATTTAGTTAATGGAGTGAGTTTGGGAATGTTCCTGTCTGGTTGTCTGGATGCTGGAGCGAGTTTTTCACATTGTCTTCTGGTTAATGGAGTGAGTTTGGGACAGTGTCTGTCTGGATGTCTGGTTGATGGAGTGAGTTTGTGACAGTCTCTGGCTGGTTGTTTAGTTAATGGAGTGAGTTTGGGACAGTGTCTGTCTGGTTGTCAGTTTGTTGGAGTGATTTTGGGACAGTGTCAGACTGATTATCTCGTTGTTGGAGCAAGATTGGGACAGTCTCTGTCTGCTTGTCCAGTTAATGGAGTGATTTTGGGACAGTGCCTGCTTGGTTGTCTGATGATGTAGTGAGTTTGCAACAATGTCTTTCTGGTTGTCGAGTTGGTGGAGTGAGATTAGGAAAATGTCTGTTTGGTTGTCCGGTTGATGGAGTTAATTTGGGTTAGTGTCCATCTGGTTGTCTGGTTGAAGGACTGAGTTTGGGACTGTGTCTGTCTGATTGTCTTGATGATGGAGTGAGATTGTGACAGTGTCTGTCTGTTTGATAAATTGATGGAGTGAGATTGGGACAGCGTCTGACTGGTTGATGGTCTGAGTTTGGGACAGAGTCTGCCTGGTTGTCTGGTTGATGGAGTGAGTTTTGGACAGTGTCTGTCTGGTGGTCTAGTTAATGGTGTGCGTTTGGGATAGTCCCTGTCTGGTTGTCTCGTTGATGGAGTGATTTGGGACAGTGTCTGTCTGTTTGTCCAGTTAATGGTGTGATTTTGGGACACTGCCTGCCTGGTTGTCTGATGATGTAGTGCGTTTGCCACAATGTCTTTCTGGTTATCTAGTTTGCGGAGTGATATTGGGACAATGTCTGTTTGGTTGTCTGGTTGATGGAGTTAATTTGGGTTAGTGTCCATCTGGTTGTCTGGTTGATGGACTGAGTTTGGGACAGTGTCTGTCTGATTGTCTTGATGATGGAGTGCGATTGTGACAGTGTCTTTCTGGTTGATAAGTTGATGGAATGAGTTTTGGACAGCGTCTGACTGTTTGTCTAGTTGCTGGAGTGAGTTTCGGACATTGTCTGTCTGGTTGATGGTCTGAGTTTGGGACAGAATCTGCCTGGTTGTCTGGGTGATGGAGTGAGTTTTGGACAGTGTCTGTCTGGTGGTCTAGTTAATGGAGTGAGTTTGGGACAGTGCCTGTCTAGTTTTCTGGTTGATGGAGTGAGTTTGGGATGGTGTCTGTCTGGTTCCCAGGTGATGGGGTGAGTTAGGCATGTTATCTGTCTGGTTGTCTGGTTGTCTGGTTGAAGGAGTGGGTTTGTGACGCTGACTGTCTGGTTGCCTGGTTGATGGAGTAAGTTTGGGAAAGTGTCTGTTGGTTTGTCTTTTTGATGGAGTGAGTTTCGGACATCATCTTTCCGGTTGATGGTGTGAGTTTGCGACAGTGTCTATCTGTTTGTCTAGTTAATGGAGTGAGTTTGTTGACAGTGCCTGTCTGGTTGTCTGGTTGATGGAGTAAGTTTGGGAGGGTGTCTGCTTGTTTGCCAGATGATGGAGTAAGTTAAGGATAGTATCCGTCTGGTTTTATGGTTGATGGAGTGAGTTTGTGACGTTGAATGTCTGGTTGTCTGCTTGATGGAGTAAGGTTGAGACAGTCCCTGACTAGTTGTCTACTTGATGAACTGAGCTTAGGACAGTGTCTGTCTGGTTGTCTGACTGATGGAGTGATTTTGGGACATTGTCTGCCAGGTTGTCTGATGATCGAGAGAGTTTGGCACAGTATCTATCTGGTTGATGGTGTGAGTTTGGGACGGTTTCAGTCTGGTTGTCTGGTTGAAGAAGTGAGTTTTTCAAATTGTCTTCTGGTTAATGGAGTGAGTTTGGGACAGTGTCTGTCTGGATGTCTGGTTGATGGAGTGAGTTTGTGACAGTCTCTGTCTGATTATTTAGTTAATGGAGTGAGTTTGGGAAAGTTCCTGTCTGGTTGTCTGGATGCTGGAGCGAGTTTTTCACATTGTCTTCTGGTTAATGGAGTGAGTTTGGGACAGTGTCTGTCTGGATGACTGGTTGATGGAGTGAGTTTGTGACAGTCTCTGGCTGGTTGTTTAGTTAATGGAGTGAGTTTGGGACAGTGTCTGTCTGGTTGTCAGTTTGTTGGAGTGATTTTGGGACAGTGTCAGACTGATTATCTCCTTGTTGGAGCAAGATTGGGACAGTGTCTGTCTGGTTGTCCAGTTAATGGAGTGATTTTGGGACAGTGCCTGCTTGGTTGTCTGATGATGTAGTGAGTTTGCAACAATGTCTTTCTGGTTGTCGAGTTGGTGGAGTGAGATTGGGAAAATGTCTGTTTGGTTGTCCGGTTGATGGAGTTAATTTGGGTTAGTGTCCATCTGGTTGTCTGGTTGATGGACTGAGTTTGGGACTGTGTCTGTCTGATTGTCTTGATGATGGAGTAAGATTGTGACAGTGTCTGTCTGTTTGATAAATTGATGGAGTGAGATTGGGACAGCGTCTGACTGGTTGATGGTCTGAGTTTGGGACAGAGTCTGCCTGGTTGTCTGGTTGATGGAGTGAGTTTTGGACAGTGTCTGTCTGGTGGTCTAGTTAATGGAGTGAGTTTGGGACAGTGCCTGTCTAGTTGTCTGGTTGATGGAGTGAGTTTGGGATGGTGTCTGTCTGGTTCCCAGGTGATGGAGAGAGTTAAGGATATTATCTGTCTGGTTGTCAGGTTGAAGGAGTGGGTTTGTGACGCTGACTGTCTGGTTGCCTGGTTGATGGAGTAAGTTTGGGAAAGTGTCTGTTGGTTTGTCTTTTTGATGGAGTGAGTTTCGGACATCATCTTTCTGGTTGATGGTGTGAGTTTGGGACAGTGTCTATCTGTTTGTCTAGTTAATGGAGTGAGTTTGGGAGAGTGCCTGTCTGGTTGTCTGGTTGATGGAGTAAGTTTGGGAGGGTGTCTGCTTGTTTGCCAGATGATGGAGTAATTTAAGGATAGTATCCGTCTGGTTTTATGGTTGATGGAGTGAGTTCGTGACGCTGAATGTCTGGTTGTCTGCTTGATGTACTAAGTTTGGGACAGTCCCTCACAAGTTGTCTAGTTGATGGACTGAGCTTAGGACAGTGTCTCTCTGTTTGTCTGACTGATGGAGTGATTTTGGGACATTGTCTGCCAGGTTGTCTGTTGATCGAGCGAGTTTGGCACAGTATCTATCTGGTTGATGGTGTGAGTTTGGGACGGTTTCAATCTGGTTGTCTGGTTGAAGAAGCGAGTTTTTCAAATTATCTTCTGGTTAATGGAGTGAGTTTGGGACAGTGTCTGTCTGGATGTCTGGTTGATGGAGTGAGTTTGTGACAGTCTCTGTCTGGTTATTTAGTTAATGGAGTGAGTTTGGGAAAGTTCCTTTCTGGTTGTCTGGATGCTGCAGCGAGTTTTTCACATTGTCTTCTGGTTAATGGAGTGAGTTTGGGACAGTGTCTGTCTGGATGTCTGGTTGATGGAGTGAGTTTGTGACAGTCTCTGGCTGGTTGTTTAGTTAACGGAGTGAGTTTGGGACAGTGTCTGTCTGGTTGTCAGTTTGTTGTAGTGATTTTGGGACAGTGTCAGACTGATTATCTCGTTGTTGGAGCAAGATTGGGACAGTGTCTGTCTGGTTGTAAAGTTAATGGAGTGATTTTGGGACAGTGCCTGCTTGGTTGTATGACGATGTAGTGAGTTTGCAACAATGTCTTTCTGGTTGTCGAGTTGGTGGAGTGAGATTGGGAAAAAGTCTGTTTGGTTGTCCGGTTGATGGAGTTAATTTGGGTTAGTGTCCATCTGGTTGTCTGGTTGATGGACTGAGTTTGGGACTGTGTCTGTCGGATTGCCTTGATGATGGAGTGAGATTGTGACAGTGTCTGTCTGTTTGATAAATTGATGGAGTGAGATTGGGACAGCGTCTGACTGGTTGATGGTCTGAGTTTGGGACAAGGTCTGCCTGGTTGTCTGGTTGATGGAGTGAGTTTTGGACAGTGTCTGTCTGGTGGTCTAGTTAATGGAGTGAGTTTGGGACAGTGCCTGTCTAGTTGTCTGGTTGATGGAGTGAGTTTGGGATGGTGTCTGTCTGGTTCCCAGGTGATGGAGAGAGTTAAGGATATTATCTGTCTGGTTGTCAGGTTGAAGGAGTGGGTTTGTGACGCTGACTGTCTGGTTGCCTGGTTGATGGAGTTAGTTTGGGAAAGTGTCTGTTGGTTTGTCTTTTTGATGGAGTGAGTTTCGGACATCATCTTTCTGGTTGATGGTGTGAGTTTGGGACAGTGTCTATCTGTTTGTCTAGTTAATGGAGTGAGTTTTGGACAGTGCCTGTCTGGTTGTCTGGTTGATGGAGTAAGTTTGGGAGGGTGTCTGCTTGTTTGCCAGATGATGGAGTAATTTAAGGATAGTATCCGTCTGGTTTTATGGTTGATGGAGTGAGTTCGTGACGCTGAATGTCTGGTTGTCTGCTTGATGTAGTAAGTTTGGGACAGTCCCTCACAAGTTGTCTAGTTGATGGACTGAGCTTAGGACAGTGTCTGTCTGTTTGTCTGACTGATGGAGTGATTTTGGGACATTGTCTGCCAGGTTGTCTGATGATCGAGAGAGTTTGGCACAGTATCTATCTGGTTGATGGTGTGAGTTTGGGACGGTTTCAATCTGGTTGTCTGGTTGAAGAAGCGAGTTTTTCAAATTATCTTCTGGTTAATGGAGTGAGTTTGGGACAGTGTCTGTCTGGATGTCTGGTTGATGGAGTGAGTTTGTGACAGTCTCTGTCTGGTTATTTAGTTAATGGAGTGAGTTTGGGAAAGTTCCTTTCTGGTTGTCTGGATGCTGGAGCGAGTTTTTCACATTGTCTTCTTGTTAATGGAGTGAGTTTGGGACAGTGTCTGTCTGGATGTCTGGTTGATGGAGTGAGTTTGTGACAGTCTCTGGCTGGTTGTTTAGTTAATGGAGTGAGTTTGGGACAGTGTCTGTCTGGTTGTCAGTTTGTTGGAGTGATT
The DNA here is from genome assembly GCA_026770705.1 of Isurus oxyrinchus. NCBI lineage: Eukaryota > Metazoa > Chordata > Chondrichthyes > Lamniformes > Lamnidae > Isurus > Isurus oxyrinchus. The sequence goes on along the minus strand of JANJGN010000006.1, from coordinate 41,126,662 downwards.
ATGGGACAGTGTCAGACTGATTATCTCGTTGTTGGAGCAAGATTGGGACAGTGTCTGTCTGGTTGTAAAGTTAATGGAGTGATTTTGGGACAGTGCCTGCTTGGTTGTATGACGATGTAGTGAGTTTGCAACAATGTCTTTCTGGTTGTCGAGTTGGTGGAGTGAGATTGGGAAATTGTCTGTTTGGTTGTCCGGTTGATGGAGTTAATTTGGGTTAGTGTCCATCTGGTTGTCTGGTTGATGGACTGAGTTTGGGACTGTGTCTGTCGGATTGCCTTGATGATGGAGTGAGATTGTGACAGTGTCTGTCTGTTTGATAAATTGATGGAGTGAGATTGGGACAGCGTCTGACTGGTTGATGGTCTGAGTTTGGGACAAGGTCTGCCTGGTTGTCTGGTTGATGGAGTGAGTTTTGGACAGTGTCTGTCTGGTGGTCTAGTTAATGGAGTGAGTTTGGGACAGTGCCTGTCTAGCTGTCTGGTTGATGGAGTGAGTTTGGGATGATGTCTGTCTTGTTCCCAGGTGATGGGTTGAGTTAGGGATGTTATCTGTCTGGTTGTCTGGTTGAATGAGTGGGTTTGTGACGCTGACTGTCTGGTTGCCTGGTTGATGGAGTAAGTTTGGGAAAGAGTCTGTTGTTTTGTCTTTTTGATGGAGTGAGTTTCGCACATCATCTTTCCGGTTGATGGTGTGAGTTTGCGACAGTGTCTATCTGTTTGTCTAGTTAATGGAGTGAGTTTGTTGACAGTGCCTGTCTGGTTGTCTGGTTGATGGAGTAAGTTTGGGAGGGTGTCTGCTTGTTTGCCAGATGATGGAGTAATTTAAGGATAGTATCCGTCTGGTTTTATGGTTGATGGAGTGAGTTCGTGACGCTGAATGTCTGGTAGTCTGCTTGATGTAGTAAGGTTGGGACAGTCCCTCACAAGTTGTCTAGTTGATGGACTGAGCTTAGGACAGTGTCTGTCTGTTTGTCTGACTGATGGAGTGATTTTGGGACATTGTCTGCCAGGTTATTTGATGATCGAGAGAGTTTGGCACAGTATCTATCTGGTTGATGGTTTGAGTTTGGGACGGTTTCAATCTGGTTGTCTGGTTGAAGAAGCGAGTTTTTCAAATTGTCTTCTGGTTAATGGAGTGAGTTTGGGACAGTGTCTGTCTGGATGTCTGGTTGATGGAGTGAGTTTGTGACAGTCTCTGTCTGGTTATTTAGTTAATGGAGTGAGTTTGGGAAAGTTCCTGTCTGGTTGTCTGGATGCTGGAGCGAGTTTTTCACATTGTCTTCTGGTTAATGGAGTGAGTTTGGGACAGTGTCTGTCTGGATGTCTGGTTGATGGAGTGAGTTTGTGACAGTCTCTGGCTGGTTGCTTAGTTAATGGAGTGAGTTTGGGACAGTGTCTGTCTGGTTGTCAGTTTGTTGGAGTGATTTTGGGACAGTGTCAGACTGATTATCTCGTTGTTGGAGCAAGATTGGGACAGTGTCTGTCTGGTTGTCCAGTTAATGGAGTGATTTTGGGACAGTGCCTGCTTGGTTGTCTGATGATGTAGTGAGTTTGCAACAATGTCTTTCTGGTTGTCGAGTTGGTGGAGTGAGATTGGGAAAATGTCTGTTTGGTTGTCCGGTTGATGGAGTTAATTTGGGTTAGTGTCCATCTGGTTGTCTGGTTGATGGACTGAGTTTGGGACTGTGTCTGTCTGATTGTCTTGATGATGGAGTAAGATTGTGACAGTGTCTGTCTGTTTGATAAATTGATGGAGTGAGATTGGGACAGCGTCTGACTGGTTGATGTTCTGAGTTTGGGACAGAGTCTGCCTGGTTGTCTGGTTGATGGAGTGAGTTTTGGACAGTGTCTGTCTGGTGGTCTAGTTAATGGAGTGAGTTTGGGACAGTGCCTGTCTAGTTTTCTGGTTGATGGAGTGAGTTTGGGATGATGTCTGTCTGGTTCCCAGGTGATGGGGTGAGTTAGGGATGTTATCTGTCTGGTTGTCTGGTTGAAGGAGTGGGTTTGTGACGCTGACTGTCTGGTTGCCTGGTTGATGGAGTAAGTTTGGGAAAGTGTCTGTTGGTTTGTCTTTTTGATGGAGTGAGTTTCAGACATCATCTTTCTGGTTGATGGTGTGAGTTTGGGACAGTGTCTATCTGTTTGTCTAGTTATTGGAGTGAGTTTGGGAGAGTGCCTGTCTGGTTGTCTGGTTGATGGAGTAAGTTTGGGAGGGTGTCTGCTTGTTTGCCAGATGATGGAGTAAGTTAAGGATAGTATCCGTCTGGTTTTATGGTTGATGGAGTGAGTTCGTGACGCTGAATGTCTGGTTGTCTGCTTGATGTAGTAAGTTTGGGACAGTCCCTCACAAGTTGTCTAGTTGATGGACTGAGCTTAGGACAGTGTCTGTCTGTTTGTCTGACTGATGGAGTGATTTTGGGACATTGTCTGCCAGGTTGTCTGATGATCGAGAGAGTTTGGCACAGTATCTATCTGGTTGATGGTCTGAGTTTGGGACGGTTTCAATCTGGTTGTCTGGTTGAAGAAGCGAGTTTTTCAAATTATCTTCTGGTTAATGGAGTGAGTTTGGGACAGTGTCTGTCTGGATGTCTGGTTGATGGAGTGAGTTTGTGACAGTCTCTGTCTGGTTATTTAGTTAATGGAGTGAGTTTGGGAAAGTTCCTTTCTGGTTGTCTGGATGCTGGAGCGAGTTTTTCACATTGTCTTCTGGTTAATGGAGTGAGTTTGGGACAGTGTCTGTCTGGATGTCTGGTTGATGGAGTGAGTTTGTGACAGTCTCTGGCTGGTTGTTTAGTTAATGGAATGAGTTTGGGACAGTGTCTGTCTGGTTGTCAGTTTGTTGGAGTGATTTTGGGACAGTGTCAGACTGATTATCTCGTTGTTGGAGCAAGATTGGGACAGTGTCTGTCTGGTTGTAAAGTTAATGGAGTGATTTTGGGACAGTGCCTGCTTGGTTGTATGACGATGTAGTGAGTTTGCAACAATGTCTTTCTGGTTGTCGAGTTGGTGGAGTGAGATTGGGAAATTGTCTGTTTGGTTGTCCGGTTGATGGAGTTAATTTGGGTTAGTGTCCATCTGGTTGTCTGGTTGATGGACTGAGTTTGGGACAGTGTCTGTCGGATTGCCTTGATGATGGAGTGAGATTGTGACAGTGTCTGTCTGTTTGATAAATTGATGGAGTGAGATTGGGACAGCGTCTGACTGGTTGATGGTCTGAGTTTGGGACACAGTCTGCCTGGTTGTCTGGTTGATGGAGTGAGTTTTGGACAGTGTCTGTCTGGTGGTCTAGTTAATGGAGTGTGTTTGGGACAGTGCCTGTCTAGTTGTCTGGTTGATGGAGTGAGTTTGGGATGATGTCTGTCTTGTTCCCAGGTGATGGAGAGAGTTAAGGATGTTATCTGTCTGGTTGTCTGGTTGAATGAGTGGGTTTGTGACGCTGACTGTCTGGTTGCCTGGTTGATGGAGTAAGTTTGGGAAAGTGTCTGTTGTTTTGTCTTTTTGATGGAGTGAGTTTCGCACCTCATCTTTCCGGTTGATGGTGTGAGTTTGCGACAGTGTCTATCTGTTTGTCTAGTTAATGGAGTGAGTTTGTTGACAGTGCCTGTCTGGTTGTCTGGTTGATGGAGTAAGTTTGGGAGGGTGTCTGCTTGTTTGCCAGATGATGGAGTAATTTAAGGATAGTATCCGTCTGGTTTTATGGTTGATGGAGTGAGTTCGTGACGCTGAATGTCTGGTTGTCTGCTTGATGGAGTAAGGTTGGGACAGTCCCTCACAAGTTGTCTAGTTGATGGACTGAGCTTAGGACAGTGTCTGTCTGTTTGTCTGACTGATGGAGTGATTTTGGGACATTGTCTGCCAGGTTATCTGATGATCGAGAGAGTTTGGCACAGTATCTATCTGGTTGACGGTTTGAGTTTGGGATGGTTTCAATCTGGTTGTCTGGTTGAAGAAGCGAGTTTTTCAAATTGTCTTCTGGTTAATGGAGTGAGTTTGGGACAGTGTCTGTCTGGATGTCTGGTTGATGGAGTGAGTTTGTGACAGTCTCTGTCTGGTTATTTAGTTAATGGAGTGAGTTTGGGAAAGTTCCTGTCTGGTTGTCTGGATGCTGGAGCGAGTTTTTCACATTGTCTTCTGGTTAATGGAGTGAGTTTGGGACAGTGTCTGTCTGGATGTCTGGTTGATGGAGTGAGTTTGGGACAGTGTCTGTCTGGTTGTCAGTTTGTTGGAGTGATTTTGGTACAGTGTCAGACTGATTATCTCGTTGTTGGAGCAAGATTGGGACAGTGTCTGTCTGCTTGTCCAGTTAATGGAGTGATTTTGGGACAGTGCCTGCTTGGTTGTCTGATGATGTAGTGAGTTTGCAATTATGTCTCTCTGGTTGTCGAGTTGGTGGAGTGAGATTGGGAAAATGTCTCTTTGGTTGTCTGGTTGATGGAGTTAATTTGGGATATTGTCCATCTGGTTGTCTGGTTGATGGACTGAGTTTGGGACTGTGTCTGTCTGATTGTCTTGATGATGGAGTGAGATTTTGACAGTGTCTGTCTGTTTGATAAATTGATGGAGTGAGATTGGGACAGCGTCTGACTGGTTGATGGTCTGAGTTTGGGACAGAGTCTGCCTGGTTGTCTGGTTGATGGAGTGAGTTTTGGACAGTGTCTATCTGTTTGTCTAGTTAATGGAGTGAGTTTGTTGACAGTGCCTGTCTGGTTGTCTGGTTGATGGAGTAAGTTTGGGAGGGTGTCTGCTTGTTTGCCAGATGATGGAGTAATTTAAGGATAGTATCCGTCTGGTTTTATGGTTGATGGAGTGAGTTCGTGACGCTGAATGTCTGGTTGTCTGCTTGATGGAGTAAGGTTGGGACAGTCCCTCACAAGTTGTCTAGTTGATGGACTGAGCTTAGGACAGTGTCTGTCTGTTTGTCTGACTGATGGAGTGATTTTGGGACATTGTCTGCCAGGTTATCTGATGATCGAGAGAGTTTGGCACAGTATCTATCTGGTTGACGGTTTGAGTTTGGGATGGTTTCAATCTGGTTGTCTGGTTGAAGAAGCGAGTTTTTCAAATTGTCTTCTGGTTAATGGAGTGAGTTTGGGACAGTGTCTGTCTGGATGTCTGGTTGATGGAGTGAGTTTGTGACAGTCTCTGTCTGGTTATTTAGTTAATGGAGTAAGTTTGGGAAAGTTCCTGTCTGGTTGTCTGGATGCTGGAGCGAGTTTTTCACATTGTCTTCTGGTTAATGGAGTGAGTTTGGGACAGTGTCTGTCTGGATGTCTGGTTGATGGAGTGAGTTTGGGACAGTGTCTGTCTGGTTGTCAGTTTGTTGGAGTGATTTTGGTACAGTGTCAGACTGATTATCTCGTTGTTGGAGCAAGATTGGGACAGTGTCTGTCTGCTTGTCCAGTTAATGGAGTGATTTTGGGACAGTGCCTGCTTGGTTGTCTGATGATGTAGTGAGTTTGCAATTATGTCTTTCTGGTTGTCGAGTTGGTGGAGTGAGATTGGGAAAATGTCTCTTTGGTTGTCTGGTTGATGGAGTTAATTTGGGATATTGTCCATCTGGTTGTCTGGTTGATGGACTGAGTTTGGGACTGTGTCTGTCTGATTGTCTTGATGATGGAGTGAGATTTTGACAGTGTCTGTCTGTTTGATAAATTGATGGAGTGAGATTGGGACAGCGTCTGACTGGTTGATGGTCTGAGTTTGGGACAGAGTCTGCCTGGTTGTCTGGTTGATGGAGTGAGTTTTGGACAGTGTCTGTCTGGTGGTCTAGTTAATGGAGTGAGTTTGGGACAGTGCCTGTCTAGTTGTCTGGTTGATGGAGTGAGTTTGGGATGGTGTCTGTCTGGTTCCCAGGTGATGGAATGAGTTAAGTATATTATCGGTCTGGTTGTCAGGTTGAAGGATTGGGTTTGTGACGCTGACTGTCTGGTTGCCTGGTTGATGGATTATGTTTGGGAAAGTGTCTGTTGGTTTGTCTTTTTGATGGAGTGAGTTTCGGACATCATCTTTCTGGTTGATGGTGTGAGTTTGGGACAGTGTCTATCTGTTTGTCTAGTTAATGGAGTGAGTTTGGGACAGTGCCCGTCTTGTTGTCTGGTTGATGGAGTAAGTTTGGGAGGGTGTCTGCTTGTTTGCCAGATGATGGAGTGAGTTAAGGATAGTATCCGTCTGGTTTTATGATTGATGGAGTGAGTTCGTGACGTTGAATGTCTGCTTGTCTGCTTGATGGAGTAAGGTTGGGACAGTCCCTCACAAGTTGTCTAGTTGATGGACTGAGCTTAGGACAGTGTCTGTCTGTTTGTCTGACTGATGGAGTGATTTTGGGACATTGTCTGCCAGGTTATCTGATGATCGAGAGAGTTTGGCACAGTATCTATCTGGTTGATGGTTTGAGTTTGGGATGGTTTCAATCTGGTTGTCTGGTTGAAGAAGCGAGTTTTTCAAATTGTCTTCTGGTTAATGGAGTGAGTTTGGGACAGTGTCTGTCTGGATGTCTGGTTGATGGAGTGACTTTGTGATAGTCTCTGTCTGGTTATTTAGTTAATGGAGTGAGTTTGGGAAAGTTCCTGTCTGGTTGTCTGGATGCTGGAGCGAGTTTTTCACATTGTCTTCTGGTTAATGGAGTGAGTTTGGGACAGTGTCTGTCTGGATGTCTGGTTGATGGAGTGAGTTTGTGACAGTCTCTGGCTGGTTGTTTAGTTAATGGAGTGAGTTTGGGACAGTGTCTGCCTGGTTGTCAGTTTGTTGGAGTGATTTTGGGACAGTGTCAGACTGATTATCTCGTTGTTGGAGCAAGATTGGGACAGTCTCTGTCTGCTTGTCCTGTTAATGGAGTGATCTTGGGACAGTGCCTGCTTGGTTGTCTGATGATGTAGTGAGTTTGCAATTATGTCTTTCTGGTTGTCGAGTTGGTGGAGTGAGATTGGGAAAATGTCTCTTTGGTTGTCTGGTTGATGGAGTTAATTTGGGATAGTGTCCATCTGGTTGTCTGGTTGATGGACTGAGTTTGGGACTGTGTCTGTCTGATTGTCTTGATGATGGAGTGAGATTTTGACAGTGTCTGTCTGTTTGATAAATTGATGGAGTGAGATTGGGACAGCGTCTGACTGGTTGATGGTCTGAGTTTGGGACAGAGTCTGCCTGGTTGTCTGGTTGATGGAGTGAGTTTTGGACAGTGTCTGTCTGGTGGTCTAGTTAATGGAGTGAGTTTGGGACAGTGCCTGTCTAGTTGTCTGGTTGATGGAGTGAGTTTGGGATGGTGTCTGTCTGGTTCCTAGGTGATGGAATGAGTTAAGTATATTATCTGTCTGGTTGTCAGGTTGAAGGATTGGGTTTGTGACGCTGACTGTCTGGTTGCCTGGTTGATGGAGTATGTTTGGGAAAGTGTCTGTTGGTTTGTCTTTTTGATGGAGTGAGTTTCGGACATCATCTTTCTGGTTGATGGTGTGAGTTTGGGACAGTGTCTATCTGTTTGTCTAGTTAATGGAGTGAGTTTGGGACAGTGCCCGTCTTGTTGTCTGGTTGATGGAGTAAGTTTGGGAGGGTGTCTGCTTGTTTGCCAGATGATGGAGTGAGTTAAGGATAGTATCCGTCTGGTTTTATGATTGATGGAGTGAGTTCGTGACGTTGAATGTCTGGTTGTCTGCTTGATGGAGTAAGGTTGAGAGAGTCCCTGACTAGTTGTCTAGTTGATGAACTGAGCTGAGGACAGTGTCTGTCTGGTTGTCTGACTGATGGAGTGATTTTGGGATATTGTCTGCCAGGTTGTCTGATGATCGAGAGAGTTTGGCACAGTATCTATCTGGTTGATGGCGTGAGTTTGGGACGGTTTCAGTCAGGTTGTCTGGTTGAAGAAGCGAGTTTTTCAAATTGTCTTCTGGTTCATGGAGTGAGTTTGCGACAGTTTCTGTCTGGATGTCTGGTTGATGGAGTGAGTTTGTGACAGTCTCTGTCTGGTTATTTAGTTAATGGAGTGAGTTTGGGAAAGTTCCTGTCTGGTTGTCTGGATGCTGGAGCGAGTTTTTCACATTGTCTTCTGGTTAATGGAGTGAGTTTGGGACAGTGTCTGTCTGGATGTCTGGTTGATGGAGTGAGTTTGTGACAGTCTCTGTCTGGTTGTTTAGTTAATGGAGTGAGTTTGGGACAGTGTCTGTCTGGTTGTCAGTTTGTTGGAGTGATTTTGGGACAGTGTCAGACTGATTATCTCGTTGTTGGAGCAAGATTGGGACAGTGTCTGTCTGGTTGTCCAGTTAATGGAGTGATTTTGGGACAGTGCCTGCTTGGTTGTCTGACGATGTAGTGAGTTTGCAACAATGTCTTTCTGGTTGTCGAGTTGGTGGAGTGAGATTGGGAAAATGTTTGTTTGATTGTCCGGTTGATGGAGTTAATTTGGGTTAGTGTCCATCTGGTTGTCTGGTTGATGGACTGAGTTTGGGACTGTGTCTGTCGGACTGCCTTGATGATGGAGTGAGATTGTGACAGTGTCTGTCTGTTTGATAAATTGATGGAGTGAGATTGGGACAGCGTCTGACTGGTTGATGGTCTGAGTTTGGGACAAGGTCTGCCTGGTTGTCTGGTTGATGGAGTGAGTTTTGGACAGTGTCTGTCTGGTGGTCTAGTTAATGGAGAGAATTTGGGACAGTGCCTGTCTAGTTGTCTGGTTGATGAAGTGAGTTTGGGATGATGTCTGTCTGGTTCCCAGGTGATGGGGTGATTTTGGGACACTGCCTGCCTGGTTGTCTGATGATGTAGTGCGTTTGCCACAATGTCTTTCTGGTTGTCTAGTTTGTGGAGTGATATTGGGACAATGTCTGTTTGGTTGTCTGGTTGATGGAGTTAATTTGGGTTAGTGTCCATCTGGTTGTCTGGTTGATGGACTGAGTTTGGGACAGTGTCTGTCTGATTGTCTTGATGAAGGAGTGAGATTGTGACAGTGTCTGTCTGGTTGATAAGTTGATGGAATGAGTTTTGGAAAGCGTCTGACTGTTTGTCTAGTTGCTGGAGTGAGTTTCGTTCATTGTCTGTCTGGTTGATGGTCTGAGTTTGGGACAGAGTCTGCCTGGTTGTCTGGTTGATGGAGTGAGTTTTGGACAGTGTCTGTCTGGTGGTCCAGTTAATGGAGTGAGTTTGGGACAGTGCCTGTCTAGTTTTCTGGTTGATGGAGTGAGTTTGGGATGGTGTCTGTCTGGTTCCCAGGTGATGGGGTGTGTTAGGCATGTTATCTGTCTTGTTGTCTGGTTGTCTGGTTGAAGGAGTGGGTTTGTGACGCTGAATGTCTGGTTGCCTGGTTGATGGAGTAAGTTTGGGAAAGTGTCTGTTGGTTAGTCTTTTTGATGGAATGAGTTTCGGACATCATCTTTCCGGTTGATGGTGTGAGTTTGCGACAGTGTCTATCTGTTTGTCTAGTTAATGGAGTGAGTTTGTTGACAGTGCCTGTCTGGTTGTCTGGTTGATGGAGTAAGTTTGGGAGGGTGTCTGCTTGTTTGCCAGATGATGGAGTAATTTAAGGATAGTATCCGTCTGGTTTTATGGTTGATGGAGTGAGTTCGTGACGCTGAATGTCTGGTTGTCTGCTTGATGGAGTCAGGTTGGGACAGTCCCTGACAAGTTGTCTAGTTGATGGACTGAGCTTAGGACAGTGTCTGTCTGGTTGTCTGACTGATGGAGTGATTTTGGGACATTGTCTGCCAGGTTTTCTGATGATCGAGAGAGTTTGGCACAGTATCTATCTGGTTGATGGTGTGAGTTTGGGACGGTTTCAGTCTGGTTGTCTGGTTGAAAAAGCCAGTTTTTCAAATTGTCTACTGGTTAATGGAGTGACTTTGTGACAGTCTCTGTCTGGTTATTTAGTTAATTGAGTGAGTTTGGGACAGTGCCTGCCTGGTTGTCTGGATGCTGGAGCGAGTTTTTAACATTGTCTTCTGGTTAATGGAGAGAGTTTGGGACAGTGTCAGTCTGGATGACTGGTTGATGGAGTTAGTTTGTGACAGTCTCTGTCCGGTTGTTTAGTTAATGAAGTGAGTTTGGGACAGTGTCTTTCTGGATGTCTGGTTGATGGATTGCGTATGTGACAGTCTCTGTCTGGTTGTTTAGATAATGGAGTGATTTTGGGACCGTGTCTGTCTGATTATCTAGTTGTTGGAGTAAGATTGGGATAGTGTCTGTCTGGTTGTCTGGTTGAGGAAGTGAGTTTGGGACAGTGTCTGTCTGGATGTCTGGTTGATGGAGTGAGTTTGTGACAGTTTCTGGCTGGTTGTTTAGTTAATGGAGTGAGTTTGGGACAGTGTCTGTCTGGTTGTCAATTTGTTGGAGTGATTTTGGGACAGTGTCAGACTGATTATCTCGTTGTTGGAGCAAGATTGGGACAGTGTCTGTCTGCTTGTCCAGTTAATGGAGTGATTTTGGGACAGTGCCTTCTTGGTTGTCTGATGATGTAGTGATTTTGCAACAATGTCTTTCTGGTTGTCGAGTTGGTGGAGTCAGATTGGGAAAATGTCTTTTTGGTTCTTTGGTTGATGGAATTAATTTGGGTTAGTGTCCATCTGGTTGTCTGGTTGATGGACTGAGTTTGGGACTGTGTCTGTCTGATTGTCTTGATGATGGAGTGAGATTGTGACAGTGTCTGTTTGATAAATTGATGGAGTGAGATTGGGACAGCGTCTGACTGGTTGATGGTCTGAGTTTGGGACAGAGTCTGCCTGGTTGTCTGGTTGATGGAGTGAGTTTTGGACAGTGTCTGTCTGGTGGTCTCGTTAATGGAGTGTGTTTGGGACAGTGCCTGTCCAGTTGTCTGGTTGATGGAGTGAGTTTGGGATGGTGTCTGTCTGGTTCCCAGGTGATGGAGTGAGTTAGGGATATTGTCTGTCTGGTTGTCTGGTTGAAGGAGTGGGTTTGTGACGCTGACTGTCTGGTTGCCTGGTTGATGGATTAAGTTTAGAAAGTGTCTGTTGGTTTGTCTTTTTGATGGAGTGAGTTTCGGACATCATCTTTCTGGTTGATGGTGTGAGTTTGGGACAGTGTCTATCTGTTTGTCTAGTTAATGGAGTGAGTTTGGGACAGTGCCTGTCTGGTTGTCTGGTTGATGTAGTAAGTTTGGGAGGGTGTCTGCTTGTTTGCCAGATGATGGAGTAATTTAAGGATAGTATCCGTCTGGTTTTATGGTTGATGGAGTGAGTTCGTGACGCTGAATGTCTGGTTGTCTGCTTCATGGAGTCAGGTTGGGACAGTCCTTGACAAGTTGTCTAGTTGATGGACTGAGCTTAGGACAGTGTCTGTCTGGTTGTCTGACTGATGGAGTGATTTTGGGACATTGTCTGCCAGGTTGTCGGATGATCGCGAGAGTTTGGCACAGTATCTATCTGGTTGATGGTGTGAGTTTGGGACGGTTTCAGTCTGGTTGTCTGGTTGAAGAAGCGAGTTTTTCAAATTGTCTTCTGGTTAATGGAGTGAGTTTGGGACAGTGTCTGTCTGGATGTCTGGTTGATGGAGTGAGTTTGTGACAGTCTCTGTCTGGTTATTTAGTTAATTGAGTGAGTTTGGGACAGTGCCTGCCTGGTTGTCTGGATGCTGGAGCGAGTTTTTAACATTGTCTTCTGGTTAATGGAGAGAGTTTGGGACAGTGTCAGTCTGGATGACTGTTTGATGGAGTGAGTTTGTGACAGTCTCTGTCCGGTTGTTTAGTTAATGGTGTTTGGGACAGTGTCTTTCTGGATGTCTGGTTGATGGATTGCGTTTGTGACAGTCTCTGGCTGGTTGTTTAGTTAATGGAGTCAGTTTGGGACAGTGTCTGTCTGGTTGTCAGTTTGTTGGAGTGATTTTGGTACAGTGTCAGACTGATTATCTCGTTGTTGGAGCAAGATTGGGACAGTGTCTGTCTGGTTGTCCAGTTAATGGAGTGATTTTGGGACAGTGCCTGCTTGGTTGTCTGATGATGTAGTGAGTTTGCAACAATGTCTTTCTGGTTGTCGAGTTGGTGGAGTGAGATTGGGAAAATTTCTGTTTGGTTGTCCGGTTGATGGAGTTAATTTGGGTTAGTGTCCATCTGGTTGTCTGGTTGATGGACTGAGTTTAGGACTGTGTCTGTCGGATTGTCTTGATGATGGAGTGAGATTGTGACAGTGTCTGTCTGGTTGATAAGTTGATGGAGTGAGATTGGGACAGCGTCTGACTGTTTGATCGTCTGAGTTTGGGACAAGGTCTGCCTGGTTGTCTGGTTGATGGAGTGAGTTTTGGACAGTGTCTGTCTGGTGGTCTAGTTAATGGAGTGAGTTTGGGACAGTGCCTGTCTAGTTGTCTGGTTGATGGAGTGAGTTTGGGATGGTGTCTGTCTGGTTCCCAGGTGATGGAGAGAGTTAAGGATATTATCTGTCTGGTTGTCAGGTTGAAGGAGTGGGTTTGTGACGCTGACTGTCTGGTTGCCTGGTTGATGGAGTAAGTTTGGGAAAGTGTCTGTTGGTTTGTCTTTTTGATGGAGTGAGTTTCGGACATCATCTTTCCGGTTGATGGTGTGAGTTTGGGACAGTGTCTATCGGTATGTCTAGTTAATGGAGTGAGTTTGTTGACAGTGCCTGTCTGGTTGTCTGGTTGATGGAGTAAGTTTGGGAGGGTGTCTGCTTGTTTGCCAGATGATGGAGTAATTTAAGGATAGTATCCGTCTGGTTTTATGGTTGATGGAGTGAGTTCGTGACACTGAATGTCTGGTTGTCTGCTTGATGGAGTGAGGTTGGCACAGTCCCTCTCAAGTTGTCTAGTTGATGGAATGAGCTTAGGACAGTGTCTCCATCCCCCACCAGGATGGTCTGAGGGCCCTTAGCTTCTTCCTCGAACAGAGGCCCGAACAATCCCCATCCACCACTACTCTCCTCCGTCTGGCTGAACTTGTTCTCACGTTGAACAATTTCTCCTTCAACTCCTCTCACTTTCTCAAAATGAAAGTTGTGGCTATGGGTACCCGCATGGGCCCCAGCTATGCCTGTCTCTTTATGGGATATGTGGAACATTCCTTGTTGCAGTCCTACCCCGGCCCCCTTCCACAACTTTTTCTCCGGTACATCGATGATTACTTCGGTGCCGCTTCATACTCTCGTCGGGACTTGGAAAAATTTATTAATTTTGCTTCCAATCTCCACCCCTCCATCATTTTCACGTGGTCCATCTCTGACACTTCCCTTCCCTTCCTTGACCTCTCTGTCTCAATCTCTGGTGATAGACTGTCCACCAATATCCATTACAAACCCACCGACTCCCACAGCTACCTCGACTACAGCTCCTCACACCCCGCTTCCTGTAAGGACTCCATTCCATTCTCCCAGTTCCTTCGCCTCCGTCGCATCTGTTCCGATGATGCTACCTTCAAAAACGGTTCCTCTGACATGTCCTCCTTCTTCCTTAACCGAGGTTTTCCACCGACGGTCGTTGACAGGGCCCTCAACCGTGTCCGGCCCATCTCCCGCGCATCCGCCCTCACGCCTTCTCCTCCCTCCCAGAAACATGATAGGGTCCCCCTTGTCCTCACTTATCACCCCACCAGCCTCCGCATTCAAAGGATCATCCTCCGCCATTTCCGCCAACTCCAGCATGATGCCACCACCAAACACATCTTCCCTTCACCCCCCTTATCGGCATTCCGTAGGGATCGCTCCCTCCGGGACACCCTGGTCCACTCCTCCATCACCCCCTACTCCTCAACCCCCTCCTATGGCACCACCCCATGCCCACGTAAAAGATGTAACACCTGCCCCTTCACTTCCTCTCTCCTCACCGTCCAAGGGCCCAAACACTCCTTTCAAGTGAAGCAGCATTTCACTTGCATTTCCCCCAACTTAGTCTACTGCATTCGTTGCTCCCAATGTGGTCTCCTCTACATTGGAGAGACCAAACGTAAACTGGGCGACCACTTTGCAGAACACCTGCAGTCTGTCCGCAAGAATGACCCAAACCTCCCTGTCGCTTGCCATTTTAACACTCCACCCTGCTCTCTTGCCCACATGTCTGTCCTTGGCTTACTGCATTGTTCCAGTGAAGCCCAACGCAAACTGGAGGAACAACACCTCATCTTCCGACTAGGCACCTTACAGCCTTCCGGTCTGAATATTGAATTCAATAACTTTAGGTCGTGAGCTCCCTCCCCCATCCCCACCCCCTTTCTGTTTCCCCCCCTTTTTTTCCCTATAAATTTTATAGATTTTTCTTTTCCCACCTATTTCCATTATTTTTAAATATTTTAAAATCTTTTATGCTCCCCCCACCCCCACTAGAGCTGTACCTTGAGTGCCCTACCATCCATTCTTAATTAGCACATTCGTTTAGATAATATCACCAACTTTAACTTTAACACCTATGTGTTCTTCTGTACCATTGTCACTGACATCTTTTGATGATCTGCTTCTATCACTGCTTGTTTGTCTACACAAGCACCTCTGTCTCTCTCTCTCTCTCTGCCCTCCCCCCCTCCCACACACCTTAAACCAGCTTATATTTCAACTCTTTCTTGGACTCGAAATCAAGTTCTGTCGAAGGGTCATGAGGACTCGAAACGTCAACTCTTTTCTTCTCCGCCGATGCTGCCAGACCTGCTGAGTTTTTCCAGGTAATTCTGTTTTTGTTTTGGATTTCCAGCATCCGCAGTTTTCTTTGTTTTTTATTTAGGACAGTGTCTGTCTGTTTGTCTGACTGATGGAGTGATTTTGGGACATTGTCTGCCAGGTTGTCTGATGATCGAGAGAGTTTGGCACAGTATCTATCTGGTTGATGGTGTGAGTTTGGGACGGTTTCAGTCCGGTTGTCTGGTTGAAGAAGCGAGTTTTTCAAATTATCTACTGGTTAATGGAGTGAGTTTGGGACAGTGTCTGTCTGGATGTCTGGTTGATGGAGTGAGTTTGTGACAGTCTCTGTCTGGTTATTTAGTTAATGGAGTGAGTTTGGGAAAGTTCCTGTCTGGTTGTCTGGATGCTGGAGCGAGTTTTTCACATTGTCTTCTGGTTAATGGAGTGAGTTTGGGACAGTGTCTGTCTGGATGTCTGGTTGATGGAGTGAGTTTGTGACAGTCTCTGGCTGGTTGTTTAGTTAATGGAGTGAGTTTGGGACAGTGTCTGTCTGGTTGTCAGTTTGTTGGAGTGATTTTGGGACAGTGTCAGACTGATTATCTCGTTGTTGGAGCAAGATTGGGACAGTGTCTGTCTGGCTGTCCAGTTAATGGAGTGATTTTGGGACAGTGCCTGCTTGGTTGTCTGATGATGTAGTGAGTTTGCAACAATGTCTTTCTGGTTGTCGAGTTGGTGGAGTGAGATTGGGAAAATGTCTGTTTGGTTGTCCGGTTGATGGAGTTAATTTGGGTTAGTGTCCATCTGGTTGTCTGGTTGATGGACTGAGTTTGGGACTGTGTATGTCTGATTGTCTTGATGATGGAGTGAGATTGTGACAGTGTCTGTCTGGTTGATAAGTTGATGGAATGAGTTTTGGACAGCGTCTGACTGTTTGTCTAGTTGCTGGAGTGAGTTTCGGACATTGTCTGTCTGGTTGATGGTCTGAGTTTGGGACAGAGTCTGCCTGGTTGTCTGGTTGATGGAGTGAGTTTTGGACAGTGCCTGTCTGGTGGTCTAGTTAATGGAGTGTGTTTGGGCAGTGCCTGTCTAGTTGTCTGCTTGATGGAGTGAGTTTGGGATGGTGTCTCTCTGGTTCCCAGGTGATGGAGTGAGTTAGGGATATTGTCTGTCTGGTTATCTGGTTGAAGGAGTGGGTTTGTGACGCTGACTGTCTGGTTGCCTGGTTGATGGAGTAAGTTTGGAAAGTGTCTGTTGGTTTGTCTTTTTGATGGAGTGAGTTTCGGACATCATCTTTCTGGTTGATGGTGTGAGTTTGGGATAGTGTCTATCTGTTTGTCTAGTTAATGGAGTGAGTTTTGGACAGTGCCTGTCTGGTTGTCTGGTTGATGGAGTAAGTTTGGGAGGGTGTCTGCTTGTTTGCCAGATGATGGAGTGAGTTAATGATAGTATCTGTCTGGTTTTCTGGTTGATGGAGTGAGTTCGTGACGCTGAATGTCTGGTTGCCTGCTTGATGGAAAAAGTTTGGGACAGTCCCTGACTAGTTGTGCAGTGGATGGACTGAGCTTAGGATAGTGTCTGTCTGGTTGTCTGATTGATGGAGTGATTTTGGGACATTGTCTGCCAGGTTGTCTGATGATCGAGAGAGTTTGGGACAGTGTCTATCCGGTTGATGGTGTGAGTTTGGGACGGTTTCTGTCTGGTTGTCTGGTTGAAGAAGTGAGTTTTGGACAGTGTCTGTCTGTTTGTCTGGATGCTGGAGCGAGTTATTCACATTGTCTTCTGGTTAATGGAGTGAGTTTGTTACAGTCTCTGTCTGGTTGTTTAGTTATTGGAGTGAGTTTGGGACAGTGTCTGTCTGGATGTCTGGTTGATGGAGTGAGTTTGTGACAGTCTCTGGCTGGTTGTTTAGTTAATGGAGTCAGTTTGGGACAGTGTCTGTCTGGTTGTC
Source organism: Isurus oxyrinchus (assembly GCA_026770705.1). Classification (NCBI taxonomy): domain Eukaryota; kingdom Metazoa; phylum Chordata; class Chondrichthyes; order Lamniformes; family Lamnidae; genus Isurus; species Isurus oxyrinchus. The sequence goes on along the minus strand of JANJGN010000006.1, from coordinate 41,110,172 downwards.
AGTTTGTTGGAGTGATTTTGGGACAGTGTCAGACTGATTATCTCGTTGTTGGAGCAAGATTGGGACAGTGTCTGTCTGGTTGTCCAGTTAATGGAGTGATTTTGGGACAGTGCCTGCTTGGTTGTCTGATGATGTAGTGAGTTTGCAACAATGTCTTTCTGGTTGTCGAGTTGGTGGAGTGAGATTGGGAAAATGTCTGTTTGGTTGTCCGGTTGATGGAGTTAATTTGGGTTAGTGTCCATCTGGTTGTCTGGTTGATGGATTGAGTTTGGGACTGTGTCTGTCTGATTGTCTTGATGATGGAGTGAGATTGTGACAGTGTCTGTCTGTTTGATAAATTGATGGAGTGAGATTGGGACAGCGTCTGACTGGTTGATGGTCTGAGTTTGGGACAGAGTCTGCCTGGTTGTCTGGTTGATGGAGTGAGTTTTGGACAGTGCCTGTCTGGTGGTCTAGTTAATGGAGTGAGTTTGGGACAGTGCCTGTCCAGTTGTCTGGTTGATGGAGTGAGTTTGGGATGGTGTCTGTCTGGTTCCCAGGTGATGGAGTGAGTTAAGTATATTATCTGTCTGGTTGTCTGGTTGAAGGAGTGGGTTTGTGACGCTGACTGTCTGGTTGCCTGGTTGATGGAGTAAGTTTGGGAAAGTGTCTGTTGGTTTGTCTTTTTGATGGAGTGAGTTTCGGGCATCATCTTTCTGGTTGATGGTGTGAGTTTGGGACAGTGTCTATCTGTTTGTCTAGTTAATGGAGTGAGTTTGGGACAGTGCCTGTCTGGTTGTCTGATTGATGGAGTAAGTTTGGGAGGGTGTCTGCTTGTTTGCCAGATGATGGAGTAAGTTAAGGATAGTATCCGTCTGGTTTTATGGTTGATGGAGTGAGTTCGTGACGCTGAATGTCTGGTTGCCTGCTTGATGGAGTAAGGTTGGGACAGTGCCTGACTAGTTGTCTAGTTGATGGACTGAGCTTAGGACAGCGTCTGTCTGTTTGTCTGACTGATGGAGTGATTTTGGGACATTATCTGCCAGGTTGTCTGATGATCGAGAGAGTTTGGCACAGTATCTATCTGGTTGATGGTGTGAGTTTGGGACGGTTTCAGTCTGGTTGTCTGGTTGAAGAAGCGAGTTTTTCAAATTGTCTTCTGGTTAATGGAGTGAGTTTCGAACCGTGTCTGTCTGGATGTCTGGTTGATGGAGTGAGTTTGTGACAGTCTCTGTCTGGTTATTTAGTTAATGGAGTGAGTTTGGGAAAGTTCCTGTCTGGTTGTCTGGATGCTGGAGCGAGTTTTTCACATTGTCTTCTGGTTAATGAAGTGAGTTTGGGACAGTGTCTTTCTGGATGTCTGGTTGATGTAGTGAGTTTGTGACAGTCTCTGTCTGGTTATTTAGTTAATGGAGTGAGTTTGGGACAGTGCCTGTCTGGTTGTCTGGATGCTGGAGCGAGTTTTTAACATTGTCTTCTGGTTAATGGAGAGAGTTTGAGACAGTGTCTGTCTGGATGACTGGTTGATAGAGTGAGTTTGTGACAGTCTCTGGCTGGTTGTTTAGTTAATGGAGTGAGTTTGGGACAGTGTCTGTCTGATTATCTAGTTGTTGGAGTAAGATTGGGATAGTGTCTGTCTGGTTGTCTGGTTGAGGAAGTGAGTTTGGGATAGTGTCTGTCTGGATGTCTGGTTGATGGAGAGTGTTTGGGATAGTGTCAGTCCGCTTGTCTGACTGATGAAGGGAGTTTGGGACATTGTCCGTCCTGCTGACGTGATGGAGTGAATATGTAACTGAGTATGCCTCATTGTCTAGTTAATGGTGTGAGTTTGGGACAGTCCCTGTCTGGTTGTCTCGTTGATGGAGTGATTTGGGACGGTGTCTGTCTTGTAGCCAGGTTGATGAAGTGAGATAGGGATAGTGTCTGTCTTGTTGTCTGGTTGATGGAGTGAGTTTGTGACCATGTCTGACTGGTTGCCTCGTTCATGCAGTGAGTTTGGGACAGCGCCTGTCTGGTTGTCTTTTTGATGGAGTGAGTTTGGGACAGCGCCTGTCTGGTTGTATTTTTGATGGAGTGAGTTTGGGACAGTGTCTGCCTGGTTGTCTCTTTACTGGAGCGAGTTTCGCACACTGTCTTCTGGTTATTGGATTGTGTTTGGGACAGTGTCTGTCTGGTTGTCTGGTTGAATGAGTGTGTTTGGAACTGTGTCTGTCTGGTTGTCTAGTTAATGGAGTGAGTTTGGGACAGTTTCTCTCTGGTTGTCTAATTGATGGAGTAAGATTGGGACAGTGTCAGCCTTCTTGCCTGGTTGAGGCTGCGATTTTGGGACAGAGTCTGGTTGCTTGGTTGATGGAGTGAGTTTGGGACAGTGTTTGTCTGGTTGTCTGGTTGTTGGAATGAGTTTCACACAGTGCCTGTCTGGTTGTCTGGTTGATGGCAAAAGATTGGGACAGTGTCTGTTTGGTTGTCTGGTTGATGGAGAGAGTTTGGGACAGTGTCTGTCTGGTTGTCCAGTTAATGGAGTGATTTTGGGACTCCCTTCTCTCTCCCCTTGTCCAGTCCCTTCCCACCTACATCCGTGATTCCTATGACACCTTACATCACATCAACAATTTCCAGTTCCCTGGCCCCAACCGCTTCCTCTTCACCATGGACGTCCAATCCCTCTACACCTCCATCCCCCACCAGGATGGTCTGAGGGCCCTTAGCTTCTTCCTCGAACAGAGGCCCGAACAATCCCCATCCACCACTACTCTCCTCCGTCTGGCTGAACTTGTTCTCACGTTGAACAATTTCTCCTTCAACTCCTCTCACTTTCTCAAAATGAAAGTTGTGGCTATGGGTACCCGCATGGGCCCCAGCTATGCCTGTCTCTTTATGGGATATGTGGAACATTCCTTGTTGCAGTCCTACCCCGGCCCCCTTCCACAACTTTTTCTCCGGTACATCGATGATTACTTCGGTGCCGCTTCATACTCTCGTCGGGACTTGGAAAAATTTATTAATTTTGCTTCCAATCTCCACCCCTCCATCATTTTCACGTGGTCCATCTCTGACACTTCCCTTCCCTTCCTTGACCTCTCTGTCTCAATCTCTGGTGATAGACTGTCCACCAATATCCATTACAAACCCACCGACTCCCACAGCTACCTCGACTACAGCTCCTCACACCCCGCTTCCTGTAAGGACTCCATTCCATTCTCCCAGTTCCTTCGCCTCCGTCGCATCTGTTCCGATGATGCTACCTTCAAAAACGGTTCCTCTGACATGTCCTCCTTCTTCCTTAACCGAGGTTTTCCACCGACGGTCGTTGACAGGGCCCTCAACCGTGTCCGGCCCATCTCCCGCGCATCCGCCCTCACGCCTTCTCCTCCCTCCCAGAAACATGATAGGGTCCCCCTTGTCCTCACTTATCACCCCACCAGCCTCCGCATTCAAAGGATCATCCTCCGCCATTTCCGCCAACTCCAGCATGATGCCACCACCAAACACATCTTCCCTTCACCCCCCTTATCGGCATTCCGTAGGGATCGCTCCCTCCGGGACACCCTGGTCCACTCCTCCATCACCCCCTACTCCTCAACCCCCTCCTATGGCACCACCCCATGCCCACGTAAAAGATGTAACACCTGCCCCTTCACTTCCTCTCTCCTCACCGTCCAAGGGCCCAAACACTCCTTTCAAGTGAAGCAGCATTTCACTTGCATTTCCCCCAACTTAGTCTACTGCATTCGTTGCTCCCAATGTGGTCTCCTCTACATTGGAGAGACCAAACGTAAACTGGGCGACCACTTTGCAGAACACCTGCAGTCTGTCCGCAAGAATGACCCAAACCTCCCTGTCGCTTGCCATTTTAACACTCCACCCTGCTCTCTTGCCCACATGTCTGTCCTTGGCTTACTGCATTGTTCCAGTGAAGCCCAACGCAAACTGGAGGAACAACACCTCATCTTCCGACTAGGCACCTTACAGCCTTCCGGTCTGAATATTGAATTCAATAACTTTAGGTCGTGAGCTCCCTCCCCCATCCCCACCCCCTTTCTGTTTCCCCCCCTTTTTTTCCCTATAAATTTTATAGATTTTTCTTTTCCCACCTATTTCCATTATTTTTAAATATTTTAAAATCTTTTATGCTCCCCCCACCCCCAATAGAGCTGTACCTTGAGTGCCCTACCATCCATTCTTAATTAGCACATTCGTTTAGATAATATCACCAACTTTAACTTTAACACCTATGTGTTCTTCTGTACCATTGTCACTGACATCTTTTGATGATCTGCTTCTATCACTGCTTGTTTGTCTACACAAGCACCTCTGTCTCTCTCTCTCTCTCTGCCCTCCCCCCCTCCCACACACCTTAAACCAGCTTATATTTCAACTCTTTCTTGGACTCGAAATCAAGTTCTGTCGAAGGGTCATGAGGACTCGAAACGTCAACTCTTTTCTTCTCCGCCGATGCTGCCAGACCTGCTGAGTTTTTCCAGGTAATTCTGTTTTTGTTTTGGATTTCCAGCATCCGCAGTTTTCTTTGTTTTTTATTTAGGACAGTGTCTGTCTGTTTGTCTGACTGATGGAGTGATTTTGGGACATTGTCTGCCAGGTTGTCTGATGATCGAGAGAGTTTGGCACAGTATCTATCTGGTTGATGGTGTGAGTTTGGGACGGTTTCAGTCCGGTTGTCTGGTTGAAGAAGCGAGTTTTTCAAATTATCTACTGGTTAATGGAGTGAGTTTGGGACAGTGTCTGTCTGGATGTCTGGTTGATGGAGTGAGTTTGTGACAGTCTCTGTCTGGTTATTTAGTTAATGGAGTGAGTTTGGGAAAGTTCCTGTCTGGTTGTCTGGATGCTGGAGCGAGTTTTTCACATTGTCTTCTGGTTAATGGAGTGAGTTTGGGACAGTGTCTGTCTGGATGTCTGGTTGATGGAGTGAGTTTGTGACAGTCTCTGGCTGGTTGTTTAGTTAATGGAGTGAGTTTGGGACAGTGTCTGTCTGGTTGTCAGTTTGTTGGAGTGATTTTGGGACAGTGTCAGACTGATTATCTCGTTGTTGGAGCAAGATTGGGACAGTGTCTGTCTGGCTGTCCAGTTAATGGAGTGATTTTGGGACAGTGCCTGCTTGGTTGTCTGATGATGTAGTGAGTTTGCAACAATGTCTTTCTGGTTGTCGAGTTGGTGGAGTGAGATTGGGAAAATGTCTGTTTGGTTGTCCGGTTGATGGAGTTAATTTGGGTTAGTGTCCATCTGGTTGTCTGGTTGATGGACTGAGTTTGGGACTGTGTATGTCTGATTGTCTTGATGATGGAGTGAGATTGTGACAGTGTCTGTCTGGTTGATAAGTTGATGGAATGAGTTTTGGACAGCGTCTGACTGTTTGTCTAGTTGCTGGAGTGAGTTTCGGACATTGTCTGTCTGGTTGATGGTCTGAGTTTGGGACAGAGTCTGCCTGGTTGTCTGGTTGATGGAGTGAGTTTTGGACAGTGCCTGTCTGGTGGTCTAGTTAATGGAGTGTGTTTGGGCAGTGCCTGTCTAGTTGTCTGCTTGATGGAGTGAGTTTGGGATGGTGTCTCTCTGGTTCCCAGGTGATGGAGTGAGTTAGGGATATTGTCTGTCTGGTTATCTGGTTGAAGGAGTGGGTTTGTGACGCTGACTGTCTGGTTGCCTGGTTGATGGAGTAAGTTTGGAAAGTGTCTGTTGGTTTGTCTTTTTGATGGAGTGAGTTTCGGACATCATCTTTCTGGTTGATGGTGTGAGTTTGGGATAGTGTCTATCTGTTTGTCTAGTTAATGGAGTGAGTTTTGGACAGTGCCTGTCTGGTTGTCTGGTTGATGGAGTAAGTTTGGGAGGGTGTCTGCTTGTTTGCCAGATGATGGAGTGAGTTAATGATAGTATCTGTCTGGTTTTCTGGTTGATGGAGTGAGTTCGTGACGCTGAATGTCTGGTTGCCTGCTTGATGGAAAAAGTTTGGGACAGTCCCTGACTAGTTGTGCAGTGGATGGACTGAGCTTAGGATAGTGTCTGTCTGGTTGTCTGATTGATGGAGTGATTTTGGGACATTGTCTGCCAGGTTGTCTGATGATCGAGAGAGTTTGGGACAGTGTCTATCCGGTTGATGGTGTGAGTTTGGGACGGTTTCTGTCTGGTTGTCTGGTTGAAGAAGTGAGTTTTGGACAGTGTCTGTCTGTTTGTCTGGATGATGGAGCGAGTTATTCACATTGTCTTCTGGTTAATGGAGTGAGTTTGTTACAGTCTCTGTCTGGTTGTTTAGTTATTGGAGTGAGTTTGGGACAGTGTCTGTCTGGATGTCTGGTTGATGGAGTGAGTTTGTGACAGTCTCTGGCTGGTTGTTTAGTTAATGGAGTCAGTTTGGGACAGTGTCTGTCTGGTTGTCAGTTTGTTGGAGTGATTTTGGGACAGTGTCAGACTGATTATCTCGTTGTTGGAGCAAGATTGGGACAGTGTCTGTCTGGTTGTCCAGTTAATGGAGTGATTTTGGGACAGTGCCTGCTTGGTTGTCTGATGATGTAGTGAGTTTGCAACAATGTCTTTCTGGTTGTCGAGTTGGTGGAGTGAGATTGGGAAAATGTCTGTTTGGTTGTCCGGTTGATGGAGTTAATTTGGGTTAGTGTCCATCTGGTTGTCTGGTTGATGGATTGAGTTTGGGACTGTGTCTGTCTGATTGTCTTGATGATGGAGTGAGATTGTGACAGTGTCTGTCTGTTTGATAAATTGATGGAGTGAGATTGGGACAGCGTCTGACTGGTTGATGGTCTGAGTTTGGGACAGAGTCTGCCTGGTTGTCTGGTTGATGGAGTGAGTTTTGGACAGTGCCTGTCTGGTGGTCTAGTTAATGGAGTGAGTTTGGGACAGTGCCTGTCTAGTTGTCTGGTTGATGGAGTGAGTTTGGGATGGTGTCTGTCTGGTTCCCAGGTGATGGAGTGAGTTAAGTATATTATCTGTCTGGTTGTCTGGTTGAAGGAGTGGGTTTGTGACGCTGACTGTCTGGTTGCCTGGTTGATGGAGTAAGTTTGGGAAAGTGTCTGTTGGTTTGTCTTTTTGATGGAGTGAGTTTCGGGCATCATCTTTCTGGTTGATGGTGTGAGTTTGGGACAGTGTCTATCTGTTTGTCTAGTTAACGGAGTGAGTTTGGGACAGTGCCTGTCTGGTTGTCTGATTGATGGAGTAAGTTTGGGAGGGTGTCTGCTTGTTTGCCAGATGATGGAGTAAGTTAAGGATAGTATCCGTCTGGTTTTATGGTTGATGGAGTGAGTTCGTGACGCTGAATGTCTGGTTGCCTGCTTGATGGAGTAAGGTTGGGACAGTGCCTGACTAGTTGTCTAGTTGATGGACTGAGCTTAGGACAGCGTCTGTCTGTTTGTCTGACTGATGGAGTGATTTTGGGACATTATCTGCCAGGTTGTCTGATGATCGAGAGAGTTTGGCACAGTATCTATCTGGTTGATGGTGTGAGTTTGGGACGGTTTCAGTCTGGTTGTCTGGTTGAAGAAGCGAGTTTTTCAAATTGTCTTCTGGTTAATGGAGTGAGTTTCGAACTGTGTCTGTCTGGATGTCTGGTTGATGGAGCGAGTTTGTGACAGTCTCTGTCTGGTTATTTAGTTAATGGAGTGAGTTTGGGAAAGTTCCTGTCTGGTTGTCTGGATGCTGGAGCGAGTTTTTCACATTGTCTTCTGGTTAATGAAGTGAGTTTGGGACAGTGTCTTTCTGGATGTCTGGTTGATGTAGTGAGTTTGTGACAGTCTCTGTCTGGTTATTTAGTTAATGGAGTGAGTTTGGGACAGTGCCTGTCTGGTTGTCTGGATGCTGGAGCGAGTTTTTAACATTGTCTTCTGGTTAATGGAGAGAGTTTGAGACAGTGTCTGTCTGGATGACTGGTTGATAGAGTGAGTTTGTGACAGTCTCTGGCTGGTTGTTTAGTTAATGGAGTGAGTTTGGGACAGTGTCTGTCTGATTATCTAGTTGTTGGAGTAAGATTGGGATAGTGTCTGTCTGGTTGTCTGGTTGAGGAAGTGAGTTTGGGATAGTGTCTGTCTGGATGTCTGGTTGATGGAGAGTGTTTGGGATAGTGTCAGTCCGCTTGTCTGACTGATGAAGGGAGTTTGGGACATTGTCCGTCCTGCTGACGTGATGGAGTGAATATGTAACTGAGTATGCCTCATTGTCTAGTTAATGGTGTGAGTTTGGGACAGTCCCTGTCTGGTTGTCTCGTTGATGGAGTGATTTGGGACGGTGTCTGTCTTGTAGCCAGGTTGATGAAGTGAGATAGGGATAGTGTCTGTCTTGTTGTCTGGTTGATGGAGTGAGTTTGTGACCATGTCTGACTGGTTGCCTCGTTCATGCAGTGAGTTTGGGACAGCGCCTGTCTGGTTGTCTTTTTGATGGAGTGAGTTTGGGACAGCGCCTGTCTGGTTGTATTTTTGATGGAGTGAGTTTGGGACAGTGTCTGCCTGGTTGTCTCTTTACTGGAGCGAGTTTCGCACACTGTCTTCTGGTTATTGGATTGTGTTTGGGACAGTGTCTGTCTGGTTGTCTGGTTGAATGAGTGTGTTTGGAACTGTGTCTGTCTGGTTGTCTAGTTAATGGAGTGAGTTTGGGACAGTTTCTCTCTGGTTGTCTAATTGATGGAGTAAGATTGGGACAGTGTCAGCCTTCTTGCCTGGTTGAGGCTGCGATTTTGGGACAGAGTCTGGTTGCTTGGTTGATGGAGTGAGTTTGGGACAGTGTTTGTCTGGTTGTCTGGTTGTTGGAATGAGTTTCACACAGTGCCTGTCTGGTTGTCTGGTTGATGGCAAAAGATTGGGACAGTGTCTGTTTGGTTGTCTGGTTGATGGAGAGAGTTTGGGACAGTGTCTGTCTGGTTGTCCAGTTAATGGAGTGATTTTGGGACTCCCTTCTCTCTCCCCTTGTCCAGTCCCTTCCCACCTACATCCGTGATTCCTATGACACCTTACATCACATCAACAATTTCCAGTTCCCTGGCCCCAACCGCTTCCTCTTCACCATGGACGTCCAATCCCTCTACACCTCCATCCCCCACCAGGATGGTCTGAGGGCCCTTAGCTTCTACCTCAAACAGAGGCCCGAACAATCCCCATCCACCACTACTCTCCTCCGTCTGGCTGAACTTGTTCTCACGTTGAACAATTTCTCCTTCAACCCCTCTCACTTCCTCCAAATAAAAGGTGTGGCTATGGGTACCCGCATGGGCCCCAGCTATGCCTGTCTCTTTATGGGGTATGTGGAACATTCCTTGTTGCAGTCCTACTCCGGCCCCCTTCCACAACATTTTCTCCGGTACATCGATGATTACTTCGGTGCCGCTTCATGCTCTCGTCGGGACTTGGAAAAATTTATTAATTTTGCTTCCAATCTCCACCCCTCCATCATTTTCACGTGGTCCATCTCTGACACTTCCCTTCCCTTCCTTGACCTCTCTGTCTCAATCTCTGGTGATAGACTGTCCACCAATATCCATTACAAACCCACCGACTCCCACAGCTACCTAGACTACAGCTCCTCACACCCCGCTTCCTGTAAGGACTCCATCCCATTCTCCCAGTTCCTTCGCCTTCATCGCATCTGTTCCGATGATGCTACCTTCAAAAACGGTTCCTCTGACATGTCCTCCTTCTTCCTTAACTGAGGTTTTCCACCGACGGTTGTTGACAGGGCCCTCAACCGTGTCCGGCCCATCTCCCACGCATCCGCCCTCACGCCTTCTCCTCCCTCCCAGAAACATGATAGGGTCCCCCTTGTCCTCACTTATCACCCCACCAGCCTCCGCATTCAAAGGATCATCATCCGCCATTTCCGTCAACTCCAGCATGATGCCACCACCAAACACATCTTCCCTTCACCCCCCTTATCGGCATTCTGTAAGGATCGCTCCCTCCAGGACACTCTGTTCCACTCGTCCATCACCCCCTACTCCTCAACCCCCTCCTATGGCACCACCCCATGCCCATGCAAAAGATGTAACACCTGCCCCTTCACTTCCTCTCTCCTCACCGTTCAAGGGCCCAAACACTCCTTTCAAGTGAAGTAGCATTTCACTTGCATTTCCCCCAACATAGTCTACTGCATTCGTTGCTCCCAATGTGGTCTCCTCTACATTGGAGAGACCAAACGTAAACTGGGCGACCGCTTTGCAGAACACCTGCAGTCTGTCCGCAAGAATGACCCAAACCTCCCTGTCGCTTGCCATTTTAACACTCCACCCTGCTCTCTTGCCCACATGTCTGTCCTTGGCTTGCTGCATTGTTCCAGTGAAGGCCAACGGAAACTGGAGGAACAACACCTCATCTTCCGACTAGGCACCTTACAGCCTTCCGGTCTGAATATTGAATTCAACAACTTTAGGTCGTGAGCTCCCCCCCACCTCCCCCATCCCCACCCCCTTTCTGTTTCCCCCCCTTTTTTTCCCCAATAAATTATATAGATTTTTCTTTTCCCACCTATTTCCATTATTTTTAAATATTTTAAAATCTTTTATGCTCCCTCCACCCCCACTAGAGCTGTACCTTGAGTGCCCTACCATCCATTCTTAATTAGCACATTCGTTTAAATAATATCACCAACTTTAACTTTAACACCTATGTGTTCTTTTGTACCATTGTCGCTGACATCTTTTGATGATCTGCTTCTATCACTGCTTGTTTGTCCCTACAACCACACCCCCCCCTCTCTCTCTCTCTCTCCGCCCCCCCACACACACACCTTAAACCAACTTATATTTCAACTCTTTCTTGGACTCGAAATCAAGTTCTGTCGAAGGGTCATGAGGAATCGAAACGTCAACTGTTTTCTTCTCCGCCGATGCTGCCAGACCTGCTGAGTTTTTCCAGGTAATTCTGTTTTTGATTTTGGGACACTGCCTGCCTGGTTGTCAGATGATGTAGTGCGTTTGCACCCATGTCTTTCTGGTTATCTAGTTGGTGGAGTGAGATTGGGACAATGTCTGTTTGGTTGTCTGGTTGATGGAGTTAATTTGGGATAGTGTCCATCTGGTTGTCTGGTTGAAGGACTGAGTTTGGGCCAGTGTCTGTCTGATTGTCTTGATGATGGAGTGAGATTGTGACAGTGTCTGTCTGGTTGATAAGTTGATAGAGTGAGTTTGGGACAGAGTCTGCCTGGTTGTCTGGTTGATGGAGTGAGTTTTGGACAGTGTCTGCCTGGTGGTCTAGTTAATGGAGTGAGTTTGGGACAGTGCCTGCCTGGTTGTCTGATGATGTAGTGAGTTTGAAACAATGTCTTTCTGGTTGACTATTTGGTGGAGTGAGATTGGGACAGTGTCTGTCTGGTGGTCTGGTTAATGGAGTGAGTTTGGGACAGTGCCTGTCTAGTTGTCTGGTTGATGGAGTGAGTTTGGGATGGTTTCTCTCTGGTTCCCAGGTGATGGAGTGAGTTAGGGATATTGTCTGTCTGGTTGTCTGGTTGAAGGAGTGGGTTTGTGACGCTGACTATCTGGTTGCCTGGTTGATGGAGTAAGTTTGGGAAAGTGTCTGTTGGTTTTTCTTTTTGATGGAGTGAGTTTCGGACATCATCTTTCTGGTTGATGGTGTGAATTTGGGACAGTGTCTTTCTGTTTGTCTAGTTAATGGAGTGAGTTTGGGACAGTGCCTGTCTGGTTGCCTGGTTGATGGAGTAAGTTTGGGAGGGTGTCTGCTTGTTTGCCAGATGATGGAGTGAGTTAAGGATAGTATCCGTCTGGTTTTCTGGTTGATGGAGTGAGTTCGTGACGCTGAATGTCTGGTTGCCTGCTTGATGGAGTAAGTTTGGGACAGTCCCTGACTAGTTGTCTAGTTGATGGACTGAGCTTAGGACAGTGTCTGCCTGGTTGTCTGATTGATGGAGTGATTTTGGGACATTGTCTGCCAGGTTGTCTGATGATTGAGATAGTTTGTGACAGAGTTTATCTGGTTGATGGAGTGAGTTTGGGACGGTTTCTGTCTGGTTGTCTGGTTGAAGAAGTGAGTTTTGGTCAGTGTCTGTCTGGTTGTCTGGATGCTGGAGCGAATTTTTGACATTGTCTTTTGGTTAATGGAGTGAGTTTGGGACATTGTCTATCTGTTTGTCTAGTTAATGGAGTGAGTTTGGGACAGTGCCTGTCTGGTTGTCTGGTTGATGGAGTAAGTTTGGGAGAGTGTCTGCTTGTTTGCCAGATGAAGGAGTGAGTTAAGCATAGTATCCATCTGGTTTTCTGGTTGATGGAGTGAATTTGTGACGCTGAATGTCTGGTTGCCTGCTTGACAGAGTAATTTTGGGACAATCCCTGACTAGTTGTCTAGTTGATGGACTGAGCTTAGGACAGTGTCTGTCTGGTTGTCTGATTGATGGAGTGAGTTTGGGACATTGTCTGCCAGGTTGTCTGATGATTGAGAGAGTTTGGGAAAGAGACTATCTGGTTGATGGATTGAATTTGGGACAGTTTCTGTCAGGTTGTCTGGTTGAAGAAGTGAGTTTTGGACAGTGTCTGTCTGGTTGTCTGGATGCTGGAGCGAGTTTTTCACATTGTCTTCTGGTTAATGGAGTGAGTTTGGGACAGTGTCTGTCTGGATGACTGGTTGATGGAGTGAGTTTGTGACAATCTCTGTCTGCTTGTTTAGTTAATGGAGTGAGTTTGGGACAGTGTCTGACTGATTATCTGGCTATTGGAGTAAAATTGGGATAGTCTCTGTCTGGTTGTCTGGTTAAGGAAGTGAGTTTGGGATAGTGTCTGTCTGGATGTCTGGTTGATGGAGAGTGTTTGGTACAGTGTCAGTCCACTTTTCTGACTGATGGAGGGAGTTTGGTACAATGTCTGTCCTGCTGACTTGATGGAGTGAGTATGGAACTGTGTCTGCCTGATTGTCTAGTTATTGATGTGAGTTTTGGACGGTTTCTGTCTGTTTGTCTAGTTGATGGTGTGAGGGTGGGACAGCGTCAATCTGGCTGTCAAGTAGATGGAGTGAGATTCACACAAAACTTGTCTGGTTGTCTGGTTGCTGGTGGGAGCTTCGGACAGTGTCTTCTGGTTGAAAGAGTGAGTTTGAGACATTGTCTGTTTGGCTGTCTGGTTGATAGCATGAGTTTAGGACAGTGTCTGGCTGGTTGACTGGTTGATGGAGTGAGTTTCACACTTTGCCTGTCTGTTTGTCTGGTTGCTGGAGTGAGTTTAGGAGAGTGTCTTCTGATTGAAAGAGTGAGTTTGGGACGGTGTCTGCCTAGATGTCTCGTTGTTGAAGTTTGTTTGTTAGAGCATCTATCTGGTTGTCTGGTTGATGTTCTGAGTTTTAGGTACTGTCTGTCTGGTGGTGTAGTTAATGGAGTGAGTTTGGGATAGTGTCTGTCTGGTTGTCTGGTTGATGGAGTGAGTTTGAGACAGTGCCTGACTGGTGGTCTAGTTAATGGAGTGAGCTTGGGACAGTGTCTTTTTGTCTGGTTGATGGAGTGATTTGGGACAGTGTCTGTCTGGTTGTCTAGTTTGGGACATTCCCTGTTTGGTTGTCTCATTGATGGAGTGATTTGGGACGGTGTCTGTCTGGTAGCCAGGTTGATGAAGAGAGATAGGGATAGTGTCTGTCTGGTTGTCTGGTTGATGGAGTGAGTTTGTGACCGTGTCTGACTGGTTGTCTCGTTCATGCAGTGAGTTTGGGACAGCGCCTGTCTGGTTGTCTTTTTGATGGAGTGAGTTTGGGACAGTGTCTGCCTAGTTGTCTGTATGCTGGAGCGAGTTTCGCTCAGTGTCTTCTGGTTAATGGATTGTGTTTGGGACAGTGTCTGTCTGGTTGTCTGGTTGAATGAGTGTGTTTGGAACTGTGTCTGTCTGGTTGTCTAGTTAATGGAGTGAGTTTGGGACAGTTTCTCTCTGGTAGTCTCGTTGATGGAGTAAGGTTGGGACAGTGTCAGCCTGGTTGCCTGGTTGAGGGTGCGATTTTGGGACAGGGTCTTGTTGCCTGGTTGATGGAGTGAGTTTGGGACAGTGTCAGCCTGGTTGCCTGGTTGATGGTCTGAGTTTGGGATGGTGTCTGTCTGGTTCCCAGGTGATGGAGTGAGTTAGGGATATTGTCTGTCTGGTTGTCTGGTTGAAGGAGTGGGTTTGTGACGCTGATTATCTGGTTGCCTGGTTGATTGAGTAAGTTTGCGAGAGTCTCTGTTGGTTTGTCTTTTTGATGGAGTGAGTTTCGGACATCATCTTTCTGATTGATGGTGTGAGTTTGGGATAGTGTCTATCTGTTTGTCTAGTTAATGGAGTGAGTATGGGACAGTGCCTGTCTGGTTGTCTGGTTGATGGAGTAAGTTTGGGAGGCAGTCTGCTTGTTTGCCAGGTGATGGAGTGAGTTAAGGATAGTATCCGTTTGGTTTTCTGGTTGATGGAGTGAGTTCGTGACGCTGAATGTCTGGTTGCCAGCTTGATGGAGTAAGTTTGGGACAGTCCCTGACTGGTTGTCTAGTTGATAGACTGAGATTAGGACAGTGTCTGTCTGGTTGTCTGATTGATGGAGTGATTTTGGGACAATGTCTGCCAGGTTGTCTGATGATCGTTTGAGTTTGGGACAGTGTCTATCTGGTTGAGGGAGTGAGTTTGAGACGGTTTCTGTGTGGTTGTCAGGTTGAAGAAGTGAGTTTGGGACAGTGTCTGTCTGGTTGTCTGGATGCTGGAGCGAGTTTTTCACATTGTCTTCTGGTTAATGGAGAGAGTTTGGAACAGTGTCTGTCTGGTTGTCAGGTTGATGTAGTGAGTTTGTGACAGTCTCTGTCTGGTTGTTTAGTTAATGGAGTGAGTTTGGGACAGTGCCTGTCTGGTTGTCAGTTTGTTGGAGTGATTTTGGTACAATGTCTGTCTGATTATCTAGTTGTTGGAGTAAGGTTGGGACAATGGCTGTCTGGTTGTCTGGTTGTGGACGTGAGTTTGTGACAGTGTCTGTCTGGGTGTCTGGTCGATGGAGAGTGTTTGGGACAGTCTCCATCCGCGTGACTGGTTGATGGAGTGAGTTTGGGACAGTGCCTGTCTGGTTGTCTAGTTAAATAAGTGAGCTTGGGACAGTGTCTGTTTGTCTGGTTGATGGAGTCCTTTGGGACAGTGTCTGTCTTGTCTAGTTTAGGACAGTCCCTGTCTGGTTGTCTCGTTGATGGAGTGAGTTTGGGACGGTGTCTCTCTGGTTGCCAGGTTGATGGTTTGAGATAGGGATAGTGTCTGTCTGGTTTTCTGGTTGATGGAGTGAGTTTGTAACCGTCTCTGCCTGATTGTCTCGTTCATGCAGTGAGTTTGGGACAGTGCCTGTCTGGTTGTCTTTTTGATTTAGTGATTTTGGGACAGTGTCTTCCTAGTTGTCTGTTTGCTGGATGAGTTTCGCACAGTGTCTTCTGTTTAATGGATTGTGTTTGGGACAGTCTCTGGTTTTCTGGTTGAATGAGTGTGTTTGGAACTGTGTCTGTCTGGTTGTCTCGTTAATGAAGTGAGTTTGGGACAGTTTCTCTCTGGTTGTCTAGTTGATGGAGAAAGGTTGGGACAGCGTCAGCCTGGTTGCCTGGTTGAGGGTGCAATTTTCGGACAGGTTCTGGTTGGTTGATGGAGTGAGTTTGGGACAGTGTCTGTCTGGTTGTCAGGTTGATGGAGTGAGTTTTGGACAGTGTCTGTCTGGTGGTCTAGTTAATGGAGTGAGTTTGGGATAGTGTCTGTCTGGTTGTATGGTTGATGGAGTGGGTTTGTGATGCTGACTGTCTGGTTGACTGGTTTATGGAGTAAGTTTGGGATAGTGACTGTTGGTTTGTCTTTTTGATGGAGTGAGTTTCAGACATCATCTTTCTGGTTGATGGTGTGTGAATGGGACAGTGAGTGCCTGCATGTCTAATTGAAGGAGGGAGTTTTGGACAGTGTCTATCTGTTTGTCTAGTTAATGGAGTGACTTTGGGAAAGTGCCTGTCTGGTTGTCTGGTTGATGGAGTATGTTTGGGGGTGTTTCTGCTTGTTTGCCAGGTGATGGCGTGAGTACGTGACGCTGAATGTCTGGTTGCCTGCTTGATGGAGTAAGATTAGGACCGTCCCTGACTGGTTGTCTAGTTGATGGACTGAGATTAGGACAGACTCTGGCTGTCTGGTTGATGGAGTGATTTTGGGACAATGTCTGCCAGTTTGTCTGATGATCGAGTGAGTTTGGGACGGTGTCTATCTGGTTGATGGAGTGAGTTTGGGACGGTTTCTGTGTGGTTGTCTGGTTGAAGCAGTGAGTTTGGGACAGTGTCTGTCCCATTGTCTGGATGCTGGAGCGAGTTTTTCACATTGTCTTCTGGTTAATGGAGCGAGTTTGGGACAGTGTCTGTCTGGTTGTCTGGTTGATGGAGTGAGTTTGAGACAGTGCCTGACTGGTGGTCTAGTTAATGGAGTGAGCGTGGGACAGTGTCTTTTTGTCTGGTTGATGGAGTGATTTGGGACAGTGTCTGTCTGGTTGTCTAGTTTGGGACAGTCCCTGTTTGGTTGTCTCATTGATGGAGTGATTTGGGACGGTGTCTGTCTGGTAGCCAGGTTGATGAAGAGAGATAGGGATAGTGTCTGTCTGGTTGTCTGGTTGATGGAGTGAGTTTGTGACCGTGTCTGACTGGTTGTCTCGTTCATGCAGTGAGTTTGGGACAGCGCCTGTCTGGTTGTCTTTTTGATGGAGTGAGTTTGGGACAGTGTCTGCCTAGTTGTCTGTATGCTGGAGCGAGTTTCGCTCAGTGTCTTTTGGTTAATGGATTGTGTTTGGGACAGTGTCTGTCTGGTTGTCTGGTTGAATGAGTGTGTTTGGAACTGTGTCTGTTTGGTTGTCTAGTTAATGGAGTGAGTTTGGGACAGTTTCTCTCTGGTAGTCTCGTTGATGGAGTAAGGTTGGGACAGTGTCAGCCTGGTTGCCTGGTTGATGGTCTGAGTTTGGGATGGTGTCTGTCTGGTTCCCAGGTGATGGAGTGAGTTAGGGATATTGTCTGTCTGGTTGTCTGGTTGAAGGAGTGGGTTTGTGACGCTGATTATCTGGTTGCCTGGTTGATTGAGTAAGTTTGCGAGAGTCTCTGTTGGTTTGTCTTTTTGATGGAGTGAGTTTCGGACATCATCTTTCTGATTGATGGTGTGAGTTTGGGATAGTGTCTATCTGTTTGTCTAGTTAATGGAGTGAGTATGGGACAGTGCCTGTCTGGTTGTCTGGTTGATGGAGTAAGTTTGGGAGGCAGTCTGCTTGTTTGCCAGGTGATGGAGTGAGTTAAGGATAGTATCCGTTTGGTTTTCTGGTTGATGGAGTGAGTTCGTGACGCTGAATGTCTGGTTGCCAGCTTGATGGAGTAAGTTTGGGACAGTCCCTGACTGGTTGTCTAGTTGATAGACTGAGATTAGGACAGTGTCTGTCTGGTTGTCTGATTGATGGAGTGATTTTGGGACAATGTCTGCCAGGTTGTCTGATGATCGTTTGAGTTTGGGACAGTGTCTATCTGGTTGAGGGAGTGAGTTTGAGATGGTTTCTGTGTGGTTGTCAGGTTGAAGAAGTGAGTTTGGGACAGTGTCTGTCTGGTTGTCTGGATGCTGGAGCGAGTTTTTCACATTGTCTTCTGGTTAATGGAGAGAGTTTGGAACAGTGTCTGTCTGGTTGTCAGGTTGATGTAGTGAGTTTGTGACAGTCTCTGTCTGGTTGTTTAGTTAATGGAGTGAGTTTGGGACAGTGCCTGTCTGGTTGTCAGTTTGTTGGAGTGATTTTGGTACAATGTCTGTCTGATTATCTAGTTGTTGGAGTAAGGTTGGGACAATGGCTGTCTGGTTGTCTGGTTGTGGACGTGAGTTTGTGACAGTGTCTGTCTGGGTGTCTGGTCGATGGAGAGTGTTTGGGACAGTCTCCATCCGCGTGACTGGTTGATGGAGTGAGTTTGGGACAGTGCCTGTCTGGTTGTCTAGTTAAATAAGTGAGCTTGGGACAGTGTCTGTTTGTCTGGTTGATGGAGTCCTTTGGGACAGTGTCTGTCTTGTTGTCTAGTTTAGGACAGTCCCTGTCTGGTTGTCTCGTTGATGGAGTGAGTTTGGGACGGTGTCTCTCTGGTTGCCAGGTTGATGGTTTGAGATAGGGATAGTGTCTGTCTGGTTTTCTGGTTGATGGAGTGAGTTTGTAACCGTCTCTGCCTGATTGTCTCGTTCATGCAGTGAGTTTGGGACAGTGCCTGTCTGGTTGTCTTTTTGATTTAGTGATTTTGGGACAGTGTCTTCCTAGTTGTCTGTTTGCTGGATGAGTTTCGCACAGTGTCTTCTGTTTAATGGATTGTGTTTGGGACAGTCTCTGGTTTTCTGGTTGAATGAGTGTGTTTGGAACTGTGTCTGTCTGGTTGTCTCGTTAATGAAGTGAGTTTGGGACAGTTTCTCTCTGGTTGTCTAGTTGATGGAGAAAGGTTGGGACAGCGTCAGCCTGGTTGCCTGGTTGAGGGTGCAATTTTCGGACAGGTTCTGGTTGGTTGATGGAGTGAGTTTGGGACAGTGTCTGTCTGGTTGTCAGGTTGATGGAGTGAGTTTTGGACAGTGTCTGTCTGGTGGTCTAGTTAATGGAGTGAGTTTGGGATAGTGTCTGTCTGGTTGTATGGTTGATGGAGTGGGTTTGTGATGCTGACTGTCTGGTTGACTGGTTTATGGAGTAAGTTTGGGATAGTGACTGTTGGTTTGTCTTTTTGATGGAGTGAGTTTCAGACATCATCTTTCTGGTTGATGGTGTGTGAATGGGACAGTGAGTGCCTGCATGTCTAATTGAAGGAGGGAGTTTTGGACAGTGTCTATCTGTTTGTCTAGTTAATGGAGTGACTTTGGGAAAGTGCCTGTCTGGTTGTCTGGTTGATGGAGTATGTTTGGGGGTGTTTCTGCTTGTTTGCCAGGTGATGGCGTGAGTACGTGACGCTGAATGTCTGGTTGCCTGCTTGATGGAGTAAGATTAGGACCGTCCCTGACTGGTTGTCTAGTTGATGGACTGAGATTAGGACAGACTCTGGCTGTCTGGTTGATGGAGTGATTTTGGGACAATGTCTGCCAGTTTGTCTGATGATCGAGTGAGTTTGGGACGGTGTCTATCTGGTTGATGGAGTGAGTTTGGGACGGTTTCTGTGTGGTTGTCTGGTTGAAGCAGTGAGTTTGGGACAGTGTCTGTCCCATTGTCTGGATGCTGGAGCGAGTTTTTCACATTGTCTTCTGGTTAATGGAGCGAGTTTGGGACAGTGTCTGTCTGGTTGTCTGGTTGATGGAGTGAGTTTGAGACAGTGCCTGACTGGTGGTCTAGTTAATGGAGTGAGCGTGGGACAGTGTCTTTTTGTCTGGTTGATGGAGTGATTTGGGACAGTGTCTGTCTGGTTGTCTAGTTTGGGACAGTCCCTGTTTGGTTGTCTCATTGATGGAGTGATTTGGGACGGTGTCTGTCTGGTAGCCAGGTTGATGAAGAGAGATAGGGATAGTGTCTGTCTGGTTGTCTGGTTGATGGAGTGAGTTTGTGACCGTGTCTGACTGGTTGTCTCGTTCATGCAGTGAGTTTGGGACAGCGCCTGTCTGGTTGTCTTTTTGATGGAGTGAGTTTGGGACAGTGTCTGCCTAGTTGTCTGTATGCTGGAGCGAGTTTCGCTCAGTGTCTTTTGGTTAATGGATTGTGTTTGGGACAGTGTCTGTCTGGTTGTCTGGTTGAATGAGTGTGTTTGGAACTGTGTCTGTCTGGTTGTCTAGTTAATGGAGTGAGTTTGGGACAGTTTCTCTCTGGTAGTCTCGTTGATGGAGTAAGGTTGGGACAGTGTCAGCCTGGTTGCCTGGTTGATGGTCTGAGTTTGGGATGGTGTCTGTCTGGTTCCCAGGTGATGGAGTGAGTTAGGGATATTGTCTGTCTGGTTGTCTGGTTGAAGGAGTGGGTTTGTGACGCTGATTATCTGGTTGCCTGGTTGATTGAGTAAGTTTGCGAGAGTCTCTGTTGGTTTGTCTTTTTGATGGAGTGAGTTTCGGACATCATCTTTCTGATTGATGGTGTGAGTTTGGGATAGTGTCTATCTGTTTGTCTAGTTAATGGAGTGAGTATGGGACAGTGCCTGTCTGGTTGTCTGGTTGATGGAGTAAGTTTGGGAGGCAGTCTGCTTGTTTGCCAGGTGATGGAGTGAGTTAAGGATAGTATCCGTTTGGTTTTCTGGTTGATGGAGTGAGTTCGTGACGCTGAATGTCTGGTTGCCAGCTTGATGGAGTAAGTTTGGGACAGTCCCTGACTGGTTGTCTAGTTGATAGACTGAGATTAGGACAGTGTCTGTCTGGTTGTCTGATTGATGGAGTGATTTTGGGACAATGTCTGCCAGGTTGTCTGATGATCGTTTGAGTTTGGGACAGTGTCTATCTGGTTGAGGGAGTGAGTTTGAGACGGTTTCTGTGTGGTTGTCAGGTTGAAGAAGTGAGTTTGGGACAGTGTCTGTCTGGTTGTCTGGATGCTGGAGCGAGTTTTTCACATTGTCTTCTGGTTAATGGAGAGAGTTTGGAACAGTGTCTGTCTGGTTGTCAGGTTGATGTAGTGAGTTTGTGACAGTCTCTGTCTGGTTGTTTAGTTAATGGAGTGAGTTTGGGACAGTGCCTGTCTGGTTGTCAGTTTGTTGGAGTGATTTTGGTACAATGTCTGTCTGATTATCTAGTTGTTGGAGTAAGGTTGGGACAATGGCTGTCTGGTTGTCTGGTTGTGGACGTGAGTTTGTGACAGTGTCTGTCTGGGTGTCTGGTCGATGGAGAGTGTTTGGGACAGTCTCCATCCGCGTGACTGGTTGATGGAGTGAGTTTGGGACAGTGCCTGTCTGGTTGTCTAGTTAAATAAGTGAGCTTGGGACAGTGTCTGTTTGTCTGGTTGATGGAGTCCTTTGGGACAGTGTCTGTCTTGTTGTCTAGTTTAGGACAGTCCCTGTCTGGTTGTCTCGTTGATGGAGTGAGTTTGGGACGGTGTCTCTCTGGTTGCCAGGTTGATGGTTTGAGATAGGGATAGTGTCTGTCTGGTTTTCTGGTTGATGGAGTGAGTTTGTAACCGTCTCTGCCTGATTGTCTCGTTCATGCAGTGAGTTTGGGACAGTGCCTGTCTGGTTGTCTTTTTGATTTAGTGATTTTGGGACAGTGTCTTCCTAGTTGTCTGTTTGCTGGATGAGTTTCGCACAGTGTCTTCTGTTTAATGGATTGTGTTTGGGACAGTCTCTGGTTTTCTGGTTGAATGAGTGTGTTTGGAACTGTGTCTGTCTGGTTGTCTCGTTAATGAAGTGAGTTTGGGACAGTTTCTCTCTGGTTGTCTAGTTGATGGAGAAAGGTTGGGACAGCGTCAGCCTGGTTGCCTGGTTGAGGGTGCAATTTTCGGACAGGTTCTGGTTGGTTGATGGAGTGAGTTTGGGACAGTGTCTGTCTGGTTGTCAGGTTGATGGAGTGAGTTTTGGACAGTGTCTGTCTGGTGGTCTAGTTAATGGAGTGAGTTTGGGATAGTGTCTGTCTGGTTGTATGGTTGATGGAGTGGGTTTGTGATGCTGACTGTCTGGTTGACTGGTTTATGGAGTAAGTTTGGGATAGTGACTGTTGGTTTGTCTTTTTGATGGAGTGAGTTTCAGACATCATCTTTCTGGTTGATGGTGTGTGAATGGGACAGTGAGTGCCTGCATGTCTAATTGAAGGAGGGAGTTTTGGACAGTGTCTATCTGTTTGTCTAGTTAATGGAGTGACTTTGGGAAAGTGCCTGTCTGGTTGTCTGGTTGATGGAGTATGTTTGGGGGTGTTTCTGCTTGTTTGCCAGGTGATGGCGTGAGTACGTGACGCTGAATGTCTGGTTGCCTGCTTGATGGAGTAAGATTAGGACCGTCCCTGACTGGTTGTCTAGTTGATGGACTGAGATTAGGACAGACTCTGGCTGTCTGGTTGATGGAGTGATTTTGGGACAATGTCTGCCAGTTTGTCTGATGATCGAGTGAGTTTGGGACGGTGTCTATCTGGTTGATGGAGTGAGTTTGGGACGGTTTCTGTGTGGTTGTCTGGTTGAAGCAGTGAGTTTGGGACAGTGTCTGTCCCATTGTCTGGATGCTGGAGCGAGTTTTTCACATTGTCTTCTGGTTAATGGAGCGAGTTTGGGACAGTGTCTGTCTGGTTGTCTGGTTGATGGAGTGAGTTTGAGACAGTGCCTGACTGGTGGTCTAGTTAATGGAGTGAGCGTGGGACAGTGTCTTTTTGTCTGGTTGATGGAGTGATTTGGGACAGTGTCTGTCTGGTTGTCTAGTTTGGGACAGTCCCTGTTTGGTTGTCTCATTGATGGAGTGATTTGGGACGGTGTCTGTCTGGTAGCCAGGTTGATGAAGAGAGATAGGGATAGTGTCTGTCTGGTTGTCTGGTTGATGGAGTGAGTTTGTGACCGTGTCTGACTGGTTGTCTCGTTCATGCAGTGAGTTTGGGACAGCACCTGTCTGGTTGTCTTTTTGATGGAGTGAGTTTGGGACAGTGTCTGCCTAGTTGTCTGTATGCTGGAGCGAGTTTCGCTCAGTGTCTTTTGGTTAATGGATTGTGTTTGGGACAGTGTCTGTCTGGTTGTCTGGTTGAATGAGTGTGTTTGGAACTGTGTCTGTCTGGTTGTCTAGTTAATGGAGTGAGTTTGGGACAGTTTCTCTCTGGTAGTCTCGTTGATGGAGTAAGGTTGGGACAGTGTCAGCCTGGTTGCCTGGTTGATGGTCTGAGTTTGGGATGGTGTCTGTCTGGTTCCCAGGTGATGGAGTGAGTTAGGGATATTGTCTGTCTGGTTGTCTGGTTGAAGGAGTGGGTTTGTGACGCTGATTATCTGGTTGCCTGGTTGATTGAGTAAGTTTGCGAGAGTCTCTGTTGGTTTGTCTTTTTGATGGAGTGAGTTTCGGACATCATCTTTCTGATTGATGGTGTGAGTTTGGGATAGTGTCTATCTGTTTGTCTAGTTAATGGAGTGAGTATGGGACAGTGCCTGTCTGGTTGTCTGGTTGATGGAGTAAGTTTGGGAGGCAGTCTGCTTGTTTGCCAGGTGATGGAGTGAGTTAAGGATAGTATCCGTTTGGTTTTCTGGTTGATGGAGTGAGTTCGTGACGCTGAATGTCTGGTTGCCAGCTTGATGGAGTAAGTTTGGGACAGTCCCTGACTGGTTGTCTAGTTGATAGACTGAGATTAGGACAGTGTCTGTCTGGTTGTCTGATTGATGGAGTGATTTTGGGACAATGTCTGCCAGGTTGTCTGATGATCGTTTGAGTTTGGGACAGTGTCTATCTGATTGAGGGAGTGAGTTTGAGACGGTTTCTGTGTGGTTGTCAGGTTGAAGAAGTGAGTTTGGGACAGTGTCTGTCTGGTTGTCTGGATGCTGGAGCGAGTTTTTCACATTGTCTTCTGGTTAATGGAGAGAGTTTGGAACAGTGTCTGTCTGGTTGTCAGGTTGATGTAGTGAGTTTGTGACAGTCTCTGTCTGGTTGTTTAGTTAATGGAGTGAGTTTGGGACAGTGCCTGTCTGGTTGTCAGTTTGTTGGAGTGATTTTGGTACAATGTCTGTCTGATTATCTAGTTGTTGGAGTAAGGTTGGGACAATGGCTGTCTGGTTGTCTGGTTGTGGACGTGAGTTTGTGACAGTGTCTGTCTGGGTGTCTGGTCGATGGAGAGTGTTTGGGACAGTCTCCATCCGCGTGACTGGTTGATGGAGTGAGTTTGGGACAGTGCCTGTCTGGTTGTCTAGTTAAATAAGTGAGCTTGGGACAGTGTCTGTTTGTCTGGTTGATGGAGTCCTTTGGGACAGTGTCTGTCTTGTTGTCTAGTTTAGGACAGTCCCTGTCTGGTTGTCTCGTTGATGGAGTGAGTTTGGGACGGTGTCTCTCTGGTTGCCAGGTTGATGGTTTGAGATAGGGATAGTGTCTGTCTGGTTTTCTGGTTGATGGAGTGAGTTTGTAACCGTCTCTGCCTGATTGTCTCGTTCATGCAGTGAGTTTGGGACAGTGCCTGTCTGGTTGTCTTTTTGATTTAGTGATTTTGGGACAGTGTCTTCCTAGTTGTCTGTTTGCTGGATGAGTTTCGCACAGTGTCTTCTGTTTAATGGATTGTGTTTGGGACAGTCTCTGGTTTTCTGGTTGAATGAGTGTGTTTGGAACTGTGTCTGTCTGGTTGTCTCGTTAATGAAGTGAGTTTGGGACAGTTTCTCTCTGGTTGTCTAGTTGATGGAGAAAGGTTGGGACAGCGTCAGCCTGGTTGCCTGGTTGAGGGTGCAATTTTCGGACAGGTTCTGGTTGGTTGATGGAGTGAGTTTGGGACAGTGTCTGTCTGGTTGTCAGGTTGATGGAGTGAGTTTTGGACAGTGTCTGTCTGGTGGTCTAGTTAATGGAGTGAGTTTGGGATAGTGTCTGTCTGGTTGTATGGTTGATGGAGTGGGTTTGTGATGCTGACTGTCTGGTTGACTGGTTTATGGAGTAAGTTTGGGATAGTGACTGTTGGTTTGTCTTTTTGATGGAGTGAGTTTCAGACATCATCTTTCTGGTTGATGGTGTGTGAATGGGACAGTGAGTGCCTGCATGTCTAATTGAAGGAGGGAGTTTTGGACAGTGTCTATCTGTTTGTCTAGTTAATGGAGTGACTTTGGGAAAGTGCCTGTCTGGTTGTCTGGTTGATGGAGTATGTTTGGGGGTGTTTCTGCTTGTTTGCCAGGTGATGGCGTGAGTACGTGACGCTGAATGTCTGGTTGCCTGCTTGATGGAGTAAGATTAGGACCGTCCCTGACTGGTTGTCTAGTTGATGGACTGAGATTAGGACAGACTCTGGCTGTCTGGTTGATGGAGTGATTTTGGGACAATGTCTGCCAGTTTGTCTGATGATCGAGTGAGTTTGGGACGGAGTCTATCTGGTTGATGGAGTGAGTTTGGGACGGTTTCTGTGTGGTTGTCTGGTTGAAGCAGTGAGTTTGGGACAGTGTCTGTCCCATTGTCTGGATGCTGGAGCGAGTTTTTCACATTGTCTTCTGGTTAATGGAGCGAGTTTGGGACAGTGTCTGTCTGGTTGTCTGGTTGATGGAGTGAGTTTGAGACAGTGCCTGACTGGTGGTCTAGTTAATGGAGTGAGCGTGGGACAGTGTCTTTTTGTCTGGTTGATGGAGTGATTTGGGACAGTGTCTGTCTGGTTGTCTAGTTTGGGACAGTCCCTGTTTGGTTGTCTCATTGATGGAGTGATTTGGGACGGTGTCTGTCTGGTAGCCAGGTTGATGAAGAGAGATAGGGATAGTGTCTGTCTGGTTGTCTGGTTGATGGAGTGAGTTTGTGACCGTGTCTGACTGGTTGTCTCGTTCATGCAGTGAGTTTGGGACAGCGCCTGTCTGGTTGTCTTTTTGATGGAGTGAGTTTGGG
Organism: Isurus oxyrinchus; assembly: GCA_026770705.1. Taxonomy (NCBI): domain Eukaryota; kingdom Metazoa; phylum Chordata; class Chondrichthyes; order Lamniformes; family Lamnidae; genus Isurus; species Isurus oxyrinchus. The sequence continues at coordinate 41,084,837 of JANJGN010000006.1, read as the reverse complement.
ACAGTGTCTGCCTAGTTGTCTGTATGCTGGAGCGAGTTTCGCTCAGTGTCTTCTGGTTAATGGATTGTGTTTGGGACAGTGTCTGTCTGGTTGTCTGGTTGAATGAGTGTGTTTGGAACTGTGTCTGTCTGGTTGTCTAGTTAATGGAGTGAGTTTGGGACAGTTTCTCTCTGGTAGTCTCGTTGATGGAGTAAGGTTGGGACAGTGTCAGCCTGGTTGCCTGGTTGATGGTCTGAGTTTGGGATGGTGTCTGTCTGGTTCCCAGGTGATGGAGTGAGTTAGGGATATTGTCTGTCTGGTTGTCTGGTTGAAGGAGTGGGTTTGTGACGCTGATTATCTGGTTGCCTGGTTGATTGAGTAAGTTTGCGAGAGTCTCTGTTGGTTTGTCTTTTTGATGGAGTGAGTTTCGGACATCATCTTTCTGATTGATGGTGTGAGTTTGGGATAGTGTCTATCTGTTTGTCTAGTTAATGGAGTGAGTATGGGACAGTGCCTGTCTGGTTGTCTGGTTGATGGAGTAAGTTTGGGAGGCAGTCTGCTTGTTTGCCAGGTGATGGAGTGAGTTAAGGATAGTATCCGTTTGGTTTTCTGGTTGATGGAGTGAGTTCGTGACGCTGAATGTCTGGTTGCCAGCTTGATGGAGTAAGTTTGGGACAGTCCCTGACTGGTTGTCTAGTTGATAGACTGAGATTAGGACAGTGTCTGTCTGGTTGTCTGATTGATGGAGTGATTTTGGGACAATGTCTGCCAGGTTGTCTGATGATCGTTTGAGTTTGGGACAGTGTCTATCTGGTTGAGGGAGTGAGTTTGAGACGGTTTCTGTGTGGTTGTCAGGTTGAAGAAGTGAGTTTGGGACAGTGTCTGTCTGGTTGTCTGGATGCTGGAGCGAGTTTTTCACATTGTCTTCTGGTTAATGGAGAGAGTTTGGAACAGTGTCTGTCTGGTTGTCAGGTTGATGTAGTGAGTTTGTGACAGTCTCTGTCTGGTTGTTTAGTTAATGGAGTGAGTTTGGGACAGTGCCTGTCTGGTTGTCAGTTTGTTGGAGTGATTTTGGTACAATGTCTGTCTGATTATCTAGTTGTTGGAGTAAGGTTGGGACAATGGCTGTCTGGTTGTCTGGTTGTGGACGTGAGTTTGTGACAGTGTCTGTCTGGGTGTCTGGTCGATGGAGAGTGTTTGGGACAGTCTCCATCCGCGTGACTGGTTGATGGAGTGAGTTTGGGACAGTGCCTGTCTGGTTGTCTAGTTAAATAAGTGAGCTTGGGACAGTGTCTGTTTGTCTGGTTGATGGAGTCCTTTGGGACAGTGTCTGTCTTGTTGTCTAGTTTAGGACAGTCCCTGTCTGGTTGTCTCGTTGATGGAGTGAGTTTGGGACGGTGTCTCTCTGGTTGCCAGGTTGATGGTTTGAGATAGGGATAGTGTCTGTCTGGTTTTCTGGTTGATGGAGTGAGTTTGTAACCGTCTCTGCCTGATTGTCTCGTTCATGCAGTGAGTTTGGGACAGTGCCTGTCTGGTTGTCTTTTTGATTTAGTGATTTTGGGACAGTGTCTTCCTAGTTGTCTGTTTGCTGGATGAGTTTCGCACAGTGTCTTCTGTTTAATGGATTGTGTTTGGGACAGTCTCTGGTTTTCTGGTTGAATGAGTGTGTTTGGAACTGTGTCTGTCTGGTTGTCTCGTTAATGAAGTGAGTTTGGGACAGTTTCTCTCTGGTTGTCTAGTTGATGGAGAAAGGTTGGGACAGCGTCAGCCTGGTTGCCTGGTTGAGGGTGCAATTTTCGGACAGGTTCTGGTTGGTTGATGGAGTGAGTTTGGGACAGTGTCTGTCTGGTTGTCAGGTTGATGGAGTGAGTTTTGGACAGTGTCTGTCTGGTGGTCTAGTTAATGGAGTGAGTTTGGGATAGTGTCTGTCTGGTTGTATGGTTGATGGAGTGGGTTTGTGATGCTGACTGTCTGGTTGACTGGTTTATGGAGTAAGTTTGGGATAGTGACTGTTGGTTTGTCTTTTTGATGGAGTGAGTTTCAGACATCATCTTTCTGGTTGATGGTGTGTGAATGGGACAGTGAGTGCCTGCATGTCTAATTGAAGGAGGGAGTTTTGGACAGTGTCTATCTGTTTGTCTAGTTAATGGAGTGACTTTGGGAAAGTGCCTGTCTGGTTGTCTGGTTGATGGAGTATGTTTGGGGGTGTTTCTGCTTGTTTGCCAGGTGATGGCGTGAGTACGTGACGCTGAATGTCTGGTTGCCTGCTTGATGGAGTAAGATTAGGACCGTCCCTGACTGGTTGTCTAGTTGATGGACTGAGATTAGGACAGACTCTGGCTGTCTGGTTGATGGAGTGATTTTGGGACAATGTCTGCCAGTTTGTCTGATGATCGAGTGAGTTTGGGACGGTGTCTATCTGGTTGATGGAGTGAGTTTGGGACGGTTTCTGTGTGGTTGTCTGGTTGAAGCAGTGAGTTTGGGACAGTGTCTGTCCCATTGTCTGGATGCTGGAGCGAGTTTTTCACATTGTCTTCTGGTTAATGGAGCGAGTTTGGGACAGTGTCTGTCTGGTTGTCTGGTTGATGGAGTGAGTTTGAGACAGTGCCTGACTGGTGGTCTAGTTAATGGAGTGAGCGTGGGACAGTGTCTTTTTGTCTGGTTGATGGAGTGATTTGGGACAGTGTCTGTCTGGTTGTCTAGTTTGGGACAGTCCCTGTTTGGTTGTCTCATTGATGGAGTGATTTGGGACGGTGTCTGTCTGGTAGCCAGGTTGATGAAGAGAGATAGGGATAGTGTCTGTCTGGTTGTCTGGTTGATGGAGTGAGTTTGTGACCGTGTCTGACTGGTTGTCTCGTTCATGCAGTGAGTTTGGGACAGCGCCTGTCTGGTTGTCTTTTTGATGGAGTGAGTTTGGGACAGTGTCTGCCTAGTTGTCTGTATGCTGGAGCGAGTTTCGCTCAGTGTCTTTTGGTTAATGGATTGTGTTTGGGACAGTGTCTGTCTGGTTGTCTGGTTGAATGAGTGTGTTTGGAACTGTGTCTGTCTGGTTGTCTAGTTAATGGAGTGAGTTTGGGACAGTTTCTCTCTGGTAGTCTCGTTGATGGAGTAAGGTTGGGACAGTGTCAGCCTGGTTGCCTGGTTGATGGTCTGAGTTTGGGATGGTGTCTGTCTGGTTCCCAGGTGATGGAGTGAGTTAGGGATATTGTCTGTCTGGTTGTCTGGTTGAAGGAGTGGGTTTGTGACGCTGATTATCTGGTTGCCTGGTTGATTGAGTAAGTTTGCGAGAGTCTCTGTTGGTTTGTCTTTTTGATGGAGTGAGTTTCGGACATCATCTTTCTGATTGATGGTGTGAGTTTGGGATAGTGTCTATCTGTTTGTCTAGTTAATGGAGTGAGTATGGGACAGTGCCTGTCTGGTTGTCTGGTTGATGGAGTAAGTTTGGGAGGCAGTCTGCTTGTTTGCCAGGTGATGGAGTGAGTTAAGGATAGTATCCGTTTGGTTTTCTGGTTGATGGAGTGAGTTCGTGACGCTGAATGTCTGGTTGCCAGCTTGATGGAGTAAGTTTGGGACAGTCCCTGACTGGTTGTCTAGTTGATAGACTGAGATTAGGACAGTGTCTGTCTGGTTGTCTGATTGATGGAGTGATTTTGGGACAATGTCTGCCAGGTTGTCTGATGATCGTTTGAGTTTGGGACAGTGTCTATCTGGTTGAGGGAGTGAGTTTGAGATGGTTTCTGTGTGGTTGTCAGGTTGAAGAAGTGAGTTTGGGACAGTGTCTGTCTGGTTGTCTGGATGCTGGAGCGAGTTTTTCACATTGTCTTCTGGTTAATGGAGAGAGTTTGGAACAGTGTCTGTCTGGTTGTCAGGTTGATGTAGTGAGTTTGTGACAGTCTCTGTCTGGTTGTTTAGTTAATGGAGTGAGTTTGGGACAGTGCCTGTCTGGTTGTCAGTTTGTTGGAGTGATTTTGGTACAATGTCTGTCTGATTATCTAGTAGTTGGAGTAAGGTTGGGACAATGGCTGTCTGGTTGTTTGGTTGTGGACGTGAGTTTGTGACAGTGTCTGTCTGGGTGTCTGGTCGATGGAGAGTGTTTGGGACAGTCTCCATCCGCGTGACTGGTTGATGGAGTGAGTTTGGGACAGTGCCTGTCTGGTTGTCTAGTTAAATAAGTGAGCTTGGGACAGTGTCTGTTTGTCTGGTTGATGGAGTCCTTTGGGACAGTGTCTGTCTTGTTGTCTAGTTTAGGACAGTCCCTGTCTGGTTGTCTCGTTGATGGAGTGAGTTTGGGATGGTGTCTCTCTGGTTGCCAGGTTGATGGTTTGAGATAGGGATAGTGTCTGTCTGGTTTTCTGGTTGATGGAGTGAGTTTGTAACCGTCTCTGCCTGATTGTCTCGTTCATGCAGTGAGTTTGGGACAGTGCCTGTCTGGTTGTCTTTTTGATTTAGTGATTTTGGGACAGTGTCTTCCTAGTTGTCTGTTTGCTGGATGAGTTTCGCACAGTGTCTTCTGTTTAATGGATTGTGTTTGGGACAGTCTCTGGTTTTCTGGTTGAATGAGTGTGTTTGGAACTGTGTCTGTCTGGTTGTCTCGTTAATGAAGTGAGTTTGGGACAGTTTCTCTCTGGTTGTCTAGTTGATGGAGAAAGGTTGGGACAGCGTCAGCCTGGTTGCCTGGTTGAGGGTGCAATTTTCGGACAGGTTCTGGTTGGTTGATGGAGTGAGTTTGGGACAGTGTCTGTCTGGTTGTCAGGTTGATGGAGTGAGTTTTGGACAGTGTCTGTCTGGTGGTCTAGTTAATGGAGTGAGTTTGGGATAGTGTCTGTCTGGTTGTATGGTTGATGGAGTGGGTTTGTGATGCTGACTGTCTGGTTGACTGGTTTATGGAGTAAGTTTGGGATAGTGACTGTTGGTTTGTCTTTTTGATGGAGTGAGTTTCAGACATCATCTTTCTGGTTGATGGTGTGTGAATGGGACAGTGAGTGCCTGCATGTCTAATTGAAGGAGGGAGTTTTGGACAGTGTCTATCTGTTTGTCTAGTTAATGGAGTGATTTTGGGAAAGTGCCTGTCTGGTTGTCTGGTTGATGGAGTATGTTTGGGGGTGTTTCTGCTTGTTTGCCAGGTGATGGCGTGAGTACGTGACGCTGAATGTCTGGTTGCCTGCTTGATGGAGTAAGATTAGGACCGTCCCTGACTGGTTGTCTAGTTGATGGACTGAGATTAGGACAGACTCTGGCTGTCTGGTTGATGGAGTGATTTTGGGACAATGTCTGCCAGTTTGTCTGATGATCGAGTGAGTTTGGGACAGTGTCTATCTGGTTGATGGAGTGAGTTTGGGACGGTTTCTGTGTGGTTGTCTGGTTGAAGCAGTGAGTTTGGGACAGTGTCTGTCCCATTGTCTGGATGCTGGAGCGAGTTTTTCACATTGTCTTCTGGTTAATGGAGCGAGTTTGGGACAGTGTCTGTCTGGTTGTCTGGTTGATGGAGTGAGTTTGAGACAGTGCCTGACTGGTGGTCTAGTTAATGGAGTGAGCGTGGGACAGTGTCTTTTTGTCTGGTTGATGGAGTGATTTGGGACAGTGTCTGTCTGGTTGTCTAGTTTGGGACAGTCCCTGTTTGGTTGTCTCATTGATGGAGTGATTTGGGACGGTGTCTGTCTGGTAGCCAGGTTGATGAAGAGAGATAGGGATAGTGTCTGTCTGGTTGTCTGGTTGATGGAGTGAGTTTGTGACCGTGTCTGACTGGTTGTCTCGTTCATGCAGTGAGTTTGGGACAGTGCCTGTCTGGTTGTCTTTTTGATGGAGTGAGTTTGGGACAGTGTCTGCCTAGTTGTCTGTTTGCTGGAGCGAGTTTCGCTCAGTGTCTTCTGGTTAATGAATTGTGTTTGGGACAGTGTCTGTCTGGTTGTCTGGTTGAATGAGTGTGTTTGGAACTGTGTCTGTCTGGTTGTCTAGTTAATGGAGTGAGTTTGGGACAGTTTCTCTCTGGTTGTCTAGTTGATGGAGTAAGGTTGGGAGTCTGTCAGCCTGGTTGCCTGGTTGAGGCTGCGGTTTTGGGACAGGGTCTGGTTGCTTGGTTGATGGAGTTAGTTTGGGACAGTGTTTGTCTGGTTGTCTGGTTGTTGGAATGAGTTTCACACAGTTCCTGTCTGGTTGTCTGGTTGATGGCAAAAGATTGGGACAGTGTCTGTCTGGTTGTCTTTTTGATGGAGTGAGTTTGGGACAGTGTCTGCCTAGTTGTCTGTATGCTGGAGCGAGTTTCGCTCAGTGTCTTTTGGTTAATGGATTGTGTTTGGGACAGTGTCTGTCTGGTTGTCTGGTTGAATGAGTGTGTTTGGAACTGTGTCTGTCTGGTTGTCTAGTTAATGGAGTGAGTTTGGGACAGTTTCTCTCTGGTAGTCTCGTTGATGGAGTAAGGTTGGGACAGTGTCAGCCTGGTTGCCTGGTTGATGGTCTGAGTTTGGGATGGTGTCTGTCTGGTTCCCAGGTGATGGAGTGAGTTAGGGATATTGTCTGTCTGGTTGTCTGGTTGAAGGAGTGGGTTTGTGACGCTGATTATCTGGTTGCCTGGTTGATTGAGTAAGTTTGCGAGAGTCTCTGTTGGTTTGTCTTTTTGATGGAGTGAGTTTCGGACATCATCTTTCTGATTGATGGTGTGAGTTTGGGATAGTGTCTATCTGTTTGTCTAGTTAATGGAGTGAGTATGGGACAGTGCCTGTCTGGTTGTCTGGTTGATGGAGTAAGTTTGGGAGGCAGTCTGCTTGTTTGCCAGGTGATGGAGTGAGTTAAGGATAGTATCCGTTTGGTTTTCTGGTTGATGGAGTGAGTTCGTGACGCTGAATGTCTGGTTGCCAGCTTGATGGAGTAAGTTTGGGACAGTCCCTGACTGGTTGTCTAGTTGATAGACTGAGATTAGGACAGTGTCTGTCTGGTTGTCTGATTGATGGAGTGATTTTGGGACAATGTCTGCCAGGTTGTCTGATGATCGTTTGAGTTTGGGACAGTGTCTATCTGGTTGAGGGAGTGAGTTTGAGATGGTTTCTGTGTGGTTGTCAGGTTGAAGAAGTGAGTTTGGGACAGTGTCTGTCTGGTTGTCTGGATGCTGGAGCGAGTTTTTCACATTGTCTTCTGGTTAATGGAGAGAGTTTGGAACAGTGTCTGTCTGGTTGTCAGGTTGATGTAGTGAGTTTGTGACAGTCTCTGTCTGGTTGTTTAGTTAATGGAGTGAGTTTGGGACAGTGCCTGTCTGGTTGTCAGTTTGTTGGAGTGATTTTGGTACAATGTCTGTCTGATTATCTAGTAGTTGGAGTAAGGTTGGGACAATGGCTGTCTGGTTGTCTGGTTGTGGACGTGAGTTTGTGACAGTGTCTGTCTGGGTGTCTGGTCGATGGAGAGTGTTTGGGACAGTCTCCATCCGCGTGACTGGTTGATGGAGTGAGTTTGGGACAGTGCCTGTCTGGTTGTCTAGTTAAATAAGTGAGCTTGGGACAGTGTCTGTTTGTCTGGTTGATGGAGTCCTTTGGGACAGTGTCTGTCTTGTTGTCTAGTTTAGGACAGTCCCTGTCTGGTTGTCTCGTTGATGGAGTGAGTTTGGGATGGTGTCTCTCTGGTTGCCAGGTTGATGGTTTGAGATAGGGATAGTGTCTGTCTGGTTTTCTGGTTGATGGAGTGAGTTTGTAACCGTCTCTGCCTGATTGTCTCGTTCATGCAGTGAGTTTGGGACAGTGCCTGTCTGGTTGTCTTTTTGATTTAGTGATTTTGGGACAGTGTCTTCCTAGTTGTCTGTTTGCTGGATGAGTTTCGCACAGTGTCTTCTGTTTAATGGATTGTGTTTGGGACAGTCTCTGGTTTTCTGGTTGAATGAGTGTGTTTGGAACTGTGTCTGTCTGGTTGTCTCGTTAATGAAGTGAGTTTGGGACAGTTTCTCTCTGGTTGTCTAGTTGATGGAGAAAGGTTGGGACAGCGTCAGCCTGGTTGCCTGGTTGAGGGTGCAATTTTCGGACAGGTTCTGGTTGGTTGATGGAGTGAGTTTGGGACAGTGTCTGTCTGGTTGTCAGGTTGATGGAGTGAGTTTTGGACAGTGTCTGTCTGGTGGTCTAGTTAATGGAGTGAGTTTGGGATAGTGTCTGTCTGGTTGTATGGTTGATGGAGTGGGTTTGTGATGCTGACTGTCTGGTTGACTGGTTTATGGAGTAAGTTTGGGATAGTGACTGTTGGTTTGTCTTTTTGATGGAGTGAGTTTCAGACATCATCTTTCTGGTTGATGGTGTGTGAATGGGACAGTGAGTGCCTGCATGTCTAATTGAAGGAGGGAGTTTTGGACAGTGTCTATCTGTTTGTCTAGTTAATGGAGTGATTTTGGGAAAGTGCCTGTCTGGTTGTCTGGTTGATGGAGTATGTTTGGGGGTGTTTCTGCTTGTTTGCCAGGTGATGGCGTGAGTACGTGACGCTGAATGTCTGGTTGCCTGCTTGATGGAGTAAGATTAGGACCGTCCCTGACTGGTTGTCTAGTTGATGGACTGAGATTAGGACAGACTCTGGCTGTCTGGTTGATGGAGTGATTTTGGGACAATGTCTGCCAGTTTGTCTGATGATCGAGTGAGTTTGGGACAGTGTCTATCTGGTTGATGGAGTGAGTTTGGGACGGTTTCTGTGTGGTTGTCTGGTTGAAGCAGTGAGTTTGGGACAGTGTCTGTCCCATTGTCTGGATGCTGGAGCGAGTTTTTCACATTGTCTTCTGGTTAATGGAGCGAGTTTGGGACAGTGTCTGTCTGGTTGTCTGGTTGATGGAGTGAGTTTGAGACAGTGCCTGACTGGTGGTCTAGTTAATGGAGTGAGCGTGGGACAGTGTCTTTTTGTCTGGTTGATGGAGTGATTTGGGACAGTGTCTGTCTGGTTGTCTAGTTTGGGACAGTCCCTGTTTGGTTGTCTCATTGATGGAGTGATTTGGGACGGTGTCTGTCTGGTAGCCAGGTTGATGAAGAGAGATAGGGATAGTGTCTGTCTGGTTGTCTGGTTGATGGAGTGAGTTTGTGACCGTGTCTGACTGGTTGTCTCGTTCATGCAGTGAGTTTGGGACAGTGCCTGTCTGGTTGTCTTTTTGATGGAGTGAGTTTGGGACAGTGTCTGCCTAGTTGTCTGTTTGCTGGAGCGAGTTTCGCTCAGTGTCTTCTGGTTAATGAATTGTGTTTGGGACAGTGTCTGTCTGGTTGTCTGGTTGAATGAGTGTGTTTGGAACTGTGTCTGTCTGGTTGTCTAGTTAATGGAGTGAGTTTGGGACAGTTTCTCTCTGGTTGTCTAGTTGATGGAGTAAGGTTGGGAGTCTGTCAGCCTGGTTGCCTGGTTGAGGCTGCGGTTTTGGGACAGGGTCTGGTTGCTTGGTTGATGGAGTTAGTTTGGGACAGTGTTTGTCTGGTTGTCTGGTTGTTGGAATGAGTTTCACACAGTTCCTGTCTGGTTGTCTGGTTGATGGCAAAAGATTGGGACAGTGTCTGTCTGGTTGTCTGGTTGATGGAGAGAGTTTGGGACAGTGTCCGTCCGCTTGTCTGGTTGATGGAGTGAGTTTGGGACACTGTCTGTCTGGTTGTCCAGTTAATGGAGTGATTTTGGGACAGTGCCTGCCTTGTTGTCTGATGATGTAGTGCGTTTGCAACCATGTCTTTCTGGTTGTCTAGTTGGTGGAGTGAAATTGGGACAATGTCTAAAACAAAAACAGAATTACCTGGAAAAACTCAGCAGGTCTGGCAGCATCGGCGGAGAAGAAAAGAGTTGACGTTTCGAGTCTTCATGACCCTTCGAGAGAACTTGATTTCGAGTCCAGGAAAGAGTTGAAATATAAGCTGGTTTAAGGTGTGTAGGGGGGGGGGGGGGGGGGGGTGCGGAGAGAGAGAGAGAGACAGAGGTGCTTGTGTAGACAAACAAGCAGTGATAGAAGCAGATCATCAAAAGATGTCAGTGACAATGGGACAAAAGAACACATAGGTGTTAAAGTTAAAGTTGGTGACATTATCTAAACGAATGTGCTAATTAAGAATGGATGGTAGGACACTCAAGGTACAGCTCTAGTGGGGGTGGGGGGAGCATAAAAGATTTTAAAATATTTAAAAATAAGTGGGAAAAGAAAAATCTGTAAAATTTATAGGGAAAAAAAAGGGGGAAAAAAAGGGGGAAAACAGAAAGGGGGTGGGGATGGGGGAGGGAGCTCACGACCTAAAGTTATTGAATTCAATATTCAGACCGGAAGGCTGTAAGGGGCCTAGTCGGAAGATGAGGTGTTGTTCCTCCAGTTTGCGTTGGGCTTCACTGGAACAATGCAGAAAGCCAAGGACAATGTCTGTTTGGTTGTCTGGTTGATGGAGTTAATTTGGGATAGTGTCCATCTGGTTGTCTGGTTGATGGACTGAGTTTGGGCCAGTGTCTGTCTGATTGTCTTGATGATGGAGTGATATTGTGACAGTGTCTGTCTGGTTGATAAGTTGATGGAGTGAGTTTGGGACAGCGTCTGACTGGTTGTCTAGTTGCTGGAGTGAGTTTCGGACAGCGTCTGTCTGGTTGATGGTCTGAGTTTTGGACGGAGTCTGCCTGCTTGTCTGGTTGATGGAGTGAGTTTTGGACAGTGTCTGTCTGGTGGTCTAGTTAATGGAGTGAGTTTGGGACAGTGCCTGTCTAGTTGTCTGGTTGATGGAGTGAGATTGGGATGGTGTCTGTCTGGTTCCCAGGTGATGGAGAGAGTTAGGGATATTGTCTGTCTGGTTGTCTGGTTGAAGGAGTGGATTTGTGACCCTGATTGTCTGGTTGCCTGGTTGATGGAGTAAGTTTGCGAAAGTCTCTGTTGGTTTGTCTTTTTGATGGAGTCAGTTTCGGACATCATCTTTCAGGTTGATGGTGTGAGTTTGGGATAGTGTCTATCTGTTTGTCTAGTTAATGGAGTGAGTTTGGGACAGTGCCTGTCTGGTTGTCTGGTTGATGGAGTAAGTTTGGGAGGCAGTCTGCTTGTTAGCCAGGTGATGGAGTGAGTTAAGCATAGTATCCGTCTGGTTTTCTGGTTGATGGAGTGAGATCGTAACGCTGAATGTCTGGTTGCCAGCTTGATGGAGTAAGTTTGAGACAGTCCCTGACTGGTTGTCTAGTTGATAGACTGAGATTAGGACAGTGTCTGTCTGGTTGTCTGATTGATGGAGTGATTTTGGGACAATGTCTGCCAGGTTGTCTGATGATCGTTTGAGTTTGGGACAGTGTCTATCTGGTTGAGGGAGTGAGTTTGAGACGGTTTCTGTGTGGTTGTCAGGTTGAAGAAGTGAGTTTGGGACAGTGTCTGTCTGGTTGTCTGGATGCTGGAGCGAGTTTTTCACATTGTCTTCTGGTTAATGGAGTGAGATTGGGACAGTGTCTGTCTGGATGACTGGTTGATGGAGTGAGTTTGGGACAGTCTCTGTCTGGTTGTTTAGTTATTGGAGTGAGTTTGGGACAGTGCCTGTCTGGTTGTCTGGATGCTGGAGCGAGTTTTTCACATTGTCTTCTGCTTAATGGAGAGAGTTTGGGACAGTGTCTGTCTGGTTGTCTGATTGATGGAGTGATTTTGGGACAATGTCTGCCAGGTTGTCGGATGATCTTTTGAGTTTGGGACAGTGTCTATCTGGTTGAGGGAGTGAGTTTGAGACGGTTTCTGTGTGGTTGTCAGGTTGAAGAAGTGAGTTTGGGACAGTGTCTGTCTGGTTGTCTGGATGCTGGAGCGAGTTTTTCACATTGTCTTCTGGTTAATGGAGTGAGTTTGGGACAGTGTCTGTCTGGATGTCTGGTTGATGGAGTGAGTTTGTGACAGTCTCTGTCTGGTTGTTTAGTTAATGGAGTGAGTTTGGGACAGTGCCTGTCTGGTTGTCTGGATGCTGGAGCGAGTTTTTCACATTGTCTTCTGGTTAATGGAGTGAGTTTGGGACAGTGTCTGTCTGGATGTCTGGTTGATGGAGTGAGTTTGTGACAGTCTCTGTCTGGTTGTTTAGTTATGGGAGTGAGTTTGGGACAGTGCCTGTCTGGTTGTCTGGATGCTGGAGCGAGTTTTTCACATTGTCTTCTGGTTAATGGAGAGAGTTTGGGACAGTGTATGTCTGGTTGTCAGGTTGATGTAGTGAGTTTGTGACAGTCTCTGTCTGGTTGTTTAGTTAATGGAGTGAGTTTGGGACAGTGCCTGTCTGGTTGTCAGTTTGTTGGAGTGATTTTGGGACAATGTCTGTCTGATTATCTAGTTGTTGATGTAAGATTGGGACAATGCCTGTCTGATTGTCTGGTTGTGGACATGAGATTGGGACAGTGTCTGTCTGGGTGTCTGGTCGATGGAGAGTGTTTGGGACAGTCTCCATCCGCGTGACTGGTTGATGGAGTGAGTTTGGAACAGTGCCTCTCTGGTTGTCTAGTTAAATAAGTGAGCTTGGGACAGTGTCTGTTTGTCTGGTTGATGGAGTCCTTTGGGACAGTGTCTGTCTTGTTGTCTAGTTTAGGACAGTCCCTGTCTGGTTGTCTAGTTGATGGAGTGAGTTTGGGACGGTGTCTCTCTGGTTGCCAGGTTGATGGTTTGAGATAGGGATAGTGTCTGTCTGGTTTTCTGGTTGATGGAGTGAGTTTGTGACCGTCTCTGCCTGATTGTCTCGTTCATGCAGTGAGTTTGGGACAGTGCCTGTCTGGTTGTCTTTTTGATTTAGTGATTTTGGGACAGTGTCTTCCTAGTTGTCTGTTTGCTGGATGAGTTTCGCACAGTGTCTTCTGTTTAATGGATTGTGTTTGGGACAGTCTCTGGTTTTCTGGTTGAATGAGTGTGTTTGGAACTGTGTCTGTCTGGTTGTCTCGTTAATGAAGTGAGTTTGAGACAGTTTCTCTCTGGTTGTCTAGTTGATGGAGAAAGGTTGGGACAGTGTCAGCCTGGTTGCCTGGTTGAGGGTGCGATTTTCGGACAGGTTCTGGTTGGTTGATGGAGTGAGTTTGGGACAGTGTCTGTCTGGTTGTCAGGTTGATGGAGTGAGTTTTGGACAGTGTCTGTCTGGTGGTCTAGTTAATGGAGTGAGTTTTGGATAGTGTCTGTCTGGTTGTATGGTTGATGGAGTGGGTTTGTGATGCTGACTGTCTGGTTGACTGGTTTATGGAGTAAGGTTGGGATAGTGACTGTTGGTTTGTCTTTTTGATGGAGTGAGTTTCAGACATCATCTTTCTGGTTGATGGTGTGTGAATGGGACAGTGAGTGCCTGCATGTCTAATTGAAGGAGGGAGTTTTGGACAGTGTCTATCTGTCTGTCTAGTTAATGGAGTGATTTTGGGACGTGCCTGTCTGGTTGTCTGGTTGATGGAGTATGTTTGGGGGTGTTTCTGCTTGTTTGCCAGGTGATGGCGTGAGTACGTGACGCTGAATGTCTGGTTGTCTGCTTGATGGAGTAAGATTAGAACCATCCCTGACTGGTTGTCTAGTTGATGGACTGAGATTAGGACAGACTCTGGCTGTCTGGTTGATGGAGTGATTTTGGTACAGTGTCTGCCAGTTTGTCTGATGATCGAGTGAGTTTGGGACAGTGTCTATCTGGTTGATGGAGTGAGTTTGGGATGGTTTCTGTGTGGTTGTCTGGTTGAAGCAGTGAGTTTGGGACAGTGTCTGTCTGGTTGTCTGGATGCTGGAGCGAGTTTTTCACATTGTCTTCTGGTTAATGGAGTGAGATTGGGACAGTGTCTGTCTGGATGACTGGTTGATGGAGTGAGTTTGGGACAGTCTCTGTCTGGTTGTTTAGTTATTGGAGTGAGTTTGGGACAGTGCCTGTCTGGTTGTCTGGATGCTGGAGCGAGTTTTTCACATTGTCTTCTGCTTAATGGAGAGAGTTTGGGACAGTGTCTGTCTGGTTGTCTGATTGATGGAGTGATTTTGGGACAATGTCTGCCAGGTTGTCGGAAGATCTTTTGAGTTTGGGACAGTGTCTATCTGGTTGAGGGAGTGAGTTTGAGACGGTTTCTGTGTGGTTGTCAGGTTGAAGAAGTGAGTTTGGGACAGTGTCTGTTTGGTTGTCTGGATGCTGGAGCGAGTTTTTCACATTGTCTTCTGGTTAATGGAGTGAGTTTGGGACAGTGTCTGTCTGGATGTCTGGTTGATGGAGTGAGTTTGTGACAGTCTCTGTCTGGTTGTTTAGTTATGGGAGTGAGTTTGGGACAGTGCCTGTCTGGTTGTCTGGATGCTGGAGCGAGTTTTTCACATTGTCTTCTGGTTAATGGAGAGAGTTTGGGACAGTGTATGTCTGGTTGTCAGGTTGATGTAGTGAGTTTGTGACAGTCTCTGTCTGGTTGTTTAGTTAATGGAGTGAGTTTGGGACAGTGCCTGTCTGGTTGTCAGTTTGTTGGAGTGATTTTGGGACAATGTCTGTCTGATTATCTAGTTGTTGATGTAAGATTGGGACAATGCCTGTCTGATTGTCTGGTTGTGGACATGAGATTGGGACAGTGTCTGTCTGGGTGTCTGGTCGATGGAGAGTGTTTGGGACAGTCTCCATCCGCGTGACTGGTTGATGGAGTGAGTTTGGAACAGTGCCTCTCTGGTTGTCTAGTTAAATAAGTGAGCTTGGGACAGTGTCTGTTTGTCTGGTTGATGGAGTCCTTTGGGACAGTGTCTGTCTTGTTGTCTAGTTTAGGACAGTCCCTGTCTGGTTGTCTAGTTGATGGAGTGAGTTTGGGACGGTGTCTCTCTGGTTGCCAGGTTGATGGTTTGAGATAGGGATAGTGTCTGTCTGGTTTTCTGGTTGATGGAGTGAGTTTGTGACCGTCTCTGCCTGATTGTCTCGTTCATGCAGTGAGTTTGGGACAGTGCCTGTCTGGTTGTCTTTTTGATTTAGTGATTTTGGGACAGTGTCTTCCTAGTTGTCTGTTTGCTGGATGAGTTTCGCACAGTGTCTTCTGTTTAATGGATTGTGTTTGGGACAGTCTCTGGTTTTCTGGTTGAATGAGTGTGTTTGGAATTGTGTCTGTCTGGTTGTCTCGTTAATGAAGTGAGTTTGAGACAGTTTCTCTCTGGTTGTCTAGTTGATGGAGAAAGGTTGGGACAGTGTCAGCCTGGTTGCCTGGTTGAGGGTGCGATTTTCGGACAGGTTCTGGTTGGTTGATGGAGTGAGTTTGGGACAGTGTCTGTCTGGTTGTCAGGTTAATGGAGTGAGTTTTGGACAGTGTCTGTCTGGTGGTCTAGTTAATGGAGTGAGTTTGGGATAGTGTCTGTCTGGTTGTATGGTTGATGGAGTGGGTTTGTGATGCTGACTGTCTGGTTGACTGGTTTATGGAGTAAGTTTGGGATAATGACTGTTGGTTTGTCTTTTTGATGGAGTGAGTTTCAGACATCATCTTTCTGGTTGATGGTGTGTGAATGGGACAGTGCGTGCCTGCATGTCTAATTGAAGGAGGGAGTTTTGGACAGTGTCTATCTGTCTGTCTAGTTAATGGAGTGATTTTGGGACGTGCCTGTCTGGTTGTCTGGTTGATGGAGTATGTTTGGGGGTGTTTCTGCTTGTTTGCCAGGTGATGGCGTGAGTACGTGACGCTGAATGTCTGGTTGCCTGCTTGATGGAGTAAGATTAGGACCGTCCCTGACTGGTTGTCTAGTTGATGGACTGAGATTAGGACAGACTCTGGCTGTCTGGTTGATGGAGTGATTTTGGGACAATGTCTGCCAGTTTGTCTGATGATCGAGTGAGTTTGGGACAGTGTCTATCTGGTTGATGGAGTGAGTTTGGGACGGTTTCTGTGTGGTTGTCTGGTTGAAGCAGTGAGTTTGGGACAGTGTCTGTCCCATTGTCTGGATGCTGGAGCGAGTTTTTCACATTGTCTTCTGGTTAATGGAGCGAGTTTGGGACAGTGTCTGTCTGGTTGTCTGGTTGATGGAGTGAGTTTGAGACAGTGCCTGACTGGTGGTCTAGTTAATGGAGTGAGCGTGGGACAGTGTCTTTTTGTCTGGTTGATGGAGTGATTTGGGACAGTGTCTGTCTGGTTGTCTAGTTTGGGACAGTCCCTGTTTGGTTGTCTCATTGATGGAGTGATTTGGGACGGTGTCTGTCTGGTAGCCAGGTTGATGAAGAGAGATAGGGATAGTGTCTGTCTGGTTGTCTGGTTGATGGAGTGAGTTTGTGACCGTGTCTGACTGGTTGTCTCGTTCATGCAGTGAGTTTGGGACAGTGCCTGTCTGGTTGTCTTTTTGATGGAGTGAGTTTGGGACAGTGTCTGCCTAGTTGTCTGTTTGCTGGAGCGAGTTTCGCTCAGTGTCTTCTGGTTAATGAATTGTGTTTGGGACAGTGTCTGTCTGGTTGTCTGGTTGAATGAGTGTGTTTGGAACTGTGTCTGTCTGGTTGTCTAGTTAATGGAGTGAGTTTGGGACAGTTTCTCTCTGGTTGTCTAGTTGATGGAGTAAGGTTGGGAGTCTGTCAGCCTGGTTGCCTGGTTGAGGCTGCGGTTTTGGGACAGGGTCTGGTTGCTTGGTTGATGGAGTTAGTTTGGGACAGTGTTTGTCTGGTTGTCTGGTTGTTGGAATGAGTTTCACACAGTTCCTGTCTGGTTGTCTGGTTGATGGCAAAAGATTGGGACAGTGTCTGTCTGGTTGTCTTTTTGATGGAGTGAGTTTGGGACAGTGTCTGCCTAGTTGTCTGTATGCTGGAGCGAGTTTCGCTCAGTGTCTTTTGGTTAATGGATTGTGTTTGGGACAGTGTCTGTCTGGTTGTCTGGTTGAATGAGTGTGTTTGGAACTGTGTCTGTCTGGTTGTCTAGTTAATGGAGTGAGTTTGGGACAGTTTCTCTCTGGTAGTCTCGTTGATGGAGTAAGGTTGGGACAGTGTCAGCCTGGTTGCCTGGTTGATGGTCTGAGTTTGGGATGGTGTCTGTCTGGTTCCCAGGTGATGGAGTGAGTTAGGGATATTGTCTGTCTGGTTGTCTGGTTGAAGGAGTGGGTTTGTGACGCTGATTATCTGGTTGCCTGGTTGATTGAGTAAGTTTGCGAGAGTCTCTGTTGGTTTGTCTTTTTGATGGAGTGAGTTTCGGACATCATCTTTCTGATTGATGGTGTGAGTTTGGGATAGTGTCTATCTGTTTGTCTAGTTAATGGAGTGAGTATGGGACAGTGCCTGTCTGGTTGTCTGGTTGATGGAGTAAGTTTGGGAGGCAGTCTGCTTGTTTGCCAGGTGATGGAGTGAGTTAAGGATAGTATCCGTTTGGTTTTCTGGTTGATGGAGTGAGTTCGTGACGCTGAATGTCTGGTTGCCAGCTTGATGGAGTAAGTTTGGGACAGTCCCTGACTGGTTGTCTAGTTGATAGACTGAGATTAGGACAGTGTCTGTCTGGTTGTCTGATTGATGGAGTGATTTTGGGACAATGTCTGCCAGGTTGTCTGATGATCGTTTGAGTTTGGGACAGTGTCTATCTGGTTGAGGGAGTGAGTTTGAGATGGTTTCTGTGTGGTTGTCAGGTTGAAGAAGTGAGTTTGGGACAGTGTCTGTCTGGTTGTCTGGATGCTGGAGCGAGTTTTTCACATTGTCTTCTGGTTAATGGAGAGAGTTTGGAACAGTGTCTGTCTGGTTGTCAGGTTGATGTAGTGAGTTTGTGACAGTCTCTGTCTGGTTGTTTAGTTAATGGAGTGAGTTTGGGACAGTGCCTGTCTGGTTGTCAGTTTGTTGGAGTGATTTTGGTACAATGTCTGTCTGATTATCTAGTAGTTGGAGTAAGGTTGGGACAATGGCTGTCTGGTTGTCTGGTTGTGGACGTGAGTTTGTGACAGTGTCTGTCTGGGTGTCTGGTCGATGGAGAGTGTTTGGGACAGTCTCCATCCGCGTGACTGGTTGATGGAGTGAGTTTGGGACAGTGCCTGTCTGGTTGTCTAGTTAAATAAGTGAGCTTGGGACAGTGTCTGTTTGTCTGGTTGATGGAGTCCTTTGGGACAGTGTCTGTCTTGTTGTCTAGTTTAGGACAGTCCCTGTCTGGTTGTCTCGTTGATGGAGTGAGTTTGGGATGGTGTCTCTCTGGTTGCCAGGTTGATGGTTTGAGATAGGGATAGTGTCTGTCTGGTTTTCTGGTTGATGGAGTGAGTTTGTAACCGTCTCTGCCTGATTGTCTCGTTCATGCAGTGAGTTTGGGACAGTGCCTGTCTGGTTGTCTTTTTGATTTAGTGATTTTGGGACAGTGTCTTCCTAGTTGTCTGTTTGCTGGATGAGTTTCGCACAGTGTCTTCTGTTTAATGGATTGTGTTTGGGACAGTCTCTGGTTTTCTGGTTGAATGAGTGTGTTTGGAACTGTGTCTGTCTGGTTGTCTCGTTAATGAAGTGAGTTTGGGACAGTTTCTCTCTGGTTGTCTAGTTGATGGAGAAAGGTTGGGACAGCGTCAGCCTGGTTGCCTGGTTGAGGGTGCAATTTTCGGACAGGTTCTGGTTGGTTGATGGAGTGAGTTTGGGACAGTGTCTGTCTGGTTGTCAGGTTGATGGAGTGAGTTTTGGACAGTGTCTGTCTGGTGGTCTAGTTAATGGAGTGAGTTTGGGATAGTGTCTGTCTGGTTGTATGGTTGATGGAGTGGGTTTGTGATGCTGACTGTCTGGTTGACTGGTTTATGGAGTAAGTTTGGGATAGTGACTGTTGGTTTGTCTTTTTGATGGAGTGAGTTTCAGACATCATCTTTCTGGTTGATGGTGTGTGAATGGGACAGTGAGTGCCTGCATGTCTAATTGAAGGAGGGAGTTTTGGACAGTGTCTATCTGTTTGTCTAGTTAATGGAGTGATTTTGGGAAAGTGCCTGTCTGGTTGTCTGGTTGATGGAGTATGTTTGGGGGTGTTTCTGCTTGTTTGCCAGGTGATGGCGTGAGTACGTGACGCTGAATGTCTGGTTGCCTGCTTGATGGAGTAAGATTAGGACCGTCCCTGACTGGTTGTCTAGTTGATGGACTGAGATTAGGACAGACTCTGGCTGTCTGGTTGATGGAGTGATTTTGGGACAATGTCTGCCAGTTTGTCTGATGATCGAGTGAGTTTGGGACAGTGTCTATCTGGTTGATGGAGTGAGTTTGGGACGGTTTCTGTGTGGTTGTCTGGTTGAAGCAGTGAGTTTGGGACAGTGTCTGTCCCATTGTCTGGATGCTGGAGCGAGTTTTTCACATTGTCTTCTGGTTAATGGAGCGAGTTTGGGACAGTGTCTGTCTGGTTGTCTGGTTGATGGAGTGAGTTTGAGACAGTGCCTGACTGGTGGTCTAGTTAATGGAGTGAGCGTGGGACAGTGTCTTTTTGTCTGGTTGATGGAGTGATTTGGGACAGTGTCTGTCTGGTTGTCTAGTTTGGGACAGTCCCTGTTTGGTTGTCTCATTGATGGAGTGATTTGGGACGGTGTCTGTCTGGTAGCCAGGTTGATGAAGAGAGATAGGGATAGTGTCTGTCTGGTTGTCTGGTTGATGGAGTGAGTTTGTGACCGTGTCTGACTGGTTGTCTCGTTCATGCAGTGAGTTTGGGACAGTGCCTGTCTGGTTGTCTTTTTGATGGAGTGAGTTTGGGACAGTGTCTGCCTAGTTGTCTGTTTGCTGGAGCGAGTTTCGCTCAGTGTCTTCTGGTTAATGAATTGTGTTTGGGACAGTGTCTGTCTGGTTGTCTGGTTGAATGAGTGTGTTTGGAACTGTGTCTGTCTGGTTGTCTAGTTAATGGAGTGAGTTTGGGACAGTTTCTCTCTGGTTGTCTAGTTGATGGAGTAAGGTTGGGAGTCTGTCAGCCTGGTTGCCTGGTTGAGGCTGCGGTTTTGGGACAGGGTCTGGTTGCTTGGTTGATGGAGTTAGTTTGGGACAGTGTTTGTCTGGTTGTCTGGTTGTTGGAATGAGTTTCACACAGTTCCTGTCTGGTTGTCTGGTTGATGGCAAAAGATTGGGACAGTGTCTGTCTGGTTGTCTGGTTGATGGAGAGAGTTTGGGACAGTGTCCGTCCGCTTGTCTGGTTGATGGAGTGAGTTTGGGACACTGTCTGTCTGGTTGTCCAGTTAATGGAGTGATTTTGGGACAGTGCCTGCCTTGTTGTCTGATGATGTAGTGCGTTTGCAACCATGTCTTTCTGGTTGTCTAGTTGGTGGAGTGAAATTGGGACAATGTCTAAAACAAAAACAGAATTACCTGGAAAAACTCAGCAGGTCTGGCAGCATCGGCGGAGAAGAAAAGAGTTGACGTTTCGAGTCTTCATGACCCTTCGAGAGAACTTGATTTCGAGTCCAGGAAAGAGTTGAAATATAAGCTGGTTTAAGGTGTGTAGGGGGGGGGGGGGGGGGGGGTGCGGAGAGAGAGAGAGAGACAGAGGTGCTTGTGTAGACAAACAAGCAGTGATAGAAGCAGATCATCAAAAGATGTCAGTGACAATGGGACAAAAGAACACAT
This sequence comes from Isurus oxyrinchus, assembly GCA_026770705.1. Taxonomy (NCBI): domain Eukaryota; kingdom Metazoa; phylum Chordata; class Chondrichthyes; order Lamniformes; family Lamnidae; genus Isurus; species Isurus oxyrinchus. The sequence continues at coordinate 41,064,474 of JANJGN010000006.1, read as the reverse complement.
AGGTGTTAAAGTTAAAGTTGGTGACATTATCTAAACGAATGTGCTAATTAAGAATGGATGGTAGGACACTCAAGGTACAGCTCTAGTGGGGGTGGGGGGGAGCATAAAAGATTTTAAAATATTTAAAAATAAGTGGGAAAAGAAAAATCTGTAAAATTTATAGGGAAAAAAAAGGGGGAAAAAAAGGGGGAAAACAGAAAGGGGGGTGGGGATGGGGGAGGGAGCTCACGACCTAAAGTTATTGAATTCAATATTCAGACCGGAAGGCTGTAAGGGGCCTAGTCGGAAGATGAGGTGTTGTTCCTCCAGTTTGCGTTGGGCTTCACTGGAACAATGCAGAAAGCCAAGGACAATGTCTGTTTGGTTGTCTGGTTGATGGAGTTAATTTGGGATAGTGTCCATCTGGTTGTCTGGTTGATGGACTGAGTTTGGGCCAGTGTCTGTCTGATTGTCTTGATGATGGAGTGATATTGTGACAGTGTCTGTCTGGTTGATAAGTTGATGGAGTGAGTTTGGGACAGCGTCTGACTGGTTGTCTAGTTGCTGGAGTGAGTTTCGGACAGCGTCTGTCTGGTTGATGGTCTGAGTTTTGGACGGAGTCTGCCTGCTTGTCTGGTTGATGGAGTGAGTTTTGGACAGTGTCTGTCTGGTGGTCTAGTTAATGGAGTGAGTTTGGGACAGTGCCTGTCTAGTTGTCTGGTTGATGGAGTGAGATTGGGATGGTGTCTGTCTGGTTCCCAGGTGATGGAGAGAGTTAGGGATATTGTCTGTCTGGTTGTCTGGTTGAAGGAGTGGATTTGTGACCCTGATTGTCTGGTTGCCTGGTTGATGGAGTAAGTTTGCGAAAGTCTCTGTTGGTTTGTCTTTTTGATGGAGTCAGTTTCGGACATCATCTTTCAGGTTGATGGTGTGAGTTTGGGATAGTGTCTATCTGTTTGTCTAGTTAATGGAGTGAGTTTGGGACAGTGCCTGTCTGGTTGTCTGGTTGATGGAGTAAGTTTGGGAGGCAGTCTGCTTGTTAGCCAGGTGATGGAGTGAGTTAAGCATAGTATCCGTCTGGTTTTCTGGTTGATGGAGTGAGATCGTAACGCTGAATGTCTGGTTGCCAGCTTGATGGAGTAAGTTTGAGACAGTCCCTGACTGGTTGTCTAGTTGATAGACTGAGATTAGGACAGTGTCTGTCTGGTTGTCTGATTGATGGAGTGATTTTGGGACAATGTCTGCCAGGTTGTCTGATGATCGTTTGAGTTTGGGACAGTGTCTATCTGGTTGAGGGAGTGAGTTTGAGACGGTTTCTGTGTGGTTGTCAGGTTGAAGAAGTGAGTTTGGGACAGTGTCTGTCTGGTTGTCTGGATGCTGGAGCGAGTTTTTCACATTGTCTTCTGGTTAATGGAGTGAGATTGGGACAGTGTCTGTCTGGATGACTGGTTGATGGAGTGAGTTTGGGACAGTCTCTGTCTGGTTGTTTAGTTATTGGAGTGAGTTTGGGACAGTGCCTGTCTGGTTGTCTGGATGCTGGAGCGAGTTTTTCACATTGTCTTCTGCTTAATGGAGAGAGTTTGGGACAGTGTCTGTCTGGTTGTCTGATTGATGGAGTGATTTTGGGACAATGTCTGCCAGGTTGTCGGATGATCTTTTGAGTTTGGGACAGTGTCTATCTGGTTGAGGGAGTGAGTTTGAGACGGTTTCTGTGTGGTTGTCAGGTTGAAGAAGTGAGTTTGGGACAGTGTCTGTCTGGTTGTCTGGATGCTGGAGCGAGTTTTTCACATTGTCTTCTGGTTAATGGAGTGAGTTTGGGACAGTGTCTGTCTGGATGTCTGGTTGATGGAGTGAGTTTGTGACAGTCTCTGTCTGGTTGTTTAGTTAATGGAGTGAGTTTGGGACAGTGCCTGTCTGGTTGTCTGGATGCTGGAGCGAGTTTTTCACATTGTCTTCTGGTTAATGGAGTGAGTTTGGGACAGTGTCTGTCTGGATGTCTGGTTGATGGAGTGAGTTTGTGACAGTCTCTGTCTGGTTGTTTAGTTATGGGAGTGAGTTTGGGACAGTGCCTGTCTGGTTGTCTGGATGCTGGAGCGAGTTTTTCACATTGTCTTCTGGTTAATGGAGAGAGTTTGGGACAGTGTATGTCTGGTTGTCAGGTTGATGTAGTGAGTTTGTGACAGTCTCTGTCTGGTTGTTTAGTTAATGGAGTGAGTTTGGGACAGTGCCTGTCTGGTTGTCAGTTTGTTGGAGTGATTTTGGGACAATGTCTGTCTGATTATCTAGTTGTTGATGTAAGATTGGGACAATGCCTGTCTGATTGTCTGGTTGTGGACATGAGATTGGGACAGTGTCTGTCTGGGTGTCTGGTCGATGGAGAGTGTTTGGGACAGTCTCCATCCGCGTGACTGGTTGATGGAGTGAGTTTGGAACAGTGCCTCTCTGGTTGTCTAGTTAAATAAGTGAGCTTGGGACAGTGTCTGTTTGTCTGGTTGATGGAGTCCTTTGGGACAGTGTCTGTCTTGTTGTCTAGTTTAGGACAGTCCCTGTCTGGTTGTCTAGTTGATGGAGTGAGTTTGGGACGGTGTCTCTCTGGTTGCCAGGTTGATGGTTTGAGATAGGGATAGTGTCTGTCTGGTTTTCTGGTTGATGGAGTGAGTTTGTGACCGTCTCTGCCTGATTGTCTCGTTCATGCAGTGAGTTTGGGACAGTGCCTGTCTGGTTGTCTTTTTGATTTAGTGATTTTGGGACAGTGTCTTCCTAGTTGTCTGTTTGCTGGATGAGTTTCGCACAGTGTCTTCTGTTTAATGGATTGTGTTTGGGACAGTCTCTGGTTTTCTGGTTGAATGAGTGTGTTTGGAACTGTGTCTGTCTGGTTGTCTCGTTAATGAAGTGAGTTTGAGACAGTTTCTCTCTGGTTGTCTAGTTGATGGAGAAAGGTTGGGACAGTGTCAGCCTGGTTGCCTGGTTGAGGGTGCGATTTTCGGACAGGTTCTGGTTGGTTGATGGAGTGAGTTTGGGACAGTGTCTGTCTGGTTGTCAGGTTGATGGAGTGAGTTTTGGACAGTGTCTGTCTGGTGGTCTAGTTAATGGAGTGAGTTTTGGATAGTGTCTGTCTGGTTGTATGGTTGATGGAGTGGGTTTGTGATGCTGACTGTCTGGTTGACTGGTTTATGGAGTAAGGTTGGGATAGTGACTGTTGGTTTGTCTTTTTGATGGAGTGAGTTTCAGACATCATCTTTCTGGTTGATGGTGTGTGAATGGGACAGTGAGTGCCTGCATGTCTAATTGAAGGAGGGAGTTTTGGACAGTGTCTATCTGTCTGTCTAGTTAATGGAGTGATTTTGGGACGTGCCTGTCTGGTTGTCTGGTTGATGGAGTATGTTTGGGGGTGTTTCTGCTTGTTTGCCAGGTGATGGCGTGAGTACGTGACGCTGAATGTCTGGTTGTCTGCTTGATGGAGTAAGATTAGAACCATCCCTGACTGGTTGTCTAGTTGATGGACTGAGATTAGGACAGACTCTGGCTGTCTGGTTGATGGAGTGATTTTGGTACAGTGTCTGCCAGTTTGTCTGATGATCGAGTGAGTTTGGGACAGTGTCTATCTGGTTGATGGAGTGAGTTTGGGATGGTTTCTGTGTGGTTGTCTGGTTGAAGCAGTGAGTTTGGGACAGTGTCTGTCTGGTTGTCTGGATGCTGGAGCGAGTTTTTCACATTGTCTTCTGGTTAATGGAGTGAGATTGGGACAGTGTCTGTCTGGATGACTGGTTGATGGAGTGAGTTTGGGACAGTCTCTGTCTGGTTGTTTAGTTATTGGAGTGAGTTTGGGACAGTGCCTGTCTGGTTGTCTGGATGCTGGAGCGAGTTTTTCACATTGTCTTCTGCTTAATGGAGAGAGTTTGGGACAGTGTCTGTCTGGTTGTCTGATTGATGGAGTGATTTTGGGACAATGTCTGCCAGGTTGTCGGAAGATCTTTTGAGTTTGGGACAGTGTCTATCTGGTTGAGGGAGTGAGTTTGAGACGGTTTCTGTGTGGTTGTCAGGTTGAAGAAGTGAGTTTGGGACAGTGTCTGTTTGGTTGTCTGGATGCTGGAGCGAGTTTTTCACATTGTCTTCTGGTTAATGGAGTGAGTTTGGGACAGTGTCTGTCTGGATGTCTGGTTGATGGAGTGAGTTTGTGACAGTCTCTGTCTGGTTGTTTAGTTATGGGAGTGAGTTTGGGACAGTGCCTGTCTGGTTGTCTGGATGCTGGAGCGAGTTTTTCACATTGTCTTCTGGTTAATGGAGAGAGTTTGGGACAGTGTATGTCTGGTTGTCAGGTTGATGTAGTGAGTTTGTGACAGTCTCTGTCTGGTTGTTTAGTTAATGGAGTGAGTTTGGGACAGTGCCTGTCTGGTTGTCAGTTTGTTGGAGTGATTTTGGGACAATGTCTGTCTGATTATCTAGTTGTTGATGTAAGATTGGGACAATGCCTGTCTGATTGTCTGGTTGTGGACATGAGATTGGGACAGTGTCTGTCTGGGTGTCTGGTCGATGGAGAGTGTTTGGGACAGTCTCCATCCGCGTGACTGGTTGATGGAGTGAGTTTGGAACAGTGCCTCTCTGGTTGTCTAGTTAAATAAGTGAGCTTGGGACAGTGTCTGTTTGTCTGGTTGATGGAGTCCTTTGGGACAGTGTCTGTCTTGTTGTCTAGTTTAGGACAGTCCCTGTCTGGTTGTCTAGTTGATGGAGTGAGTTTGGGACGGTGTCTCTCTGGTTGCCAGGTTGATGGTTTGAGATAGGGATAGTGTCTGTCTGGTTTTCTGGTTGATGGAGTGAGTTTGTGACCGTCTCTGCCTGATTGTCTCGTTCATGCAGTGAGTTTGGGACAGTGCCTGTCTGGTTGTCTTTTTGATTTAGTGATTTTGGGACAGTGTCTTCCTAGTTGTCTGTTTGCTGGATGAGTTTCGCACAGTGTCTTCTGTTTAATGGATTGTGTTTGGGACAGTCTCTGGTTTTCTGGTTGAATGAGTGTGTTTGGAATTGTGTCTGTCTGGTTGTCTCGTTAATGAAGTGAGTTTGAGACAGTTTCTCTCTGGTTGTCTAGTTGATGGAGAAAGGTTGGGACAGTGTCAGCCTGGTTGCCTGGTTGAGGGTGCGATTTTCGGACAGGTTCTGGTTGGTTGATGGAGTGAGTTTGGGACAGTGTCTGTCTGGTTGTCAGGTTAATGGAGTGAGTTTTGGACAGTGTCTGTCTGGTGGTCTAGTTAATGGAGTGAGTTTGGGATAGTGTCTGTCTGGTTGTATGGTTGATGGAGTGGGTTTGTGATGCTGACTGTCTGGTTGACTGGTTTATGGAGTAAGTTTGGGATAATGACTGTTGGTTTGTCTTTTTGATGGAGTGAGTTTCAGACATCATCTTTCTGGTTGATGGTGTGTGAATGGGACAGTGCGTGCCTGCATGTCTAATTGAAGGAGGGAGTTTTGGACAGTGTCTATCTGTCTGTCTAGTTAATGGAGTGATTTTGGGACGTGCCTGTCTGGTTGTCTGGTTGATGGAGTATGTTTGGGGGTGTTTCTGCTTGTTTGCCAGGTGATGGCGTGAGTACGTGACGCTGAATGTCTGGTTGTCTGCTTGATGGAGTAAGATTAGAACCATCCCTGACTGGTTGTCTAGTTGATGGACTGAGATTAGGACAGACTCTGGCTGTCTGGTTGATGGAGTGATTTTGGGACAGTGTCTGCCAGTTTGTCTGATGATCGAGTGAGTTTGGGACAGTGTCTATCTGGTTGATGGAGTGAGTTTGGGATGGTTTCTGTGTGGTTGTCTGGTTGAAGCAGTGAGTTTGGGAACAGTGTCTGTCCCGTTGTCTGGATGCTGGAGCGAGTTTTTCACATTGTCTTCTGGTTACTGGAGCGAGTTTGGGACAGAGTCTGTCTGGTTGATGGAGTGAGTTTGGGACGGTTTCTGTGTGGTTGTCTGGTTGAAGCAGTGAGTTTGGGACAGTGTCTGTCTTGTTGTCTGGATGCTGGAGCGAGTTTTTCACATTTTCTTCTGGTTGATGGAGTGAGTTGGTGACAGTCTCTGTCTGGTTGTTTTGTTATTGGAATGAGTTTGGGACAGTGCCTGTCTGGTTGTTAGTTTGTTGGAGTGATTTTTGACAGTGTCTGACTGATTATGTAGTAGTTGGAGTAAAATTGGGACAGTGTCTGTCTGGTTGTCTGGTGAGTAAGTGAGTTTGGGACAGTGTCTGTCTGGATGTCTGGTTGATGGAGAGGGTTTGGGACACTGTCCGTCTGCTTGTCTGATTGATGGAGGGAGTTTGGGACAATGTCTGTCCTGCTGACTTGATGGAGTGAGTATGGAACTGTGTCTGTCTGATTGTCTAGTTAATGGTGTGAGTTTGGGACAGTTTCTGTCTGGTTGTCTAGTTTATGGTGTGAGGTTGGGTCAGCGTCAGTCTGGTTGTCAAGTTGATGGAGTGAGATTCACACAGAGCCTGTCTGTTTGTCTGGTTGCTGGTGTGAGCTTCGGACAGTGTCTTCTGGTTGAAAGAGCGAGTTTGGGACAGTGTCTGTTCGGCGGTCTGGTTGATGAAGTGTGGTTGTTACAGTGTCTATCTGGTTGTCTGGTTAATGGAGTGAGTTTAGGACAGTGCCTGTCTGGTTGTCTGGTTCATGGAGTGATTTGGGACAGTGTCAGTCTGTTTGTCTACTTTGGGACAGTCCCTGTCTGGTTGTCTCGTTGTTGGAGTGAGTTTGGGACGGTGTCTGTCTGGTGGCCAGTTTGATGGAGTGAGATAGGGATAGTGTCTGTCTGGTTGTCTGGTTCATGGAGTGAGATTGTGACCGTGTGTGCCGGGTTGTCTCGTTCATGCAGTGAGTTTGGGACAGTGCCTGTCTGGTTGTCAGTTTGTTGGAGTGATTTTGGGACAGTGTCTGACTGATTATTTAGTTGTTGAAGTAAGATTGGGACAGTGTTTGTATGGTTGTCTGGTTGAGTAAGTGAGTTTGGGACTGTGGTTGTCTGGATGTCTGGTTGATGGAAAGTGTTTGGGACAGTGTCAGTCCGCTTGTCTGACTGATGGTGGGAGTTTGGGACAATGTCTGTCCTGCTGACTTGATGGAATGAGTATGGAACTGTGTCTGTCTGGTTGTCTAGTTAATGGTGTGAGTTTGGGACAGTTTCTGTCTGGTTGTCTAGTTGATGGTGTGAGGTTGGGTCAGCGTCAGTCTGGTTGTCAAATTGATGGCGTGAGATTCACACAGTGCCTGTCGGTTTGTCTGGTTGCTGGAGGGAGCTTCGGTCAGTGTCTTCTGGTTGAAAGAGTGAGTTTGGGACAGTGTCTGTTTGGCTGTCCGGTTGATGGAGTGAGTTTAGGACAGGGTCTGTTTGGTTGACTGGTTGATGGAGTGAGTTTAGGACAGTGCCTGTCTGGTTGTCTGGTTAATGGAGTGATCTTGGTACAGTTTCTGTTTGTCTGGTTGATTGAGTGATTTGGGACAGCGTCAGTCTGATTGTCTACTTTGGGACAATCCCTTTCTGGTTGTCTCGTTGATGGAGTGAGATTGGGACGTTGTCTGTCTGGTTGCCAGGTTGATGGAGTGAGTTTGTGAAAATGTCTGCCTGGTTGTCTCGTTCATTTAGTGAGTTTGGGACAGTGCCTGTCTGGTTGTCTTTTTGATGGAGTGAATTTGGGACAGTGTCTGCCTGGTTGTCTGTTTGCTGGAGCAAGTATCGTACAGTGTCTTCTGGTTAATGGATTGTGTTTGGGACAGTGTCTGTCTGTTTGTCTGGTTGAATGAGTGTGTTTGGAAATGTGTCTGTCTGTTTGTCTAGTTAATTGAGTGAGTTTGGGACAGTTTCTCACCGGTTGTCTAGTTGATGGAGTAAGGTAGGGACAGCGTCATCCTGGTTGCCTGGTTGAGGGTGCGATTTTGGGACAGGGTCTGGTTGTCTGGTTGATGGAGTGACTTTGGGACAGTGTCTGTCTGGTTGTCTGGTTGATCGAATGAGTTTCACACAGTGCCTGCCTGGTTGTCTGCTATATGGCAAAAGATTGGGACAGTGTCTGTCTGGTTGTCTGGTTGATGGAGAGAGTTTGGGACAGTGTCCATCCGCTAGTCTGGTTGATGGAGTGAGTTTGGTACAGTGTCTGTCTGGTTGTCCAGTTAATGGACTGATTTTGGGACAGTGCCTGCCCGGTTGTCTGATGATGTAGTGAGTTTGCAACAATGTCTTTCTGGTTGTCTAGTTGGTGGAGTGAGATTGGGACAATGTCTGTTTGGTTGTCTGGTTGATGGAGTTAATTTGGGATAGTGTCCATCTGGTTGTCTGGTTGATGGACTGAGTTTGGGCCAGTGTCTGTCTGATTGTCTTGATGATGGAGTGAGATTGTGACAGTGTCTGTCTGGTTGATAAGTTGATGGAGTGAGTTTGGGACAGTGTCTGACTGGTTGTCTAGTTGCTGGAGTGAGTTTCGGACAGCGTCTGTCTGGTTGATGGTCTGAGTTTGGGACGGAGTCTGCCTGGTTGTCTGGTTGATGGAGTGAGTTTTGGACAGTGTCTGTCTGGTGGTCTAGTTAATGGAGTGAGTTTGGGACAGTGCCTGTCTAGTTGTCTGGTTGATGGAGTGAGATTGGGATGGTGTCTGTCTGGTTCCCAGGTGATGGAGTGAGTTAGGGATAGTGTCTGTCTGGTTGTCTGGTTGAAGGAGTGGGTTTGTGACCCTGACTGTCTGGTTGCCTGGTTGATGGAGTAAGTTTGGGCAAGTCTCTGTTGGTTTGTCTTTTTGATGGAGTGAGTTTCGGACATCATCTTTCTGGTTGATGTAGTGAGTTTGTGACAGACTCTGTCTGGTTGTTTAGTTAATGGAGTGAGTTTGGGACAGTGCCTGTCTGGTTGTCAGTTTGTTGGAGTGATTTTGGGACAATGTCTGTCTGATTATCTAGTTGTTGATGTAAGATTGGGACAATGCCTGTCTGATTGTCTGGTTGTGGACATGAGTTTGGGACAGTGTCTGTCTGGGTGTCTGGTCGATGGAGAGTGTTTGGGACAGTCTCCATCCGCGTGACTGGTTGATGGAGTGAGTTTGGAACAGTGCCTCTCTGGTTGTCTAGTTAAATAAGTGAGCTTGGGACAGTGTCTGTTTGTCTGGTTGATGGAGTCCTTTGGGACAGTGTCTGTCTTGTTGTCTAGTTTAGGACAGTCCCTGTCTGGTTGTCTAGTTGATGGAGTGAGTTTGGGACGGTGTCTCTCTGGTTGCCAGGTTGATGGTTTGAGATAGGGATAGTGTCTGTCTGGTTTTCTGGTTGATGGAGTGAGTTTGTGACCGTCTCTGCCTGATTGTCTCGTTCATGCAGTGAGTTTGGGACAGTGCCTGTCTGGTTGTCTTTTTGATTTAGTGATTTTGGGACAGTGTCTTCCTAGTTGTCTGTTTGCTGGATGAGTTTCGCACAGTGCCTTCTGTTTAATGGATTGTGTTTGGGACAGTCTCTGGTTTTCTGGTTGAATGAGTGTGTTTGGAATTGTGTCTGTCTGGTTGTCTCGTTAATGAAGTGAGTTTGAGACAGTTTCTCTCTGGTTGTCTAGTTGATGGAGAAAGGTCGGGACAGTGTCCGCCTGGTTGCCTGGTTGAGGGTGCGATTTTCGGACAGGTTCTGGTTGGTTGATGGAGTGAGTTTGGGACAGTGTCTGTCTGGTTGTCAGGTTGATGGAGTGAGTTTTGGACAGTGTCTGTCTGGTGGTCTAGTTAATGGAGTGAGTTTGGGATAGTGTCTGTCTGGTTGTATGGTTGATGGAGTGGGTTTGTGATGCTGACTGTCTGGTTGACTGGTTTATGGAGTAAGTTTGGGATAGTGACTGTTGGTTTGTCTTTTTGATGGAGTGAGTTTCAGACATCATCTTTCTGGTTGATGGTGTGTGAATGGGACAGTGCGTGCCTGCATGTCTAATTGAAGGAGGGAGTTTTGGACAGTGTCTATCTGTCTGTCTAGTTAATGGAGTGATTTTGGGACGTGCCTGTCTGGTTGTCTGGTTGATGGAGTATGTTTGGGGGTGTTTCTGCTTGTTTGCCAGGTGATGGCGTGAGTACGTGACGCTGAATGTCTGGTTGTCTGCTTGATGGAGTAAGATTAGAACCATCCCTGACTGGTTGTCTAGTTGATGGACTGAGATTAGGACAGACTCTGGCTGTCTGGTTGATGGAGTGATTTTGGTACAGTGTCTGCCAGTTTGTCTGATGATCGAGTGAGTTTGGGACAGTGTCTATCTGGTTGATGGAGTGAGTTTGGGATGGTTTCTGTGTGGTTGTCTGGTTGAAGCAGTGAGTTTGGGACAGTGTCTGTCTGGTTGTCTGGATGCTGGAGCGAGTTTTTCACATTGTCTTCTGGTTAATGGAGTGAGATTGGGACAGTGTCTGTCTGGATGACTGGTTGATGGAGTGAGTTTGGGACAGTCTCTGTCTGGTTGTTTAGTTATTGGAGTGAGTTTGGGACAGTGCCTGTCTGGTTGTCTGGATGCTGGAGCGAGTTTTTCACATTGTCTTCTGCTTAATGGAGAGAGTTTGGGACAGTGTCTGTCTGGATGTCTGATTGATGGAGTGATTTTGGGACAATGTCTGCCAGGTTGTCGGATGATCTTTTGAGTTTGGGACAGTGTCTATCTGGTTGAGGGAGTGAGTTTGAGACCGTTTCTGTGTGGTTGTCAGGTTGAAGAAGTGAGTTTGGGACAGTGTCTGTCTGGTTGTCTGGATGCTGGAGCGAGTTTTTCACATTGTCTTCTGGTTAATGGAGTGAGATTGGGACAGTGTCTGTCTGGATGTCTGGTTGATGGAGTGAGTTTGTGACAGTCTCTGTCTGGTTGTTTAGTTATGGGAGTGAGTTTGGGACAGTGCCTGTCTGGTTGTCTGGATGCTGGAGCGAGTTTTTCACATTGTCTTCTGGTTAATGGAGAGAGTTTGGGACAGTGTATGTCTGGTTGTCAGGTTGATGTAGTGAGTTTGTGACAGTCTCTGTCTGGTTGTTTAGTTAATGGAGTGAGTTTGGGACAGTGCCTGTCTGGTTGTCAGTTTGTTGGAGTGATTTTGGGACAATGTCTGTCTGATTATCTAGTTGTTGATGTAAGATTGGGACAATGCCTGTCTGATTGTCTGGTTGTGGACATGAGATTGGGACAGTGTCTGTCTGGGTGTCTGGTCGATGGAGAGTGTTTGGGACAGTCTCCATCCGCGTGACTGGTTGATGGAGTGAGTTTGGAACAGTGCCTCTCTGGTTGTCTAGTTAAATAAGTGAGCTTGGGACAGTGTCTGTTTGTCTGGTTGATGGAGTCCTTTGGGACAGTGTCTGTCTTGTTGTCTAGTTTAGGACAGTCCCTGTCTGGTTGTCTAGTTGATGGAGTGAGTTTGGGACGGTGTCTCTCTGGTTGCCAGGTTGATGGTTTGAGATAGGGATAGTGTCTGTCTGGTTTTCTGGTTGATGGAGTGAGTTTGTGACCGTCTCTGCCTGATTGTCTCGTTCATGCAGTGAGTTTGGGACAGTGCCTGTCTGGTTGTCTTTTTGATTTAGTGATTTTGGGACAGTGTCTTCCTAGTTGTCTGTTTGCTGGATGAGTTTCGCACAGTGTCTTCTGTTTAATGGATTGTGTTTGGGACAGTCTCTGGTTTTCTGGTTGAATGAGTGTGTTTGGAACTGTGTCTGTCTGGTTGTCTCGTTAATGAAGTGAGTTTGAGACAGTTTCTCTCTGGTTGTCTAGTTGATGGAGAAAGGTTGGGACAGTGTCAGCCTGGTTGCCTGGTTGAGGGTGCGATTTTCGGACAGGTTCTGGTTGGTTGATGGAGTGAGTTTGGGACAGTGTCTGTCTGGTTGTCAGGTTGATGGAGTGAGTTTTGGACAGTGTCTGTCTGGTGGTCTAGTTAATGGAGTGAGTTTGGGATAGTGTCTGTCTGGTTGTATGGTTGATGGAGTGGGTTTGTGATGCTGACTGTCTGGTTGACTGGTTTATGGAGTAAGTTTGGGATAATGACTGTTGGTTTGTCTTTTTGATGGAGTGAGTTTCAGACATCATCTTTCTGGTTGATGGTGTGTGAATGGGACAGTGCGTGCCTGCATGTCTAATTGAAGGAGGGAGTTTTGGACAGTGTCTATCTGTCTGTCTAGTTAATGGAGTGATTTTGGGACGTGCCTGTCTGGTTGTCTGGTTGATGGAGTATGTTTGGGGGTGTTTCTGCTTGTTTGCCAGGTGATGGCGTGAGTACGTGACGCTGAATGTCTGGTTGTCTGCTTGATGGAGTAAGATTAGAACCATCCCTGACTGGTTGTCTAGTTGATGGACTGAGATTAGGACAGACTCTGGCTGTCTGGTTGATGGAGTGATTTTGGGACAGTGTCTGCCAGTTTGTCTGATGATCGAGTGAGTTTGGGACAGTGTCTATCTGGTTGATGGAGTGAGTTTGGGATGGTTTCTGTGTGGTTGTCTGGTTGAAGCAGTGAGTTTGGGAACAGTGTCTGTCCCGTTGTCTGGATGCTGGAGCGAGTTTTTCACATTGTCTTCTGGTTACTGGAGCGAGTTTGGGACAGTGTCTGTCTGGATGTCTGGTTGATGGAGTGAGTTTGGGACAGTGCCTGTCTGGTTGTCTGGATGCTGGAGCGAGTTTTTCAAATTGTCTTCTGGTTAATGGAGCGAGTTTGGGACAGTGTCTGTCTGGATAACTGGTTGATGGAGTGAGTTTGTGACAGTCTTTGTCTGGATGTTTAGTTAATGGAGTGAGTTTGGGACAGTGTCTATCTGGTTGATGGAATGAGTTTGGGACGGTTTCTGTCTGGTTGTCTGGTTGATGGTGTGAGGTTGGGTCAGCGTCAGTCTGGTTGTCAAGTTGATGGAGTAAGATTCACACAGTGCCTGTCTGTTTGTCTGGTTGCTGGAGGGAGCTTCGGACAGTGTCTTCTGGTGGTCTAGTTAATGGAGTGAGTTTGGGATAGTGTCTGTCTGGTTGTATGGTTGATGGAGTGGGTTTGTGACGCTGACTGTCTGGTTGACTGGTTTATGGAGTAAGTTTGGGATAGTGACTGTTGGTTTGTCTTTTTGATGGAGTGAGTTTCAGACATCATCTTTCTGGTTGATGGTGTGTGAATGGGACAGTGAGTGCCTGCATGTCTAATTGAAGGAGTGAGTTTTGGACAGTGTCTATCTGTTTGTCTAGTTAATGGAGTGAGTTTGGGACAGTGCCTGTCTGGTTGTCTGGTTGATGGAGTAAGTTTGGGACGGTTTCTGTGTGGTTGTCTGGTTGAAGCAGTGAGTTTGGGAACAGTGTCTGTCTGGTTGACTGGATGCTGGAGCAAGTTTTTCACATTGTCTTCTGGTTAATGGAGCGAGTTTGGGACAGTGTCTGTCTGGATGACTGGTTGATGGAGTGAGTTTGTGACAGTCTCTGTCTGGATGTTTAGTTAATGGAGTGAGTTTGGGACAGAGTCTGTCTGGTTGATGGAGTGAGTTTGGGACGGTTTCTGTGTGGTTGTCTGGTTGAAGCAGTGAGTTTGGGACAGTGTCTGTCTTGTTGTCTGGATGCTGGAGCGAGTTTTTCACATTTTCTTCTGGTTGATGGAGTGAGTTTGTGACAGTCTCTGTCTGGTTGTTTTGTTATTGGAATGAGTTTGGGACAGTGCCTGTCTGGTTGTTAGTTTGTTGGAGTGATTTTTGACAGTGTCTGACTGATTATGTAGTAGTTGGAGTAAGATTGGGACAGTGTCTGTCTGGTTGTCTGGTGAGTAAGTGAGTTTGGGACAGTGTCTGTCTGGATGTCTGGTTGATGGAGAGGGTTTGGGACACTGTCCGTCTGCTTGTCTGATTGATGGAGGGAGTTTGGGACAATGTCTGTCCTGCTGACTTGATGGAGTGAGTATGGAACTGTGTCTGTCTGATTGTCTAGTTAATGGTTTGAGTTTGGGACAGTTTCTGTCTGGTTGTCTAGTTTATGGTGTGAGGTTGGGTCAGCGTCAGTCTGGTTGTCAAGTTGATGGAGTGAGATTCACACAGAGCCTGTCTGTTTGTCTGGTTGCTGGTGTGAGCTTCGGACAGTGTCTTCTGGTTGAAAGAGCGAGTTTGGGACAGTGTCTGTTCGGCGGTCTGGTTGATGAAGTGTGGTTGTTACAGTGTCTATCTGGTTGTCTGGTTAATGGAGTGAGTTTAGGACAGTGCCTGTCTGGTTGTCTGGTTCATGGAGTGATTTGGGACAGTGTCAGTCTGTTTGTCTACTTTGGGACAGTCCCTGTCTGGTTGTCTCGTTGTTGGAGTGAGTTTGGGACGGTGTCTGTCTGGTGGCCAGTTTGATGGAGTGAGATAGGGATAGTGTCTGTCTGGTTGTCTGGTTCATGGAGTGAGATTGTCACCGTGTGTGCCGGGTTGTCTCGTTCATGCAGTGAGTTTGGGACAGTGCCTGCATGGTTGTCAGTTTGTTGGAGTGATTTTGGGACAGTGTCTGACTGATTATTTAGTTGTTGAAGTAAGATTGGGACAGTGTTTGTATGGTTGTCTGGTTGAGTAAGTGAGTTTGGGACTGTGGTTGTCTGGATGTCTGGTTGATGGAAAGTGTTTGGGACAGTGTCAGTCCGCTTGTCTGACTGATGGTGGGAGTTTGGGACAATGTCTGTCCTGCTGACTTGATGGAATGAGTATGGAACTGTGTCTGTCTGGTTGTCTAGTTAATGGTGTGAGTTTGGGACAGTTTCTGTCTGGTTGTCTAGTTGATGGTGTGAGGTTGGGTCAGCGTCAGTCTGGTTGTCAAATTGATGGCGTGAGATTCACACAGTGCCTGTCGGTTTGTCTGGTTGCTGGAGGGAGCTTCGGTCAGTGTCTTCTGGTTGAAAGAGTGAGTTTGGGACAGTGTCTGTTTGGCTGTCCGGTTGATGGAGTGAGTTTAGGACAGGGTCTGTTTGGTTGACTGGTTGATGGAGTGAGTTTAGGACAGTGCCTGTCTGGTTGTCTGGTTAATGGAGTGATCTTGGTACAGTTTCTGTTTGTCTGGTTGATTGAGTGATTTGGGACAGCGTCAGTCTGATTGTCTACTTTGGGACAATCCCTTTCTGGTTGTCTCGTTGACGGAGTGAGATTGGGACGTTGTCTGTCTGGTTGCCAGGTTGATGGAGTGAGTTTGTGAAAATGTCTGCCTGGTTGTCTCGTTCATTTAGTGAGTTTGGGACAGTGCCTGTCTGGTTGTCTTTTTGATGGAGTGAATTTGGGACAGTGTCTGCCTGGTTGTCTGTTTGCTGGAGCAAGTATCGTACAGTGTCTTCTGGTTAATGGATTGTGTTTGGGACAGTGTCTGTCTGTTTGTCTGGTTGAATGAGTGTGTTTGGAAATGTGTCTGTCTGTTTGTCTAGTTAATTGAGTGAGTTTGGGACAGTTTCTCACCGGTTGTCTAGTTGATGGAGTAAGGTAGGGACAGCGTCATCCTGGTTGCCTGGTTGAGGGTGCGATTTTGGGACAGGGTCTGGTTGTCTGGTTGATGGAGTGACTTTGGGACAGTGTCTGTCTGGTTGTCTGGTTGATCGAATGAGTTTCACACAGTGCCTGCCTGGTTGTCTGCTATATGGCAAAAGATTGGGACAGTGTCTGTCTGGTTGTCTGGTTGATGGAGAGAGTTTGGGACAGTGTCCATCCGCTAGTCTGGTTGATGGAGTGAGTTTGGTACAGTGTCTGTCTGGTTGTCCAGTTAATGGACTGATTTTGGGACAGTGCCTGCCCGGTTGTCTGATGATGTAGTGAGTTTGCAACAATGTCTTTCTGGTTGTCTAGTTGGTGGAGTGAGATTGGGACAATGTCTGTTTGGTTGTCTGGTTGATGGAGTTAATTTGGGATAGTGTCCATCTGGTTGTCTGGTTGATGGACTGAGTTTGGGCCAGTGTCTGTCTGATTGTCTTGATGATGGAGTGAGATTGTGACAGTGTCTGTCTGGTTGATAAGTTGATGGAGTGAGTTTGGGACAGCGTCTGAGTGGTTGTCTAGTTGCTGGAGTGAGTTTCGGACAGCGTCTGTCTGGTTGATGGTCTGAGTTTTGGACGGAGTCTGCCTGGTTGTCTGGTTGATGGAGTGAGTTTTGGACAGTGTCTGTCTGGTGGTCTAGTTAATGGAGTGAGTTTGGGACAGTGCCTGTCTAGTTGTCTGGTTGATGGAGTGAGATTGGGATGGTGTCTGTCTGGTTCCCAGGTGATGGAGTGAGTTAGGGATAGTGTCTGTCTGGTTGTCTGGTTGAAGGAGTGGGTTTGTGACCCTGACTGTCTGGTTGCCTGGTTGATGGAGTAAGTTTGGGAAAGTCTCTGTTGGTTTGTCTTTTTGATGGAGTGAGTTTCGGACATCATCTTTCTGGTTGATGTAGTGAGTTTGTGACAGTCTCTGTCTGGTTGTTTAGTTAATGGAGTGAGTTTGGGACAGTGCCTGTCTGGTTGTCAGTTTGTTGGAGTGATTTTGGGACAATGTCTGTCTGATTATCTAGTTGTTGATGTAAGATTGGGACAATGCCTGTCTGATTGTCTGGTTGTGGACATGAGTTTGGGACAGTGTCTGTCTGGGTGTCTGGTCGATGGAGAGTGTTTGGGACAGTCTCCATCCGCGTGACTGGTTGATGGAGTGAGTTTGGAACAGTGCCTCTCTGGTTGTCTAGTTAAATAAGTGAGCTTGGGACAGTGTCTGTTTGTCTGGTTGATGGAGTCCTTTGGGACAGTGTCTGTCTTGTTGTCTAGTTTAGGACAGTCCCTGTCTGGTTGTCTAGTTGATGGAGTGAGTTTGGGACGGTGTCTCTCTGGTTGCCAGGTTGATGGTTTGAGATAGGGATAGTGTCTGTCTGGTTTTCTGGTTGATGGAGTGAGTTTGTGACCGTCTCTGCCTGATTGTCTCGTTCATGCAGTGAGTTTGGGACAGTGCCTGTCTGGTTGTCTTTTTGATTTAGTGATTTTGGGACAGTGTCTTCCTAGTTGTCTGTTTGCTGGATGAGTTTCGCACAGTGTCTTCTGTTTAATGGATTGTGTTTGGGACAGTCTCTGGTTTTCTGGTTGAATGAGTGTGTTTGGAATTGTGTCTGTCTGGTTGTCTCGTTAATGAAGTGAGTTTGAGACAGTTTCTCTCTGGTTGTCTAGTTGATGGAGAAAGGTCGGGACAGTGTCAGCCTGGTTGCCTGGTTGAGGGTGCGATTTTCGGACAGGTTCTGGTTGGTTGATGGAGTGAGTTTGGGACAGTGTCTGTCTGGTTGTCAGGTTGATGGAGTGAGTTTTGGACAGTGTCTGTCTGGTGGTCTAGTTAATGGAGTGAGTTTGGGATAGTGTCTGTCTGGTTGTATGGTTGATGGAGTGGGTTTGTGATGCTGACTGTCTGGTTGACTGGTTTATGGAGTAAGTTTGGGATAATGACTGTTGGTTTGTCTTTTTGATGGAGTGAGTTTCAGACATCATCTTTCTGGTTGATGGTGTGTGAATGGGACAGTGCGTGCCTGCATGTCTAATTGAAGGAGGGAGTTTTGGAAAGTGTCTATCTGTCTGTCTAGTTAATGGAGTGATTTTGGGACGTGCCTGTCTGGTTGTCTGGTTGATGGAGTATGTTTGGGGGTGTTTCTGCTTGTTTGCCAGGTGATGGCGTGAGTACGTGACGCTGAATGTCTGGTTGTCTGCTTGATGGAGTAAGATTAGAACCATCCCTGACTGGTTGTCTAGTTGATGGACTGAGATTAGGACAGACTCTGGCTGTCTGGTTGATGGAGTGATTTTGGTACAGTGTCTGCCAGTTTGTCTGATGATCGAGTGAGTTTGGGACAGTGTCTATCTGGTTGATGGAGTGAGTTTGGGATGGTTTCTGTGTGGTTGTCTGGTTGAAGCAGTGAGTTTGGGACAGTGTCTGTCTGGTTGTCTGGATGCTGGAGCGAGTTTTTCACATTGTCTTCTGGTTAATGGAGTGAGATTGGGACAGTGTCTGTCTGGATGACTGGTTGATGGAGTGAGTTTGGGACAGTCTCTGTCTGGTTGTTTAGTTATTGGAGTGAGTTTGGGACAGTGCCTGTCTGGTTGTCTGGATGCTGGAGCGAGTTTTTCACATTGTCTTCTGCTTAATGGAGAGAGTTTGGGACAGTGTCTGTCTGGTTGTCTGATTGATGGAGTGATTTTGGGACAATGTCTGCCAGGTTGTCGGATGATCTTTTGAGTTTGGGACAGTGTCTATCTGGTTGAGGGAGTGAGTTTGAGACGGTTTCTGTGTGGTTGTCAGGTTGAAGAAGTGAGTTTGGGACAGTGTCTGTCTGGTTGTCTGGATGCTGGAGCGAGTTTTTCACATTGTCTTCTGGTTAATGGAGTGAGATTGGGACAGTGTCTGTCTGGATGTCTGGTTGATGGAGTGAGTTTGTGACAGTCTCTGTCTGGTTGTTTAGTTATGGGAGTGAGTTTGGGACAGTGCCTGTCTGGTTGTCTGGATGCTGGAGCGAGTTTTTCACATTGTCTTCTGGTTAATGGAGAGAGTTTGGGACAGTGTATGTCTGGTTGTCAGGTTGATGTAGTGAGTTTGTGACAGTCTCTGTCTGGTTGTTTAGTTAATGGAGTGAGTTTGGGACAGTGCCTGTCTGATTATCTAGTTGTTGATGTAAGATTGGGACAATGCCTGTCTGATTGTCTGGTTGTGGACATGAGATTGGAACAGTGTCTGTCTGGGTGTCTGGTCGATGGAGAGTGTTTGGGACAGTCTCCATCCGCATGACTGGTTGATGGAGTGAGTTTGGAACAGTGCCTCTCTGGTTGTCTAGTTAAATAAGTGAGCTTGGGACAGTGTCTGTTTGTCTGGTTGATGGAGTCCTTTGGGACAGTGTCTGTCTTGTTGTCTAGTTTAGGACAGTCCCTGTCTGGTTGTCTAGTTGATGGAGTGAGTTTGGGACGGTGTCTCTCTGGTTGCCAGGTTGATGGTTTGAGATAGGGATAGTGTCTGTCTGGTTTTCTGGTTGATGGAGTGAGTTTGTGACCATCTCTGCCTGATTGTCTCGTTCATGCAGTGAGTTTGGGACAGTGCCTGTCTGGTTGTCTTTTTGATTTAGTGATTTTGGGACAGTGTCTTCCTAGTTGTCTGTTTGCTGGATGAGTTTCGCACAGTGTCTTCTGTTTAATGGATTGTGTTTGGGACAGTCTCTGGTTTTCTGGTTGAATGAGTGTGTTTGGAACTGTGTCTGTCTGGTTGTCTCGTTAATGAAGTGAGTTTGAGACAGTTTCTCTCTGGTTGTCTAGTTGATGGAGAAAGGTTGGGACAGTGTCAGCCTGGTTGCCTGGTTGAGGGTGCGATTTTCGGACAGGTTCTGGTTGGTTGATGGAGTGAGTTTGGGACAGTGTCTGTCTGGTTGTCAGGTTGATGGAGTGAGTTTTGGACAGTGTCTGTCTGGTGGTCTAGTTAATGGAGTGAGTTTGGGATAGTGTCTGTCTGGTTGTATGGTTGATGGAGTGGGTTTGTGATGCTGACTGTCTGGTTGACTGGTTTATGGAGTAAGTTTGGGATAATGACTGTTGGTTTGTCTTTTTGATGGAGTGAGTTTCAGACATCATCTTTCTGGTTGATGGTGTGTGAATGGGACAGTGCGTGCCTGCATGTCTAATTGAAGGAGGGAGTTTTGGACAGTGTCTATCTGTCTGTCTAGTTAATGGAGTGATTTTGGGACGTGCCTGTCTGGTTGTCTGGTTGATGGAGTATGTTTGGGGGTGTTTCTGCTTGTTTGCCAGGTGATGGCGTGAGTACGTGACGCTGAATGTCTGGTTGTCTGCTTGATGGAGTAAGATTAGCACCATCCCTGACTGGTTGTCTAGTTGATGGACTGAGATTAGGACAGACTCTGTCTGGCTGTCTGGTTGATGGAGTGATTTTGGGACAGTGTCTGCCAGTTTGTCTGATGATCGAGTGAGTTTGGGACAGTGTCTATCTGGTTGATGGAGTGAGTTTGGGATGGTTTCTGTGTGGTTGTCTGGTTGAAGCAGTGAGTTTGGGAACAGTGTCTGTCCCGTTGTCTGGATGCTGGAGCGAGTTTTTCACATTGTCTTCTGGTTACTGGAGCGAGTTTGGGACAGAGTCTGTCTGGTTGATGGAGTGAGTTTGGGACGGTTTCTGTGTGGTTGTCTGGTTGAAGCAGTGAGTTTGGGACAGTGTCTGTCTTGTTGTCTGGATGCTGGAGCGAGTTTTTCACATTTTCTTCTGGTTGATGGAGTGAGTTGGTGACAGTCTCTGTCTGGTTGTTTTGTTATTGGAATGAGTTTGGGACAGTGCCTGTCTGGTTGTTAGTTTGTTGGAGTGATTTTTGACAGTGTCTGACTGATTATGTAGTAGTTGGAGTAAAATTGGGACAGTGTCTGTCTGGTTGTCTGGTGAGTAAGTGAGTTTGGGACAGTGTCTGTCTGGATGTCTGGTTGATGGAGAGGGTTTGGGACACTGTCCGTCTGCTTGTCTGATTGATGGAGGGAGTTTGGGACAATGTCTGTCCTGCTGACTTGATGGAGTGAGTATGGAACTGTGTCTGTCTGATTGTCTAGTTAATGGTGTGAGTTTGGGACAGTTTCTGTCTGGTTGTCTAGTTTATGGTGTGAGGTTGGGTCAGCGTCAGTCTGGTTGTCAAGTTGATGGAGTGAGATTCACACAGAGCCTGTCTGTTTGTCTGGTTGCTGGTGTGAGCTTCGGACAGTGTCTTCTGGTTGAAAGAGTGAGTTTGGGACAGTGTCTGTTCGGCGGTCTGGTTGATGAAGTGTGGTTGTTACAGTGTCTATCTGGTTGTCTGGTTAATGGAGTGAGTTTAGGACAGTGCCTGTCTGGTTGTCTGGTTCATGGAGTGATTTGGGACAGTGTCAGTCTGTTTGTCTACTTTGGGACAGTCCCTGTCTGGTTGTCTCGTTGTTGGAGTGAGTTTGGGACGGTGTCTGTCTGGTGGCCAGTTTGATGGAGTGAGATAGGGATAGTGTCTGTCTGGTTGTCTGGTTCATGGAGTGAGATTGTGACCGTGTGTGCCGGGTTGTCTCGTTCATGCAGTGAGTTTGGGACAGTGCCTGTCTGGTTGTCAGTTTGTTGGAGTGATTTTGGGACAGTGTCTGACTGATTATTTAGTTGTTGAAGTAAGATTGGGACAGTGTTTGTATGGTTGTCTGGTTGAGTAAGTGAGTTTGGGACTGTGGTTGTCTGGATGTCTGGTTGATGGAAAGTGTTTGGGACAGTGTCAGTCCGCTTGTCTGACTGATGGTGGGAGTTTGGGACAATGTCTGTCCTGCTGACTTGATGGAATGAGTATGGAACTGTGTCTGTCTGGTTGTCTAGTTAATGGTGTGAGTTTGGGACAGTTTCTGTCTGGTTGTCTAGTTGATGGTGTGAGGTTGGGTCAGCGTCAGTCTGGTTGTCAAATTGATGGCGTGAGATTCACACAGTGCCTGTCGGTTTGTCTGGTTGCTGGAGGGAGCTTCGGTCAGTGTCTTCTGGTTGAAAGAGTGAGTTTGGGACAGTGTCTGTTTGGCTGTCCGGTTGATGGAGTGAGTTTAGGACAGGGTCTGTTTGGTTGACTGGTTGATGGAGTGAGTTTAGGACAGTGCCTGCCCGGTTGTCTGATGATGTAGTGAGTTTGCAACAATGTCTTTCTGGTTGTCTAGTTGGTGGAGTGAGATTGGGACAATGTCTGTTTGGTTGTCTGGTTGATGGAGTTAATTTGGGATAGTGTCCATCTGGTTGTCTGGTTGATGGACTGAGTTTGGGCCAGTGTCTGTCTGATTGTCTTGATGATGGAGTGAGATTGTGACAGTGTCTGTCTGGTTGATAAGTTGATGGAGTGAGTTTGGGACAGCGTCTGACTGGTTGTCTAGTTGCTGGAGTGAGTTTCGGACAGCGTCTGTCTGGTTGATGGTCTGAGTTTGGGACGGAGTCTGCCTGGTTGTCTGGTTGATGGAGTGAGTTTTGGACAGTGTCTGTCTGGTGGTCTAGTTAATGGAGTGAGTTTGGGACAGTGCCTGTCTAGTTGTCTGGTTGATGGAGTGAGATTGGGATGGTGTCTGTCTGGTTCCCAGGTGATGGAGTGAGTTAGGGATAGTGTCTGTCTGGTTGTCTGGTTGAAGGAGTGGGTTTGTGACCCTGACTGTCTGGTTGCCTGGTTGATGGAGTAAGTTTGGGAAAGTCTCTGTTGGTTTGTCTTTTTGATGGAGTGAGTTTCGGACATCATCTTTCTGGTTGATGGTGTGAGTTTTGGACAGTGTCTATCTGTTTGTCTAGTTAATGGAGTGAGTCTGGGACAGTGCCTGTCTGGTTGTCTGGTTGATGGAGTGAGTTTGGGATGTTGTCTGCTTGTTTGCCAGGTGAAGGAGTGAGTTTAGGATAGTATCTGTCTGGCTTTCAGGTTGATGGAGTGAGTTCATGACGCTGAATGTCTGGTTGCCTGCTTGATGGATTAATTTTGGGACAGTCCCTGACTGGTTGTCTAGTTGATGGACTGAAATTAGGACAGTGTCTGTCTGGTTGTCTGATTGATGGAGTGATTTTGGGACAATGTCTGCCAGGTTGTCTGATGATCGAGTGAGTTTGGGACAGTGTCTATCTGGTTGAGGGAGTGAGTTTGAGACGGTTTCTGTCTGGTTGTCTGGTTGAGGAAGTGAGTTTGGGACAGTGCCTGTCTGGTTGTCTGGATGCTGGAGCGAGTTTTTCACATTGTCTTCTGGTTAATGGAGTGAGTTTGGGACAGTGTCTGTCTGGTTGTCAGGTTGATGTAGTGAGTTTGTGGCAGTCTCTGTCTGGTTGTTTAGTTAATGGAGTGACTTTGGGACAGTGCCTGTCTGGTTGTCTGGATGCTGGAGTGAGTTTGTCACATTGTCTTCAGGTTAATGGATTGAGTTTGGGACAGTGTCTGTCTGGATGTCTGGTTGATGGAGTGAGTTTGTGACAGTCTCTATGTCGTTGTTTAGTTAATGGAGTGATTTTGGGACAGTGCCTGTCTGGTTGTCAGTTTGTTGGAGTGATTTTGGGACAATGTCTGTCTGATTATCTAGCTGTTGGAGTAAGATTGGGACAGTGCCTGTCTGGTTGTCTGGTTGTGGACGTGAGTTTGGGACTGTGTCTGTCTGGGTGTCTGGTCGATGGAGAGTGTTTGGGACAGTCTCCATCCGCATGACTGGTTGATGGAGTGAGTTTGGGACAGTGCCTCTCTGGTTGTCTAGTTAAATAAGTGAGCTTGGGACAGTGTCTGTTTGTCTGGTTGACGGAGTCTTTTGGGACAGTGTCTGTCTTGTTGTCTAGTTTGGGACAGTCCCTGTCTGGTTGTCTCGTTGATGGAGTGAGTTTGGGATGGTGTCTCTCTGGTTGCCAGGTTGATGGTTTGAGATAGGGATAGTGTCTGTCTGGTTTTCTGGTTGATGAAGTGAGTTTGTGACCGTCTCTGCCTGATTGTCTCGTTCATGCAATGAGTTTGGGACAGTGCCTGTCTGGTTGTCTTTTCGATTTAGTGATTTTGGGACAGTGTCTTCCTAGTTGTCTGTTTGCTGGTTTTTTTTCGCACAGTGTCTTCTGTTTAATGGATTGTGTTTGGGACAGTCTCTGGTTTTCTGGTTGAATGAGTGTGTTTGGAACTGTGTCTGTCTGGTTGTCTCGTTAATGAAGTGAGTTTGGGACAGTTTCTCTCTGGTTGTCTAGTTGATGGAGAAAGGTTGGGACAGCGTCAGCCTGGTTGCCTGGTTGAGGGTGCGATTTTCGGACAGGTTCTGGTTGGTTGATGGAGTGAGTTTGGGACAGTGTCTGTCTGGTTGTCAGGTTGATGGAGTGAGTTTTGGACAGTGTCTGTCTGGTGGTCTAGTTAATGGAGTGAGTTTGGGATAGTGTCTGTCTGGTTGTATGGTTGATGGAGTGGGTTTGTGACGCTGACTGTCTGGTTGACTGGTTTATGGAGTAAGTTTGGGGTCGTGACTGTTGGTTTGTCTTTTTGATGGAGTGAGTTTCAGACATCATCTTTCTGGTTGATGGTGTGTGAATGGGACAGTGAGTGCCTGCATGTCTAATTGAAGGTAGGAGTTTTGGACAGTGTCTATCTGTTTGTCTAGTTAATGGAGTGAGTTTGGGACAGTGCCTGTCTGGTTGTCTGTTTGATGGAGTATGTTTGGGAGGGTTTCTGCTTGTTTGCCAGGTGATGGCGTGAGTTCATGACGCTGAATGTCTGGTTGCCTGCTTGATGGAGTAAGATTAGGACCGTCCCTGACTGGTTGTCTAGTTGATGGACTGAGATTAGGACAGACTCTGTCTGGCTGTCTGGTTGATGGAGTGATTTTGGGACAGTGTCTGCCAGTTTGTCTGATGATCGAGTGAGTTTGGGACAGTGTCTATCTGGTTGATGGAGTGAGTTTGGGATGGTTTCTGTGTGGTTGTCTGGTTGAAGCAGTGAGTTTGGGAACAGTGTCTGTCCCGTTGTCTGGATGCTGGAGCGAGTTTTTCACATTGTCTTCTGGTTACTGGAGCGAGTTTGGGACAGAGTCTGTCTGGTTGATGGAGTGAGTTTGGGACGGTTTCTGTGTGGTTGTCTGGTTGAAGCAGTGAGTTTGGGACAGTGTCTGTCTTGTTGTCTGGATGCTGGAGCGAGTTTTTCACATTTTCTTCTGGTTGATGGAGTGAGTTGGTGACAGTCTCTGTCTGGTTGTTTTGTTATTGGAATGAGTTTGGGACAGTGCCTGTCTGGTTGTTAGTTTGTTGGAGTGATTTTTGACAGTGTCTGACTGATTATGTAGTAGTTGGAGTAAAATTGGGACAGTGTCTGTCTGGTTGTCTGGTGAGTAAGTGAGTTTGGGACAGTGTCTGTCTGGATGTCTGGTTGATGGAGAGGGTTTGGGACACTGTCCGTCTGCTTGTCTGATTGATGGAGGGAGTTTGGGACAATGTCTGTCCTGCTGACTTGATGGAGTGAGTATGGAACTGTGTCTGTCTGATTGTCTAGTTAATGGTGTGAGTTTGGGACAGTTTCTGTCTGGTTGTCTAGTTTATGGTGTGAGGTTGGGTCAGCGTCAGTCTGGTTGTCAAGTTGATGGAGTGAGATTCACACAGAGCCTGTCTGTTTGTCTGGTTGCTGGTGTGAGCTTCGGACAGTGTCTTCTGGTTGAAAGAGTGAGTTTGGGACAGTGTCTGTTCGGCGGTCTGGTTGATGAAGTGTGGTTGTTACAGTGTCTATCTGGTTGTCTGGTTAATGGAGTGAGTTTAGGACAGTGCCTGTCTGGTTGTCTGGTTCATGGAGTGATTTGGGACAGTGTCAGTCTGTTTGTCTACTTTGGGACAGTCCCTGTCTGGTTGTCTCGTTGTTGGAGTGAGTTTGGGACGGTGTCTGTCTGGTGGCCAGTTTGATGGAGTGAGATAGGGATAGTGTCTGTCTGGTTGTCTGGTTCATGGAGTGAGATTGTGACCGTGTGTGCCGGGTTGTCTCGTTCATGCAGTGAGTTTGGGACAGTGCCTGTCTGGTTGTCAGTTTGTTGGAGTGATTTTGGGACAGTGTCTGACTGATTATTTAGTTGTTGAAGTAAGATTGGGACAGTGTTTGTATGGTTGTCTGGTTGAGTAAGTGAGTTTGGGACTGTGGTTGTCTGGATGTCTGGTTGATGGAAAGTGTTTGGGACAGTGTCAGTCCGCTTGTCTGACTGATGGTGGGAGTTTGGGACAATGTCTGTCCTGCTGACTTGATGGAATGAGTATGGAACTGTGTCTGTCTGGTTGTCTAGTTAATGGTGTGAGTTTGGGACAGTTTCTGTCTGGTTGTCTAGTTGATGGTGTGAGGTTGGGTCAGCGTCAGTCTGGTTGTCAAATTGATGGCGTGAGATTCACACAGTGCCTGTCGGTTTGTCTGGTTGCTGGAGGGAGCTTCGGTCAGTGTCTTCTGGTTGAAAGAGTGAGTTTGGGACAGTGTCTGTTTGGCTGTCCGGTTGATGGAGTGAGTTTAGGACAGGGTCTGTTTGGTTGACTGGTTGATGGAGTGAGTTTAGGACAGTGCCTGTCTGGTTGTCTGGTTAATGGAGTGATCTTGGTACAGTTTCTGTTTGTCTGGTTGATTGAGTGATTTGGGACAGCGTCAGTCTGATTGTCTACTTTGGGACAATCCCTTTCTGGTTGTCTCGTTGATGGAGTGAGATTGGGACGTTGTCTGTCTGGTTGCCAGGTTGATGGAGTGAGTTTGTGAAAATGTCTGCCTGGTTGTCTCGTTCATTTAGTGAGTTTGGGACAGTGCCTGTCTGGTTGTCTTTTTGATGGAGTGAATTTGGGACAGTGTCTGCCTGGTTGTCTGTTTGCTGGAGCAAGTATCGTACAGTGTCTTCTGGTTAATGGATTGTGTTTGGGACAGTGTCTGTCTGTTTGTCTGGTTGAATGAGTGTGTTTGGAAATGTGTCTGTCTGTTTGTCTAGTTAATTGAGTGAGTTTGGGACAGTTTCTCACCGGTTGTCTAGTTGATGGAGTAAGGTAGGGACAGCGTCATCCTGGTTGCCTGGTTGAGGGTGCGATTTTGGGACAGGGTCTGGTTGTCTGGTTGATGGAGTGACTTTGGGACAGTGTCTGTCTGGTTGTCTGGTTGATCGAATGAGTTTCACACAGTGCCTGCCTGGTTGTCTGCTATATGGCAAAAGATTGGGACAGTGTCTGTCTGGTTGTCTGGTTGATGGAGAGAGTTTGGGACAGTGTCCATCCACTAGTCTGGTTGATGGAGTGAGTTTGGTACAGTGTCTGTCTGGTTGTCCAGTTAATGGACTGATTTTGGGACAGTGCCTGCCCGGTTGTCTGATGATGTAGTGAGTTTGCAACAATGTCTTTCTGGTTGTCTAGTTGGTGGAGTGAGATTGGGACAATGTCTGTTTGGTTGTCTGGTTGATGGAGTTAATTTGGGATAGTGTCCATCTGGTTGTCTGGTTGATGGACTGAGTTTGGGCCAGTGTCTGTCTGATTGTCTTGATGATGGAGTGAGATTGTGACAGTGTCTGTCTGGTTGATAAGTTGATGGAGTGAGTTTGGGACAGCGTCTGACTGGTTGTCTAGTTGCTGGAGTGAGTTTCGGACAGCGTCTGTCTGGTTGATGGTCTGAGTTTGGGACGGAGTCTGCCTGGTTGTCTGGTTGATGGAGTGAGTTTTGGACAGTGTCTGTCTGGTGGTCTAGTTAATGGAGTGAGTTTGGGACAGTGCCTGTCTAGTTGTCTGGTTGATGGAGTGAGATTGGGATGGTGTCTGTCTGGTTCCCAGGTGATGGAGTGAGTTAGGGATAGTGTCTGTCTGGTTGTCTGGTTGAAGGAGTGGGTTTGTGACCCTGACTGTCTGGTTGCCTGGTTGATGGAGTAAGTTTGGGAAAGTCTCTGTTGGTTTGTCTTTTTGATGGAGTGAGTTTCGGACATCATCTTTCTGGTTGATGGTGTGAGTTTTGGACAGTGTCTATCTGTTTGTCTAGTTAATGGAGTGAGTCTGGGACAGTGCCTGTCTGGTTGTCTGGTTGATGGAGTGAGTTTGGGATGTTGTCTGCTTGTTTGCCAGGTGAAGGAGTGAGTTTAGGATAGTATCTGTCTGGCTTTCAGGTTGATGGAGTGAGTTCATGACGCTGAATGTCTGGTTGCCTGCTTGATGGATTAATTTTGGGACAGTCCCTGACTGGTTGTCTAGTTGATGGACTGAAATTAGGACAGTGTCTGTCTGGTTGTCTGATTGATGGAGTGATTTTGGGACAATGTCTGCCAGGTTGTCTGATGATCGAGTGAGTTTGGGACAGTGTCTATCTGGTTGAGGGAGTGAGTTTGAGACGGTTTCTGTCTGGTTGTCTGGTTGAGGAAGTGAGTTTGGGACAGTGCCTGTCTGGTTGTCTGGATGCTGGAGCGAGTTTTTCACATTGTCTTCTGGTTAATGGAGTGAGTTTGGGACAGTGTCTGTCTGGTTGTCAGGTTGATGTAGTGAGTTTGTGGCAGTCTCTGTCTGGTTGTTTAGTTAATGGAGTGACTTTGGGACAGTGCCTGTCTGGTTGTCTGGATGCTGGAGTGAGTTTGTCACATTGTCTTCAGGTTAATGGATTGAGTTTGGGACAGTGTCTGTCTGGATGTCTGGTTGATGGAGTGAGTTTGTGACAGTCTCTATGTCGTTGTTTAGTTAATGGAGTGATTTTGGGACAGTGCCTGTCTGGTTGTCAGTTTGTTGGAGTGATTTTGGGACAATGTCTGTCTGATTATCTAGCTGTTGGAGTAAGATTGGGACAGTGCCTGTCTGGTTGTCTGGTTGTGGACGTGAGTTTGGGACTGTGTCTGTCTGGGTGTCTGGTCGATGGAGAGTGTTTGGGACAGTCTCCATCCGCATGACTGGTTGATGGAGTGAGTTTGGGACAGTGCCTCTCTGGTTGTCTAGTTAAATAAGTGAGCTTGGGACAGTGTCTGTTTGTCTGGTTGACGGAGTCTTTTGGGACAGTGTCTGTCTTGTTGTCTAGTTTGGGACAGTCCCTGTCTGGTTGTCTCGTTGATGGAGTGAGTTTGGGATGGTGTCTCTCTGGTTGCCAGGTTGATGGTTTGAGATAGGGATAGTGTCTGTCTGGTTTTCTGGTTGATGAAGTGAGTTTGTGACCGTCTCTGCCTGATTGTCTCGTTCATGCAATGAGTTTGGGACAGTGCCTGTCTGGTTGTCTTTTCGATTTAGTGATTTTGGGACAGTGTCTTCCTAGTTGTCTGTTTGCTGGTTTTTTTTCGCACAGTGTCTTCTGTTTAATGGATTGTGTTTGGGACAGTCTCTGGTTTTCTGGTTGAATGAGTGTGTTTGGAACTGTGTCTGTCTGGTTGTCTCGTTAATGAAGTGAGTTTGGGACAGTTTCTCTCTGGTTGTCTAGTTGATGGAGAAAGGTTGGGACAGCGTCAGCCTGGTTGCCTGGTTGAGGGTGCGATTTTCGGACAGGTTCTGGTTGGTTGATGGAGTGAGTTTGGGACAGTGTCTGTCTGGTTGTCAGGTTGATGGAGTGAGTTTTGGACAGTGTCTGTCTGGTGGTCTAGTTAATGGAGTGAGTTTGGGATAGTGTCTGTCTGGTTGTATGGTTGATGGAGTGGGTTTGTGACGCTGACTGTCTGGTTGACTGGTTTATGGAGTAAGTTTGGGGTCGTGACTGTTGGTTTGTCTTTTTGATGGAGTGAGTTTCAGACATCATCTTTCTGGTTGATGGTGTGTGAATGGGACAGTGAGTGCCTGCATGTCTAATTGAAGGTAGGAGTTTTGGACAGTGTCTATCTGTTTGTCTAGTTAATGGAGTGAGTTTGGGACAGTGCCTGTCTGGTTGTCTGTTTGATGGAGTATGTTTGGGAGGGTTTCTGCTTGTTTGCCAGGTGATGGCGTGAGTTCATGACGCTGAATGTCTGGTTGCCTGCTTGATGGAGTAAGATTAGGACCGTCCCTGACTGGTTGTCTAGTTGATGGACTGAGATTAGGACAGACTCTGTCTGGCTGTCTGGTTGATGGAGTGATTTTGGGACAGTGTCTGCCAGTTTGTCTGATGATCGAGTGAGTTTGGGACAGTGTCTATCTGGTTGATGGAGTCAGTTTGGGAAAGTGTCTGTCTGGATGACTGGTTGATGGACTGAGTTTGTGACAGTCTCTGTCTGGATGTTTAGTTAATGGAGTGAGTTTGGAACAGTGTCTATCTGGTTGATGGAATGAGTTTGGGATGGTTTCTGTCTAGTTGTCGGGTTGATGGTGTAAGGTTGGGTCAGCGTCAGTCTGGTTGTCAAGTTGATGGAGTGAGATTCACACAGTGCCTGTCTGGTTGCTGGAGGGAGCTTCGGACAGTGTCTGTATGGTGGTCTAGTTAATGGAGTGAGTTTGGGATAGTTTCTGTCTGGTTGTATGGTTGATGGAGTGGGTTTGTGACGCTGACTGTCTGGTTGACTGGTTTATGGAGTAAATTTGGGATAGTGACTGTTGGTTTGTCTTTTTGATGGAGTGAGTTTCAGACATCATCTTTCTGGTTGATGGTGTGTGAATGGGACAGTGAGTGCCTGCATGTCTAATTGAAGGAGTGTGTTTTGGACAGTGTCTATCTGTTTGTCTAGTTAATGGAGTGAGTTTGGGACAGTGCCTGTCTGGTTGTCTGTTTGATGGAGTATGTTTGGGAGGGTTTCTGCTTGTTTGCCAGGTGATGGCGTGAGTTCATGACGCTGAATGTCTGGTTGCCTGCTTGATGGAGTAAGATTAGGACCGTCCCTGACTGGTTGTCTAGTTGATGGACTGAGATTAGGACAGACTCTGTCTGGCTGTCTGGTTGATGGAGTGATTTTGGGACAGTGTCTGCCAGTTTGTCTGATGATCGAGTGAGTTTGGGACAGTGTCTATCTGGTTGATGGAGTGAGTTTGGGACAGTGTCTGTCTGGATGACTGGTTGATGGACTGAGTTTGTGACAGTCTCTGTCTGGATGTCTAGTTAATGGAGTGAGTTTGGGACAGTGTCTATCTGGTTGATGGAATGAGTTTGGGACGGTTTCTGTCTAGTTGTCGGGTTGATGGTGTAAGGTTGGGTCAGCGTCAGTCTGGTTGTCAAGTTGATGGAGTGAGATTCACACAGTGCCTGTCTGGTTGCTGGAGGGAGCTTCGGACAGTGTCTGTCTGGTGGTCTAGTTAATGGAGTGAGTTTGGGATAGTTTCTGTCTGGTTGTATGGTTGATGGAGTGGGTTTGTGACGCTGACTGTCTGGTTGACTGGTTTATGGAGTAAGTTTGGGATAGTGACTGTTGGTTTGTCTTTTTGATGGAGTGAGTTTCAGACATCATCTTTCTGGTTGACGGTGTGTGAATGGGACAGTGAGTGCCTGCATGTCTAATTGAAGGAGGGAGTTTTGGACAATGCCTATCTGTTTGTCTAGTTAATGGAGTGAGTTTCGGACTGTGCCTGTCTGGTTGTCTGGTTGATGGAGTATGTTTGGGACGGTTTCTGCTTGTTTGCCAGGTGATGGCGTGAGTTCGTGACGCTGAATGTCTGGTTGCCTGCTTGATGGAGTAAGATTAGGACCGTCCCTGACTGGTTGTCTAGTTGATGGACTGAGATTAGGACAGACTCTGTCTGGCTGTCTGGTTGTTGGAGTGATTTTGGGACAGTGTCTGCCAGTTTGTTTGATGATCGAGTGAGTTTGGGACAGTGTCTATATGGTTGATGGATTGAGTTTGGGACGGTTTCTGTGTGGTTGTCTGGTTGAAGCAGTGAGTTTGGGACAGTGTCTGTCTGGTTGTCTGGATGCTGGAACGAGTTTTTCCACATTGTCTTCTGGTTAATGGAGCGAGTTTGGGACAGTGTCTGTCTGGATGTCTGGTTGATGGAGTGAGTTTGGGACAGTGCCTGTCTGGTTGTCTGGATGCTGGAGTGAGTTTTTCACATTGTCTTCTGGTTAATGGAGCGAGTTTGGGACAGTGTCTGTCTGGCTGTCTGGTTGATGGAGTGATTTTGGGACAGTGTCTGCCAGTTTGTTTGATGATCGAGTGAGTTTGGGACAGTGTCTATCTGGTTGATGGATTGAGTTTGGGACGGTTTCTGTGTGGTTGTCTGGTTGAAGCAGTGAGTTTGGGACAGTGTCTGTCTGGTTGTCTGGATGCTGGAACGAGTTTTTCCACATTGTCTTCTGGTTAATGGAGCGAGTTTGGGACAGTGTCTGTCTGGATGTCTGGTTGATGGAGTGAGTTTGGGACAGTGCCTGTCTGGTTGTCTGGATGCTGGAGCGAGTTTTTCACATTGTCTTCTGGTTAATGGACCAAGTTTGGGACAGTGTCTGTCTGGATGTCTGGTTGATGGAGTGAGTTTGTGACAGTCTCTGTCTGGATGTTTAGTTAATGGAGTGAGTTTGGGACAGAGTCTGTCTGGTTGATGGAGTGAGTTTGGGACGGTTTCTGTGTGGTTGTCTGGTTGAAGCAGTGAGTTTGGGACAGTGTCTGTCTTGTTGTCTGGATGCTGGAGTGAGTTTTTCACATTTTCTTCTGGTTAATGGAGCGAGTTTGGGACAGTCTCTGTCTGGATGTCTGGTTGATGGAGTGAGTTTGTGACAGTCTCTGTCTGGTTGTTTAGTTATTGGAATGAGTTTGGGACAGTGCCTGTCTGGTTGTTAGTTTGTTGGAGTGATTTTGGGACAGTGTCTGACTGATTATTTACTAGTTGGAGTAAGATTGGGACAGTGTCTGTCTGGTTGTCTGGTGAGTAAGTGAGTTTGGGACAGTGTCTGTCTGGATGTCTGGTTGATGGAGAATGTTTGGGACAGTGTCCATCCGCTTGTCTGATTGATGGAGGGAGGTTGGGACAATGTCTGTCCTGCTGACTTGATGGAGTGAGTATGGAACAGTGTCTGCCTGATTGTCTAGTTAATGGTGTGAGTTTGGGACAGTTTCTGTCTGGTTATCTAGTTGATGGTGTGAGGTTGGGTCAGTGACAGTCTGGTTGTCAAGTTGATGGAGTGAGATTCACACAGTGCCTGTCTGTTTGTCTGGTTGCTGGAGGGAGCTTAGGACAGTGTCTTCTGGTTGAAAGAGTGAGTTTGGGACAGTGTCTGTTCGGCTGTCTGGTTGAGGAAGTGTGTTTGCTACAGTGTCTATCTGGTTGTCTGGTTGATGGAGTGAGTTTAGGACAGTGCCTGTCTGGTTGTCTGGTTAGTGGAGTGATTTGGGACAGTGTCAGTCTGTTTGTCTACTTTGGGACAGTCCCTCTCTGGTTGTCTTGTTGTTGGAGTGAGTTTGGGACGTTGTCTGTCTGGTTGCCATTTTGATGGAGTGAGATAGGGATAGTGTCTGTCTGGTTGTCTGGTTCATGGAGTGAGATTGTGACCGTGTGTGCCGGGTTGTCTCGTTCATGCAGTGAGTTTGGGACAGTGCCTGTCTGGTTGTCTTTTTGATGGACTGCAGTTGGGACATTGTCTGCCTGGTTGTCTGTTTGCTGGAGCGAGTTTCGCACAGTGTCTTCTGGTTAATGGATTGTGTTTGGGACAGTGTCTGTCTGTTAGTCTGGTTGAATGAGCGTGTTTGGAACTGTGTCTGTCTGATTATCTAGTTAATGGAGGAAGTTTGGGACAGTTTCTCTCCGGTTGTCCAGTTGATGGAGTAAGGTTGGGACAGCGTCAGCCTGTTTGGCTGGTTGAGGGTGCGATTTTGGGACAGGGTCTGTCTGGTTGTCTGGTTGATGGAGAGAGTTTGGGAAAGTGTCCGTCCGCTAGTCTGGTTGATGGAATGAGTTTCACACAGTGCCTGTCTGGTTGTCCGGTTAATGGACTGATTTTGGGACAGTGCCTGCCCGGTTGTCTGATGATGTAGTGAGTTTGCAACAATGTCTTTCTGGTCGTCTAGTTGGTGGAGTCAGATTGGGACAATGTCTGTTTGGTTGTCTGGCTGATGGAGTTAATTTGGGAGAGTGTCCATCTGGTTGTCTGGTTGATGGACTGAGTTTGGGCCAGTGTCTGTCTGATTGTCTTGATGATGGAGTGATATTGTGACAGTGTCTGTCTGGTTGATAAGTTGATGGAGTGAGTTTGGGACAGCGTCTGACTGGTTGTCTAGTTGCTGGAGTGAGTTTCGGACAGCGTCTGTCTGGTTGATGGTCTGAGTTTGGGATGGTGTCTGTCTGGTTCCCAGGTGATGGATTGAGTTAGGGATATTGTCTGTCTGGTTGTCTGGTTGAAAGAGTGGGTTTGTGACTCTGACTGTCTGGTTGCCTGGAGTAAGTTTGCGAAAGTCTCTGCTGGTTTGTGTTTTTGATGGAGTGAGTTTCGGACATCATCTTGCTAGTTGATGGTGTGAGTTTGGGATAGTGTCTATCTGTTTGTCTAGTTAATGGAGTGAGTTTGGGACAGTGCCTGTCTGGTTGTCTGGTTGATGGAGTAAGTTTGGGAGGCAGTCTGCTTGTTTGCCAGGTGATGAAGTGAGTTAAGGATAGTATCCGTTTGGTTTTCTGGTTGATGGAGTGAGTTCGTGACGCTGAATGTCTGGTTGCCTGCTTGATGGAGTAAGTTTGGGACAGTCCCTGACTGGTTGTCTAGTTGATAGACTGAGATTAGGACAGTGTCTGTCTGGTTGTCTGATTGATGGAGTGATTTTGGGACAATGTCTGCCAGGTTGTCTGATGATCGAGTGAGTTTGGGACAGTGTCTATCTGGTTGAGGGAGTGAGTTTGAGACGGTTTCTGTGTGGTTGTCTGGTTGAAGAAGTGAGTTTGGGACAGTGTCTGTCTGGTTGTCTGGATGCTGGAGCGAGTTTTTCAAATTGTCTTCTGGTTAATGGAGTGAGTTTGGGACAGTGTCTGTCTGGATGACTGGTTGATGGAGTGAGTTTGTGACAGTCTCTGTCTGGTTGTTTAGTTATTGGAGTGAGTTTGGGACAGTGCCTATCTGGTTGTCTGGATGCTGGAGCGAGTTTTTCACATTGTCTTCTGGTTAATGGAGTGAGTTTGGGACACTGCCTGTCTGGTTGTCAGTTTGTTGGATTGATTTTGGGACAATGTCTGTCTGATTATCTAGTTGTTGGAGTTTGATTGGGACAGTGCCTGTCTGGGTGTCCTGTTGTGGACATGAGTTTGGGACAGTGTCTGTCTGGATGTCTGGTCGATGGAGAGTGTTTGGGACAGTGTCCATCTGTGTGCCTGGTTGATGGAGTGAGTTTGGGACAGTGCCTGTCTGGTTGTCTAGTTAAATAAGTGAGCTTGGGAGAGTGTCTGTTTGTCTGGTTGATGGAGTCTTTTGGGACAGTGACTGACTTTTTGTCTAGTTTGGGACAATCCCTTTATGGTTATCTCGTTGATGGAGTGAGTTTGGGACGGTGTCTCTCTGGTTGCCAAGTTGATGGTTTGAGATAGGGATAGTATCTGTCTGGTTTTCTGGTTGATGGAGTGAGTTTGTGACCGTGTCTGCCTGATTGTCTCGTTCATGCAGTGAGTTTGGGACAGTGCCTGTCTGGTTTTCTTTTTGATGGAGTGAGTTTGGGACAGTGTCTTCCTAGTTGTCTGTTTGCTGGAGCGAGTTTCGCACAGTGTCTTCTGGTTAATGGATTGTGTTTGGGACAGTCTCTTGTTGTCTTGTTGAATGAGTGTGTTTGGAACTTTGTCTGTCTGGTTGTCTCGTTAATGGAGTGAGTTTGGGACAGTTTCTCTCTGGTTGTCTAGTTGATGGAGAAAGGTTGGGACAGCGTCAGCCTGGTTGCCTGGTTGAGGGTGCAATTTTCGGTCTGGTTCTGGTTGGTTGATGGAGTGAGTTTGGGACAGTGTCTGTCTTGCTTTCAGGTTGATGGAGTGAGTTTTGGACAGTGTCTTCTGGTGGTCTAGTTAATGAAGTGAGTTTGGGATAGTGTCTGTCTGGTTGTATGGCTGATGGAGTGGGTTTGTGATGCTGATTGTCTGGTTGACTGGTTTATGGAGTAAGTTTGGGATAGTGACTGTTGTTTTGTCTTTTTGATGGAGTGAGTTTCAGACATCATCTTTCTGGTTGATGGTGTGTGTATGGGACAGTGAGTGCCTGTATGTCTAATTGAAGGAGTGAGTTTTGGACAGTGTCTATCTGTTTGTCTAGTTAATGGAGTGAGTTTGGGACAGTGCCTGTCTGGTTGTCTGGTTGATGGAGTAAGTTTGGGACGGTTTCTGTGTGGTTGTCTGGTTGAAGCAGTGAGTTTGGGAACAGTGTCTGTCTGGTTGACTGGATGCTGGAGCAAGTTTTTCACATTGTCTTCTGGTTAATGGAGCGAGTTTGGGACAGTGTCTGTCTGGATGTCTGGTTGATGGAGTGAGTTTGGGACAGTGCCTGTCTGGTTGTCTGGATGCTGGAGTAAGTTTGGGAGGGTTTCTGCTTCTTTGCCAGGTGATGGCGTGATTTCGTGACGCTGAATGTCTGGTTGCCTGCTTGATGGTGTAAGATTAGGACCATCCCAGAATTGTTGTCTAGTTGATGGACTGAGATTAGTACAGAGTCTGTCTGGCTGTCTGGTTGATGGAGTGATTTTGGGACAGTGTCTGCCAGGTTGTCTGATGATCGAGTGAGTTTGGGACAGTGTCTATCTGGTTGATGGAGTGAGTTTGGAACGGTTTCTGTATGGTTGTCTGGTTGAAGCAGTGAGTTTGGGACAATGTCTGTCTGGTTGTCTGGATGCTGGAGCGAGTTTTTCACATTGTCTTCTGGTTAATGGAGCGAGTTTGGGACAGTGTCTGTCTGGATGTCTGGTTGATGGAGTGAGTTTGTGACAGTCTCTGTCTGGTTGTTTAGTTATTGGAGTGAGCTTGGGACAGTGCCTGTCTGGTTGTTAGTTTGTTGGAGTGATTTTGGGACAGTGTCTGACTGATTATGTAGTTGTTGGAGAAAGATTGGGACAGTATCTGTCTGGTTGTCTGGTTGAGTAAGTGAGTTTGGGACAGTGTCTGTCTGGATGTCTGGTTGATGAGAGTGTTTGGGACAGTGTCTGTTTGTCTGGTTGATGGAGTGATTTGGGACAGTGTCTGGCTGTTTGTCTAATTTGGGACAGTCCCTGTCTGGTTGTCTCGTTGATGGAGTGAGTTGGGGATGGTGTCTGTCCTGCTGACTTGATGGAGTGAGTATGAAACTGTGTCTGTCTGATTGTCTAGTTAATGGTGTGAGTTTGGGACAGTTTCTGTCTGGTTGTCTGGTTCATGGTGTGAGGTTGGGACAGCGTCAGTCTGGTTGTCAAGTTGATGGAGTGAGATTCACACAGTGCCTGTCTGTTTGTCTGCTGCTGGAGGGAGCTTCGGACAGTGTCTTCTGGCTGAAAGAGTGAGTTTGGGACGGTGTCTCCCTAGATGTCTGGTTGATGAAATGTGTTTGTTACAGTATCTATCTGGCTGTCTGGTTGATGGAGTGAGTTTAGGACAGTGCCTGTCTGGTTGTCTGGTTAATGGAGTGAGCTTGGGACAGTGGCTGTTTGTCTGGTTGATGGAGTATTTTGGGACAGTGTCTGTCTGTTTGTCTAATTTGGGACAGTCCCTGTCTGGTTGTCTCGTTGATGGAGTGAGTTTGGGACGGTGACTCTCTGGTTCCGAGGTTGATGGAGTGAGATAGGGATAGTGTCTATCTGGTTGTCTGGTTGATGGAGTGAGATTGTGACCGTGTCTGCCTGATTGTCTCGTTCATGCAGTGAGTTTGGGAGAGTGCCTGTCTGGTTGTCTTTTTGATGGAGTGAATTTGGGACAGTGTCTGCCCGGTTGTCTGTTTGCTGGAGCCTGTTTCGCAAAGTGTTTTCTGGTTAATGGATTGTGTTTGCGACATTGTCTGTCTGTTTGTGTGGTTGAATGAGTGTGTTTGGAACTGTGTCTGTCTGATTGTCTAGTTAATGGAGTGAGTTTGGGACAGTTTCTCTCTGGTTGTCTAGTTAATGGAGTAAGGTTGGGAGAGCGTCAGCCTGGTTGCCTGGTTTAGGGTGCGATTTTGGGACAGGGTCTGGTTGTCTGGTTGATGGAGTGAGTTTGGAACAGTGTCTGTCTGGTTGTCCAGTTAATGGAGTGATTTTGAGACAGTGCCTGCCTGGTTCTCTGGTGATGTAGTGAGTTTGCAACAATGTCTTTCTGGTTGTCTAGTTGGTGGAGTGAGATTGGGACAACGTCTGTTTGGTTGTCTGGTTGATGGAGTTAATTTGGGATAGTGTCCATCTGGTTGATGGAGTGAGTTTTGGACAGTGTCTATCTGGTTGTCTTGATGATGGAGTTAGATTGTGACAGTGTCTGTCTGGTTGATAAGTTGATGGAGTGAGTTTGGGACAGCGTCTGACTGGTTTTCTAGTTGCTGGAGTGAGTTTCGGACAGTGTCTCTCTGGTTGGTGGTCTGAGTTTGGGACAGAGTCTAACTGGTTGTCTGGTTGATGGAGTGAGTTTGAGATGGTGTCTCTCTGGTTCCCAGGTGATGGAGTGAGTTAGGTATAGTGTATGTCTGGTTGTCTGGTTGAAGGAGTGGGCTTGTGACGCTGACTGTCTGGTTGCCTGGTTGATCGAATAAGTTTGGGAAAGTGTCTGTTGGTTTGTCTTTTTGATGGAATGAGTTTCGGACATCATCTTTGTGGTTGATGGTGCGAGTTTGGGACAGTGTCTGCCTGGATGTCTAATTGAAGGAGTAAGTTTGGGACAGTGTCTATCTGTTTGTCTAGTTAATGGAGTGAGTTTGGGACAGTGCCTGTCTGGTTGTCTGGTTGATGGAGTAAGTTTGGGAGGGTGTCTGCTTGTTTGCCAGGTGATGGAGTGAGTTAAGGATAGCATCCGTCTGGTTTTCTGGTTGATGGAGGGTGTTCGTGACGCTGAATGTCTTGTTGCCTGCTTGATGGAGTAAGTTTGGGACAGTCCCTGACTGGTTGTCTAGTTGATGGACTGAGCTTAGGACAGTGTCTGTCTGGTTGTCTGATTGATGGAGTGATTTTGTGATATTGTCTGCCAGGTTGTCTGATGATCGAGTGAGTTTGGGACAGTGTCTATCTGTTTGATGGAGTGAGTGTGGGACCGTTTCTGTTTGGTTGTCTGGTTGAAGAAGTGAGTTTGGGAAAGTGTCTGTTTGGTTGTCTGGTTGTTGGATTTAATTTGGGATACTGTCCATCTGGTTGTCTGGTTGATGGACTGAGTTTTGGACAGTGTCTTTCTGGTGGTCTTGATGATGGAGTTAGATTGTGACAGTGTCTGTCTGGTTGATAATTTGATGGAGTGAGGTTGGGACAGCGTCTGACTGGTTGTCTAGTTGCTGGAATGAGTTTCGGACAGTGTCTGTCTGGTTGATGGTCTGAGTTTGGGACAGAGTCTAACTGGTTGTCTGGATGATGGAATGAGTTTGGGACAGTGCCTGTCTAGTTGTCTGGTTGATGGAGTGAGTTTGGGATGGTGTCTGTATGGTTGCCAGGTGATGGAGTGAGTTTTTGAACACTGACTGTCTGGTTGCCTGGTTGATGGAATAAGTTTGGGAAAGTGTCAGTTGGTTTGTCTTTTTGATGGAGTGAGTTTCGGACATCATCTTTCTGGTTGATGGTGCGAGTTTGGGACAGTGTCTGCCTGGATGTCTAATTGAAGGAGTGAGTTTGGGACAGTGCCTGTCTGGTTGTCTGGTTGATGGAGTAAGTTTGGGAGGGTGTCTGCTTGTTTGCGAGGTGATGGAGTGAGTAAAGGATAGCATCCGTCTGGTTTTCTGTTTGATGGAGTGAGTTCGTGATGCTGAATGTCTGGTTGTCTGCTTGATGGAGTTATTTTGGGACAGTCCCTGACTGGTTGTCTAGTTGATGGACTGAGCTTAGGACAGTGTCTGTCTGGTTGTCTGATTGATGGTGTGATTTTGGGATATTGTCTGCCAGGTTGTCTGATGATCGAATGAGTTTGGGACAGTGTCTATCTGTTTGATGGAGTGAGTGTGGGACCGTTTCTGTTTGGTTGTCTGGTTGAAGAAGTGAGTTTGGGAAAGTGTCTGTTTGGTTGTCTGGTTGTTGGATTTAATTTGGGATACTGTCCATCTGGTTGTCTGGTTGATGGACTGAGTTTTGGACAGTGTCTTTCTGGTGGTCTTGATGATGGAGTTAGATTGTGACAGTGTCTGTCTGGTTGATAATTTGATGGAGTGAGGTTGGGACAGCGTCTGACTGGTTGTCTAGTTGCTGGAATGAGTTTCGGACAGTGTCTGTCTGGTTGATGGTCTGAGTTTGGGACAGAGTCTAACTGGTTGTCTGGATGATGGAATGAGTTTGGGACAGTGCCTGTCTAGTTGTCTGGTTGATGGAGTGAGTTTGGGATGGTGTCTGTATGGTTGCCAGGTGATGGAGTGAGTTTTTGAACACTGACTGTCTGGTTGCCTGGTTGATGGAATAAGTTTGGGAAAGTGTCAGTTGGTTTGTCTTTTTGATGGAGTGAGTTTCGGACATCATCTTTCTGGTTGATGGTGCGAGTTTGGGACAGTGTCTGCCTGGATGTCTAATTGAAGGAGTGAGTTTGGGACAGTGCCTGTCTGGTTGTCTGGTTGATGGAGTAAGTTTGGGAGGGTGTCTGCTTGTTTGCGAGGTGATGGAGTGAGTAAAGGATAGCATCCGTCTGGTTTTCTGTTTGATGGAGTGAGTTCGTGATGCTGAATGTCTGGTTGTCTGCTTGATGGAGTTATTTTGGGACAGTCCCTGACTGGTTGTCTAGTTGATGGACTGAGCTTAGGACAGTGTCTGTCTGGTTGTCTGATTGATGGTGTGATTTTGGGATATTGTCTGCCAGGTTGTCTGATGATCGAATGAGTTTGGGACAGTGTCTATCTGTTTGATGGAGTGAGTGTGGGACCGTTTCTGTTTGGTTGTCTGGTTGAAGAAGTGAGTTTGGGAAAGTGTCTGTTTGGTTGTCTGGTTGTTGGATTTAATTTGGGATACTGTCCATCTGGTTGTCTGGTTGATGGACTGAGTTTTGGACAGTGTCTTTCTGGTGGTCTTGATGATGGAGTTAGATTGTGACAGTGTCTGTCTGGTTGATAATTTGATGGAGTGAGTTTGGGACAGCGTCTGACTGGTTGTCTAGTTGCTGGAATGAGTTTCGGACAGTGTCTGTCTGGTTGATGGTCTGAGTTTGGGACAGAGTCTAACTGGTTGTCTGGATGATGGAATGAGTTTGGGACAGTGCCTGTCTAGTTGTCTGGTTGATGGAGTGAGTTTGGGATGGTGTCTGTATGGTTGCCAGGTGATGGAGTGAGTTTTTGAACACTGACTGCCTGGTTGCCTGGTTGATGGAATAAGTTTGGGAAAGTGTCAGTTGGTTTGTCTTTTTGATGGAGTGAGTTTCGGACATCATCTTTCTGGTTGATGGTGCGAGTTTGGGACAGTGTCTGCCTGGATGTCTAATTGAAGGAGTGAGTTTGGGACAGTGCCTGTCTGGTTGTCTGGTTGATGGAGTAAGTTTGGGAGGGTGTCTGCTTGTTTGCGAGGTGATGGAGTGAGTAAAGGATAGCATCCGTCTGGTTTTCTGTTTGATGGAGTGAGTTCGTGATGCTGAATGTCTGGTTGCCTGCTTGATGGAGTTATT
Source organism: Isurus oxyrinchus (assembly GCA_026770705.1). Lineage (NCBI taxonomy): Eukaryota > Metazoa > Chordata > Chondrichthyes > Lamniformes > Lamnidae > Isurus > Isurus oxyrinchus. The sequence goes on along the minus strand of JANJGN010000006.1, from coordinate 41,023,559 downwards.
TTGGGACAGTCCCTGACTGGTTGTCTAGTTGATGGACTGAGCTTAGGACAGTGTCTGTCTAGTTGTCTGATTGATGGTGTGATTTTGGCATATTGTCTGCCAGGTTGTCTGATGATCGAATGAGTTTGGGACAGAGTCTATCTGGTTGATGGAGTGAGTGTGGGACCGTTTCTGTTTGGTTGTCTGGTTGAAGAAGTGAGTTTGGGACAGTGTCTGTCTGGTTGTCTGGATGCCGAAGCGAGTTTTTCACATTGTCTTCTGGTTAATGGAGTGAGATTGGGACAGTGTCTGTCTGGTTGTCTAGTTTGGGACAGTCCCTGTCTGGTTGTCTCGTTAATGGAGTGAGTTTGGGACGGTGTCTGTCTGCTTGCCAGGTTGACGGAGTGAGATAGGGATAGTGTCTGTCTGGTTTCCTGGTTGATGGAGTGAGTTTGTAACCGTGTTTGACTGGTTGTCTCGTTGATGCAGTGAGATTGGGACGGTGCCTGTCTGGTTGTCATTTTGATGGTGTAAGTTTAGGACAATGTCTGCCTGGTTGTCTGTTTGCTGGGGAGAGTTTTGGACAGTGTCTTCTGGTTAATGGATTGTGTTTGGGACAGTGTCTGTCCGTTTGTCTGGTTGAATGAGTAAGATTGGGACAGTGTCTGTCTGGTTATCTGGTTGTTGGAGTGAGTTTGGGACAGTTTCTCTCTTGGTGGCTATTTGATGGAGAATGTTTGGGACAGTGTCCATCTGCTTGTCTGACTGATGGAGGGAGTTTGGGACAATGTCTGTACTGATGACTTGATGGAGTGAGTATGGAACTTCGTCTGTCTGGTTGCCAGGTTGATGGAGTGAGATAGGGATAGTGTCTGTCTGGTTGTCTGGTTGATGGAGTGAGTTTGTGACCGTGTCTGCCTGATTGTCTCGTTCATGCAGTGAGTTTGGGACAGTGCCTGTCTGGTTGACTTTTTGATGGAGTGAGTTTGGGACAGTTTTTGCCTGGTTGTCTGTTTGCTGGAGGGAGTTTCTCACAGTGTCTTCTGGTTCATGGATTGTGTTTGGGAAAGTGTCTGGTTGTCTTGTTGAATGAGTGTGTTTGGAACTGTGTCTGTCTGGTTGTCCAGTTAATGGTGTGAGTTTGGGACAATTTCTCTCTGGTTGTCTAGTTTATGGAGTAAGGTTGGGACAGCGTCAGCCTTTTTGCCTTGTTGAGGGTGCGATTTTGCGACAGGGTCTGGTTGTCTGGTTGATGGAGTGAGAATGGGACAGTGTCTGTCTGGTTGTCTGATGTTGTAGTGAGTTTGCAACAATGTCTTTCTGGTTGTTTAGTTGGTGGAGTGAGATTGGGACAGTGTCTGTTTGGTTGTCTGTTTGATGGAGTTAATTTGAGATAGTGTCCATCTGGTTGTCTGGTTGATGGACTGAGTTTTGGACAGTGTCTGTCTGGTTGTCTTGATGATGGAGTTAGATTGCGACAGTGTCTGTCTGGTTGATAAGTTGATGGAGTGAGTTTGGGACAGCGTCTGACTGGTTGTCTAGTTGCTGGAGTGAGTTTCGGACAGTGTCTGTCTGCTTCGTGGTCTGAGTTTGGGACAGAATCTAACTGGTTGTCTGGTTGATGGAGTGAGTTTGGGACAGTGCATGTCTAGTTGTCTGGTTGATGGAGTGAGTTTGGGATGGCGTCTGTCTGGTTCCCAGGTTATGGAGTGAGTTAGGGATAGTGTATGTCTGGTTGTCTGGTTGAAGGAGTGGGCTTGTGACCTGACTGTCTGGTTGTCCGGTTGATGGAATAAGTTTGGGAAAGTTTCTGTTAGTTTGTCTTTTTGATGGAGTGAGTTTCGGACATCATCTTTCTCGTTGATGGTGCGAGTTTGGCACAGTGTCTGCCTGGATGTCTAATTGAAGGAGTAAGTTTGGGACAGTGTCTATCTGTTTGTCTAGTTAATGGAGTGAGTTTGGGACAGTGCCTGTCTGGTTGTCTCGTTAATGGAGTGAGCTTGGGACGGTGTCTGTCTGATTGCCAGGTTGATGGAGTGAGTTTGGGACAGTGTCTGTCTGGATGTCTGGTTGATGGAGAGTGTTTGGGACAGTGTCCATCTGCTTGTCTGACTGATGGAGGAAGTTTGGGACAATGTCTGTCCTGATGACTTGATGGAGTGAGTATGGAACTTTGTCTGTCTGGTTGCCAAGTTGATGGAGTGAGATAGGGATAGTGTCTGTCTGGTTGTCTGGTTGATGGAGTGAGTTTGTGACCGTGTCTGCCTGGTTTTGTCGTTCATGCAGTGAGTTTGAGACAGTGCCTGTCTGATTGACTTTTTGATGGAGTGAGTTTGGGAGAGATTTGCCTGGTTGCCTGTTTGCTGGAGGGAGTTTCGCACATTGTCTTCTGGTTAATGGATTGTGTTTGGGAACGTGTCTGGTTGTCTTGTTGAATGAGTGTGTTTGGAACTGTGTCTGTCTGGTTGTCCAGTTAATGGTGTGAGTTTGGGACCGTTTCTCTCTGGTTGTCTAGTTTATGGAGTAAGGTTGGGACAGCGTCAGCCTTTTTGTCTTGTTGAGGGTGCGATTTTGCGACAGGGTCTGGTTGTCTGGTTGATGGAGTGAGAATGGGACAGTGTCTGTCTGGTTGTCTGATGATGTAGTGAGTTTGCAACAATGTCTTTCTGGTTGTTTAGTTGGTGGAGTGAGATTGGGACAGTGTCTGTTTGCTTGTCTGGTTGTTGGAGTTAATTTGGGATAGTGTCCTTCTGCTTGTCTGGTTGATGGACTGAGTTTTGGACAGTGTCTGTCTGGTTGTCTTGATGATGGAGTTAGATTGTGACAGTGTCTGTCTGGTTGATAAGTTGATGGAGTGAGTTTGGGACAGCGTCTGACTGGTTTTCTAGTTGCTGGAGTGAGTTTCGGACAGTGTCTGTCTGGTTGGTGGTCTGAGTTTGGGACAGAGTCTAACTGGTTGTCTGGTTGATGGAGTGAGTTTGGGACACTGCCTGTCTAGTTGTCTGGTTGATGGAGTGAGATTGGGATGGTGTCTGTCTGGTTCCCAGGTGATGGAGTGAGTTAGGGATAGTGTCTGTCTGGTTGTCTGGTTTAAGGAGTGGGCTTGTGACGCTAACTCTTCGGTTGTCTGGTTGATGGAATAAGTTTGGGAAAGTTTCTGTTGGTTTATCTTTTTGATGGAGTGAGTTTCGGACATCATCTTTCTGGTTGATGGTGCGAGTTTGGGACAGTGTCTATCTGTTTGTCTAGTTAATGGAGTGAATTTGGGACAGTGCCTGTCTGGTTGTCTGGTTGATGGAGTAGGTTTGGGAGGGTGTCTGCTTGTTTGCCAGGTGATGGTGTGAGTTAACGATAGCATCCGTCTGGTTTTCTGTTTGATGGATTGAGTTCGTGATGCTGAATGTTTGGTTGCCTGCTTGATGGAGTAAGTTTGGGACAGTCCCTGACTGGTTGTCTAGTTGATGGACTGAGCTTAGGACAGTGTCTGTCTGGTTGTCTGATTGATGGTGTGATTTTGGGATATTGTCTGCCAGTTAGTCTGATGATCGAGTGAGTTTGGGACAGAGTCTATCTGTTTGATGAGTGAGTGTGGGACCGTTTCTGTTTGGTTGTCTGGTTGAAGAAGTGAGTTTGGGACAGTGTCTGTCTGGTTGTCTGGATGCTGGAGCGAGTTTTCACATTGTCTTCTGGTTAATGGAGTGAGATTGGGACAGTGTCTGTCTGGTTGTCTAGTTTGGGACAGTCCCTGTCCGGTTGTATCGTTAATGGAGTGAGTTTGGGACGGTGTCTGTCTGGTTGCCAGGTTGATGGAGTGAGATAGGGATAGTGTCTGTCTGGTTGTCTGGTTGATGGAGTGAGTTTGTAACCGTGTTTGACTGGTTGTCTCGTTGATGCAGTGAGATTGGGACGGTGCCTGTCTGGTTGTCTTTTTGATGGTGTAAGTTTGGGACAATGTCTGCCTGGTTGTCTGTTTGCTGGGGAGAGTTTTGGACAGTGTCTTCTGGTTAATGGATTGTGTTTGGGACAGTGTCTGTCTGTTTGTCTGGTTGAATGAGTGTGTTTGGAGCTGTGTCTGTCTGGTTGTCTAGTAAATGGAGTGAGTTTGGGACAGTTTCTCTCTCGGTGGCTATTTGATGGAGTAAGGTTTGGACAGCGCTAGCTTGGTTGCCTGGTTGAGAGCGCGATTTTGGGCCAGCATCTGGATGTCTAGTTAATGGAGTGAGCTTGGGACATTGTCTTTCTGGTTGTCAGGTTTGTGGAGAGATTTTGGGACAGTGTCTTTCTGATTGTCTAGTTGATGGAGTAAGATTGGGACAGTGTCTGTCTGGTTATCTGGTTGTTGGAGTGAGTTTGGGACAGTGTCTGTCTGGATGTCTCGTTGATGGAGAATGTTTGGGACAGTGTCCATCTGCTTGTCTGACTGATGGAGGGTGTTTGGGGCAATGTCTGTCCTGATGACTTGATGGAGTGAGTATGGAACTTTGTCTGTCTGGTTGCCAAGTTGATGGAGTGAGATAGGGATAGTGTCTGTCTGGTTGTCTGGTTGATGGAGTGAGTTTGTGACCGTGTCTGCCTGGTTGTCTCGTTCATGCAGTGAGTTTGGGACAGTGCCTGTCTGGTTGACTTTTTGATGGAGTGAGTTTGGGACAGTTTTTGCATGGTTGTCTGTTTGCTGGAGGGAGTTTCGCACAGTGTCTTCTGGTTAATGGATTGTGTTTGGGAAAGTGTCTGGTTGTCTTGTTGAATGAGTGTGTTTGGAACTGTGTCTGTCTGGTTGTCTAGTTAATGGAGTGAGTTTGGGACAGTTTCTCTCTGGTTGTCTAGTTGATGGAGTAAGGTTGGGACAGCGTCAGCCTGGTTGCCTGGTTGAGGGTGCGATTTTGCGACAGGGTCTGGTTGTCTGGTTGATGGAGTGAATTTGTGACAGTGTCTGTCTGGTTGTCTGGTTGATGGAGTGAGAATGGGACAGTGTCTGTCTGGTTGTCTGATGATGTAGTGAGTTTGCAACAATGTCTTTCTGGTTGTCTAGTTGGTGGAGTGAGATTGGGACAGTATCTGTTTGGTTGTCTGGCTGATGGAGTTAATTTGGGATAGTGTCCATCTGGTTGTCTGGTTGATGGACTGAGTTTTGGACAGTGTCTGTCTAGTTGCCTTGATGATGGATTGAGATTGTGACAGTGTCTGTCTGGTTGATAAGTTGATGGAGTGAGTTTGGGACAGCGTCTGACTGGTTGTCTAGTTGCTGGAGTGAGTTTCGGACAGTGTATGTCTGCTTGATTGTCTGAGTTTGGGACAGAGTCTAACTGGTTGTCTGGTTGATGGAGTGAGTTTTGGACAGTGCCTGTCTAGTTGTTTGGTTGATGGAGTGAGTTTGGGATGGTGTCTGTCTGGTTCCCAGGTGATGGAGTGAGTTAGGGATAGTGTCTGTCTGGTTGTCTGGTTGAAGGAGTGGGTTTGTGACGCTGACTGTCTGGTTGCCTGGTTGATGGAGTAAGTTTGGGAAAGTGTCTGTTGGTTTGTCCTTTTGATGGAGTGAGTTTCATACATCATCTTTCTGGTTGATTGTGTGAGTTTCGGACAGTGTCTGCCTGGAAGTCTAATTGAAGGAGTGAGTTTTGGACAGTGTCTATCTGTTTGTCTAGTTAATGGAGTGAGTTTGGGACTCTCTGGTTGTCTAATTGATGGAGTAAGGTTGGGACAGTGTCAGCCTTGTTGCCTGGTTGAGGGTGCGATTTTGGGAAAGGGTCTGGTTGTCTGGTTGATGGAATGAGTTTGGGACAGTGTCTGTCTGGTTGTCTGGTTGATCGAATGAGTTTCACACAGTGCTTGTCTGATTGATGGCAAAAGATTGGGACAGTGTCTGTCTGGTTGTCTGGTTGATGTAGAGAGTTTGGGACAGTGTCCGTCCGCTTGTCTGGTTGACAGAGTGTGTTTGGGACAGTGTCTGTGGTTGTCCAGTTAATGGAGTGATTTTGGGACAGTGCCTGCCCGGCTGTCTGATAATGTAGTGAGTTTTTAACAATGTCTTTCTGGTTGTCTAGTTGGTGGAGTGAGATTGGGACAGTGTCTGTTTGGTTGTCTGGTTGAAGGAGTTAATTTGGGATAGTATCCATCTGGTTTTCTGTTTGATGGACTGAGTTTGTGACTGTGTCTGTCTGGTTGTCTTGATGATGGAGTGAGATTGTGACAGTGTCTGTCTGGTTGATAAGTTAATGGAGTGTGTTTGGGACAGCGTCTGACTGGTTGTCTAGTGGCTGGAGTGAGTTTCGGACAGTGTCTGTCTGGTTGATGGTCTGAGTTTGGGACAGAGTCTAACTGTTTGTCTGGTTGATGGAGTGAGTTTGGGACAGTGTCTGTCTAGTTGTCTGGATGCTGGAGCGAGTTTTTCACATTGTCTTCTGGTTAATGGACTGAGATTGGGACAGTGTCTGTCTGGTTGTCTAGTTTGGGACAGTCCCTGTCTGGTTGTCTCGTTGATGGAGTGAGGTTGGGACGGTGTCTGTCTGGTTGCCAAGTTGATGGATTGAGATAGGGATAGTGTCTGTCTGGTTGTCTGGTTGATGGAGTGAGTTTGTGACCGTGTCTGACTGTTTGTCTCGTTGATGCAGTGAGATTGGGACGATGCCTGTCTGGTTGTCTTTTTGATGGTGTAAGTTTAGGACAATGTCTGCCTGGTTGTCTGTTTGCTGGGGAGAGTTTTGGACAGTGTCTTCTGGTTAATGGATTGTGTTTGGGACAGTGTCTGACTGTTTGTCTGGTTGAATGAGTGTGTTTGGAGCTGTGTCTGTCTGGTTGTCTAGTTAATGGAGTGAGTTTGGGACAGTTTCTCTCTGGTTGTCTAGTTGATGGAGTAAGGTTTGGGAGGGTGTCTGCTTGTTTGCCAGGTGATGGTGTGAGTTAACGATAGCATCCGTCTGGTTTTCTGTTTGATGGAGTGAGTTCGTGATGCTGAATGTCTGGTTGCCTGCTTGATGGAGTAAGTTTGGGACAGTCCCTGACTGGTTGTCTAGTTGATGGACTGAGCTTAGGACAGTGTCTGTCTGGTTGTCTGATTGATGGTGTGATTTTGGGATATTGTCTGCCAGGTAGTCTGATGATCGAGTGAGTTTGGGACAGAGTCTAACTGTTTGTCTGGTTGATGGAGTGAGTTTGGGACAGTGTCTGTCTAGTTGTCTGGATGCTGGAGCGAGTTTTTCACATTGTCTTCTGGTTAATGGACTGAGATTGGGACAGTGTCTGTCTGGTTGTCTAGTTTGGGACAGTCCCTGTCTGGTTGTCTCGTTGATGGAGTGAGGTTGGGACGGTGTCTGTCTGGTTGCCAAGTTGATGGATTGAGATAGGGATAGTGTCTGTCTGGTTGTCTGGTTGATGGAGTGAGTTTGTGACCGTGTCTGACTGTTTGTCTCGTTGATGCAGTGAGATTGGGACGATGCCTGTCTGGTTGTCTTTTTGATGGTGTAAGTTTAGGCCAATGTCTGCCTGGTTGTCTGTTTGCTGGGGAGAGTTTTGGACAGTGTCTTCTGGTTAATGGATTGTGTTTGGGACAGTGTCTGACTGTTTGTCTGGTTGAATGAGTGTGTTTGGAGCTGTGTCTGTCTGGTTGTCTAGTTAATGGAGTGAATTTGGTACAGTGCCTGTCTGGTTGTCTGGTTGATGGAGTAGGTTTGGGAGGGTGTCTGCTTGTTTGCCAGGTGATGGTGTGAGTTAACGATAGCATCCGTCTGGTTTTCTGTTTGATGGATTGAGTTTGTGATGCTGAATGTCTGGTTGCCTGCTTGATGGAGTAAGTTTGGGACAGTCCCTGACTGGTTGTCTAGTTGATGGACTGAGCTTAGGACAGTGTCTGTCTGGTTGTCTGATTGATGGTGTGATTTTGGGATATTGTCTGCCAGGTAGTCTGATGATCGAGTGAGTTTGGGACAGAGTCTATCTGTTTGATGAGTGAGTGTGGGACCGTTTCTGTTTGGTTGTCTGGTTGAAGAAGTGAGTTTGGGACAGTGTCTGTCTGGTTGTCTGGATGCTGGAGCGAGTTTTCACATTGTCTTCTGGTTAATGGAGTGAGATTGGGACAGTGTCTGTCTGGTTGTCTAGTTTGGGACAGTCCCTGTCCGGTTGTATCGTTAATGGAGTGAGTTTGGGACGGTGTCTGTCTGGTTGCCAGGTTGATGGAGTGAGATAGGGATAGTGTCTGTCTGGTTGTCTGGTTGATGGAGTGAGTTTGTAACCGTGTTTGACTGGTTGTCTCGTTGATGCAGTGAGATTGGGACGGTGCCTGTCTGGTTGTCTTTTTGATGGTGTAAGTTTGGGACAATGTCTGCCTGGTTGTCTGTTTGCTGGGGAGAGTTTTGGACAGTGTCTTCTGGTTAATGGATTGTGTTTGGGACAGTGTCTGTCTGTTTGTCTGGTTGAATGAGTGTGTTTGGAGCTGTGTCTGTCTGGTTGTCTAGTAAATGGAGTGAGTTTGGGACAGTTTCTCTCTCGGTGGCTATTTGATGGAGTAAGGTTTGGACAGCGCTAGCTTGGTTGCCTGGTTGAGAGCGCGATTTTGGGCCAGCATCTGGATGTCTAGTTAATGGAGTGAGCTTGGGACATTGTCTTTCTGGTTGTCAGGTTTGTGGAGAGATTTTGGGACAGTGTCTTTCTGATTGTCTAGTTGATGGAGTAAGATTGGGACAGTGTCTGTCTGGTTATCTGGTTGTTGGAGTGAGTTTGGGACAGTGTCTGTCTGGATGTCTCGTTGATGGAGAATGTTTGGGACAGTGTCCATCTGCTTGTCTGACTGATGGAGGGTGTTTGGGGCAATGTCTGTCCTGATGACTTGATGGAGTGAGTATGGAACTTTGTCTGTCTGGTTGCCAAGTTGATGGAGTGAGATAGGGATAGTGTCTGTCTGGTTGTCTGGTTGATGGAGTGAGTTTGTGACCGTGTCTGCCTGGTTGTCTCGTTCATGCAGTGAGTTTGGGACAGTGCCTGTCTGGTTGACTTTTTGATGGAGTGAGTTTGGGACAGTTTTTGCATGGTTGTCTGTTTGCTGGAGGGAGTTTCGCACAGTGTCTTCTGGTTAATGGATTGTGTTTGGGAAAGTGTCTGGTTGTCTTGTTGAATGAGTGTGTTTGGAACTGTGTCTGTCTGGTTGTCTAGTTAATGGAGTGAGTTTGGGACAGTTTCTCTCTGGTTGTCTAGTTGATGGAGTAAGGTTGGGACAGCGTCAGCCTGGTTGCCTGGTTGAGGGTGCGATTTTGCGACAGGGTCTGGTTGTCTGGTTGATGGAGTGAATTTGTGACAGTGTCTGTCTGGTTGTCTGGTTGATGGAGTGAGAATGGGACAGTGTCTGTCTGGTTGTCTGATGATGTAGTGAGTTTGCAACAATGTCTTTCTGGTTGTCTAGTTGGTGGAGTGAGATTGGGACAGTATCTGTTTGGTTGTCTGGCTGATGGAGTTAATTTGGGATAGTGTCCATCTGGTTGTCTGGTTGATGGACTGAGTTTTGGACAGTGTCTGTCTAGTTGCCTTGATGATGGATTGAGATTGTGACAGTGTCTGTCTGGTTGATAAGTTGATGGAGTGAGTTTGGGACAGCGTCTGACTGGTTGTCTAGTTGCTGGAGTGAGTTTCGGACAGTGTATGTCTGCTTGATTGTCTGAGTTTGGGACAGAGTCTAACTGGTTGTCTGGTTGATGGAGTGAGTTTTGGACAGTGCCTGTCTAGTTGTTTGGTTGATGGAGTGAGTTTGGGATGGTGTCTGTCTGGTTCCCAGGTGATGGAGTGAGTTAGGGATAGTGTCTGTCTGGTTGTCTGGTTGAAGGAGTGGGTTTGTGACGCTGACTGTCTGGTTGCCTGGTTGATGGAGTAAGTTTGGGAAAGTGTCTGTTGGTTTGTCCTTTTGATGGAGTGAGTTTCATACATCATCTTTCTGGTTGATTGTGTGAGTTTCGGACAGTGTCTGCCTGGAAGTCTAATTGAAGGAGTGAGTTTTGGACAGTGTCTATCTGTTTGTCTAGTTAATGGAGTGAGTTTGGGACTCTCTGGTTGTCTAATTGATGGAGTAAGGTTGGGACAGTGTCAGCCTTGTTGCCTGGTTGAGGGTGCGATTTTGGGAAAGGGTCTGGTTGTCTGGTTGATGGAATGAGTTTGGGACAGTGTCTGTCTGGTTGTCTGGTTGATCGAATGAGTTTCACACAGTGCTTGTCTGATTGATGGCAAAAGATTGGGACAGTGTCTGTCTGGTTGTCTGGTTGATGTAGAGAGTTTGGGACAGTGTCCGTCCGCTTGTCTGGTTGACAGAGTGTGTTTGGGACAGTGTCTGTGGTTGTCCAGTTAATGGAGTGATTTTGGGACAGTGCCTGCCCGGCTGTCTGATAATGTAGTGAGTTTTTAACAATGTCTTTCTGGTTGTCTAGTTGGTGGAGTGAGATTGGGACAGTGTCTGTTTGGTTGTCTGGTTGAAGGAGTTAATTTGGGATAGTATCCATCTGGTTTTCTGTTTGATGGACTGAGTTTGTGACTGTGTCTGTCTGGTTGTCTTGATGATGGAGTGAGATTGTGACAGTGTCTGTCTGGTTGATAAGTTAATGGAGTGTGTTTGGGACAGCGTCTGACTGGTTGTCTAGTGGCTGGAGTGAGTTTCGGACAGTGTCTGTCTGGTTGATGGTCTGAGTTTGGGACAGAGTCTAACTGTTTGTCTGGTTGATGGAGTGAGTTTGGGACAGTGTCTGTCTAGTTGTCTGGATGCTGGAGCGAGTTTTTCACATTGTCTTCTGGTTAATGGACTGAGATTGGGACAGTGTCTGTCTGGTTGTCTAGTTTGGGACAGTCCCTGTCTGGTTGTCTCGTTGATGGAGTGAGGTTGGGACGGTGTCTGTCTGGTTGCCAAGTTGATGGATTGAGATAGGGATAGTGTCTGTCTGGTTGTCTGGTTGATGGAGTGAGTTTGTGACCGTGTCTGACTGTTTGTCTCGTTGATGCAGTGAGATTGGGACGATGCCTGTCTGGTTGTCTTTTTGATGGTGTAAGTTTAGGCCAATGTCTGCCTGGTTGTCTGTTTGCTGGGGAGAGTTTTGGACAGTGTCTTCTGGTTAATGGATTGTGTTTGGGACAGTGTCTGACTGTTTGTCTGGTTGAATGAGTGTGTTTGGAGCTGTGTCTGTCTGGTTGTCTAGTTAATGGAGTGAGTTTGGGACAGTTTCTCTCTGGTTGTCTAGTTGATGGAGTAAGTTTGGGAGGGTGTCTGCTTGTTTGCCAGGTGATGGTGTGAGTTAACGATAGCATCCGTCTGGTTTTCTGTTTGATGGATTGAGTTCGTGATGCTGAATGTCTGGTTGCCTGCTTGATGGAGTAAGTTTGGGACAGTCCCTGACTGGTTGTCTAGTTGATGGACTGAGCTTAGGACAGTGTCTGTCTGGTTGTCTGATTGATGGTGTGATTTTGGGATATTGTCTGCCAGGTAGTCTGATGATCGAGTGAGTTTGGGACAGAGTCTAACTGTTTGTCTGGTTGATGGAGTGAGTTTGGGACAGTGTCTGTCTAGTTGTCTGGATGCTGGAGCGAGTTTTTCACATTGTCTTCTGGTTAATGGACTGAGATTGGGACAGTGTCTGTCTGGTTGTCTAGTTTGGGACAGTCCCTGTCTGGTTGTCTCGTTGATGGAGTGAGGTTGGGACGGTGTCTGTCTGGTTGCCAAGTTGATGGATTGAGATAGGGATAGTGTCTGTCTGGTTGTCTGGTTGATGGAGTGAGTTTGTGACCGTGTCTGACTGTTTGTCTCGTTGATGCAGTGAGATTGGGACGATGCCTGTCTGGTTGTCTTTTTGATGGTGTAAGTTTAGGCCAATGTCTGCCTGGTTGTCTGTTTGCTGGGGAGAGTTTTGGACAGTGTCTTCTGGTTAATGGATTGTGTTTGGGACAGTGTCTGACTGTTTGTCTGGTTGAATGAGTGTGTTTGGAGCTGTGTCTGTCTGGTTGTCTAGTTAATGGAGTGAGTTTGGGACAGTTTCTCTCTGGTTGTCTAGTTGATGGAGTAAGGTTTGGGAGGGTGTCTGCTTGTTTGCCAGGTGATGGTGTGAGTTAACGATAGCATCCGTCTGGTTTTCTGTTTGATGGATTGAGTTCGTGATGCTGAATGTCTGGTTGCCTGCTTGATGGAGTAAGTTTGGGACAGTCCCTGACTGGTTGTCTAGTTGATGGACTGAGCTTAGGACAGTGTCTGTCTGGTTGTCTGATTGATGGTGTGATTTTGGGATATTGTCTGCCAGGTAGTCTGATGATCGAGTGAGTTTGGGACAGAGTCTATCTGTTTGATGAGTGAGTGTGGGACCGTTTCTGTTTGGTTGTCTGGTTGAAGAAGTGAGTTTGGGACAGTGTCTGTCTGGTTGTCTGGATGCTGGAGCGAGTTTTCACATTGTCTTCTGGTTAATGGAGTGAGATTGGGACAGTGTCTGTCTGGTTGTCTAGTTTGGGACAGTCCCTGTCCGGTTGTATCGTTAATGGAGTGAGTTTGGGACGGTGTCTGTCTGGTTGCCAGGTTGATGGAGTGAGATAGGGATAGTGTCTGTCTGGTTGTCTGGTTGATGGAGTGAGTTTGTAACCGTGTTTGACTGGTTGTCTCGTTGATGCAGTGAGATTGGGACGGTGCCTGTCTGGTTGTCTTTTTGATGGTGTAAGTTTGGGACAATGTCTGCCTGGTTGTCTGTTTGCTGGGGAGAGTTTTGGACAGTGTCTTCTGGTTAATGGATTGTGTTTGGGACAGTGTCTGTCTGTTTGTCTGGTTGAATGAGTGTGTTTGGAGCTGTGTCTGTCTGGTTGTCTAGTAAATGGAGTGAGTTTGGGACAGTTTCTCTCTCGGTGGCTATTTGATGGAGTAAGGTTTGGACAGCGCTAGCTTGGTTGCCTGGTTGAGAGCGCGATTTTGGGACAGCATCTGGATGTCTAGTTAATGGAGTGAGCTTGGGACATTGTCTTTCTGGTTGTCAGGTTTGTGGAGAGATTTTGGGACAGTGTCTTTCTGATTGTCTAGTTGATGGAGTAAGATTGGGACAGTGTCTGTCTGGTTATCTGGTTGTTGGAGTGAGTTTGGGACAGTGTCTGTCTGGATGTCTCGTTGATGGAGAATGTTTGGGACAGTGTCCATCTGCTTGTCTGACTGATGGAGGGTGTTTGGGGCAATGTCTGTCCTGATGACTTGATGGAGTGAGTATGGAACTTTGTCTGTCTGGTTGCCAAGTTGATGGAGTGAGATAGGGATAGTGTCTGTCTGGTTGTCTGGTTGATGGAGTGAGTTTGTGACCGTGTCTGCCTGGTTGTCTCGTTCATGCAGTGAGTTTGGGACAGTGCCTGTCTGGTTGACTTTTTGATGGAGTGAGTTTGGGACAGTTTTTGCATGGTTGTCTGTTTGCTGGAGGGAGTTTCGCACAGTGTCTTCTGGTTAATGGATTGTGTTTGGGAAAGTGTCTGGTTGTCTTGTTGAATGAGTGTGTTTGGAACTGTGTCTGTCTGGTTGTCTAGTTAATGGAGTGAGTTTGGGACAGTTTCTCTCTGGTTGTCTAGTTGATGGAGTAAGGTTGGGACAGCGTCAGCCTGGTTGCCTGGTTGAGGGTGCGATTTTGCGACAGGGTCTGGTTGTCTGGTTGATGGAGTGAATTTGTGACAGTGTCTGTCTGGTTGTCTGGTTGATGGAGTGAGAATGGGACAGTGTCTGTCTGGTTGTCTGATGATGTAGTGAGTTTGCAACAATGTCTTTCTGGTTGTCTAGTTGGTGGAGTGAGATTGGGACAGTATCTGTTTGGTTGTCTGGCTGATGGAGTTAATTTGGGATAGTGTCCATCTGGTTGTCTGGTTGATGGACTGAGTTTTTGGACAGTGTCTGTCTAGTTGCCTTGATGATGGATTGAGATTGTGACAGTGTCTGTCTGGTTGATAAGTTGATGGAGTGAGTTTGGGACAGCGTCTGACTGGTTGTCTAGTTGCTGGAGTGAGTTTCGGACAGTGTATGTCTGCTTGATTGTCTGAGTTTGGGACAGAGTCTAACTGGTTGTCTGGTTGATGGAGTGAGTTTTGGACAGTGCCTGTCTAGTTGTTTGGTTGATGGAGTGAGTTTGGGATGGTGTCTGTCTGGTTCCCAGGTGATGGAGTGAGTTAGGGATAGTGTCTGTCTGGTGGTCTAGTTAATGGAGTGAGTTTGGGACAGTGCCTGTCTAGTTGTCTGGTTGATGGAGTGAGTTTGGGATGGTGTCTGTCTGGTTGTCTGGTTGAAGGAGTGGGTTTGTGACGCTGACTGTCTGGTTGCCTGGTTGATGGAGTAAGTTTGGGAAAGTGTCTGTTGGTTTGTCCTTTTGATGGAGTTAGTTTCATACATCATCTTTCTGGTTGATTGTGTGAGTTTCGGACAGTGTCTGCCTGGAAGTCTAATTGAAGGAGTGAGTTTTGGACAGTGTCTATCTGTTTGTCTAGTTAATGGAGTGAGTTTGGGACTCTCTGGTTGTCTAATTGATGGAGTAAGGTTGGGACAGTGTCAGCCTTGTTGCCTGGTTGAGGGTGCGATTTTGGGAAAGGGTCTGGTTGTCTGGTTGATGGAATGAGTTTGGGACAGTGTCTGTCTGGTTGTCTGGTTGATCGAATGAGTTTCACACAGTGCTTGTCTGATTGATGGCAAAAGATTGGGACAGTGTCTGTCTGGTTGTCTGGTTGATGTAGAGAGTTTGGGACAGTGTCCGTCCGCTTGTCTGGTTGACAGAGTGTGTTTGGGACAGTGTCTGTGGTTGTCCAGTTAATGGAGTGATTTTGGGACAGTGCCTGCCCGGCTGTCTGATAATGTAGTGAGTTTTTAACAATGTCTTTCTGGTTGTCTAGTTGGTGGAGTGAGATTGGGACAGTGTCTGTTTGGTTGTCTGGTTGAAGGAGTTAATTTGGGATAGTATCCATCTGGTTTTCTGTTTGATGGACTGAGTTTGTGACTGTGTCTGTCTGGTTGTCTTGATGATGGAGTGAGATTGTGACAGTGTCTGTCTGGTTGATAAGTTAATGGAGTGTGTTTGGGACAGCGTCTGACTGGTTGTCTAGTGGCTGGAGTGAGTTTCGGACAGTGTCTGTCTGATTGATGGTCTGAGTTTGGGACAGAGTCTAACTGTTTGTCTGGTTGATGGAGTGAGTTTGGGACAGTGTCTGTCTAGTTGTCTGGATGCTGGAGCGAGTTTTTCACATTGTCTTCTGGTTAATGGACTGAGATTGGGACAGTGTCTGTCTGGTTGTCTAGTTTGGGACAGTCCCTGTCTGGTTGTCTCGTTGATGGAGTGAGGTTGGGACGGTGTCTGTCTGGTTGCCAAGTTGATGGATTGAGATAGGGATAGTGTCTGTCTGGTTGTCTGGTTGATGGAGTGAGTTTGTGACCGTGTCTGACTGTTTGTCTCGTTGATGCAGTGAGATTGGGACGATGCCTGTCTGGTTGTCTTTTTGATGTGTAAGTTTAGGCCAATGTCTGCCTGGTTGTCTGTTTGCTGGGGAGAGTTTTGGACAGTGTCTTCTGGTTAATGGATTGTGTTTGGGACAGTGTCTGACTGTTTGTCTGGTTGAATGAGTGTGTTTGGAGCTGTGACTGTCTGGTTGTCTAGTTAATGGAGTGAATTTGGGACAGTGCCTGTCTGGTTGTCTGGTTGATGGAGTAGGTTTGGGAGGGTGTCTGCTTGTTTGCCAGGTGATGGTGTGAGTTAACGATAGCATCCGTCTGGTTTTCTGTTTGATGGATTGAGTTCGTGATGCTGAATGTCTGGTTGCCTGCTTGATGGAGTAAGTTTGGGACAGTCCCTGACTGGTTGTCTAGTTGATGGACTGAGCTTAGGACAGTGTCTGTCTGGTTGTCTGATTGATGGTGTGATTTTGGGATATTGTCTGCCAGTTAGTCTGATGATCGAGTGAGTTTGGGACAGAGTCTATCTGTTTGATGAGTGAGTGTGGGACCGTTTCTGTTTGGTTGTCTGGTTGAAGAAGTGAGTTTGGGACAGTGTCTGTCTGGTTGTCTGGATGCTGGAGCGAGTTTTCACATTGTCTTCTGGTTAATGGAGTGAGATTGGGACAGTGTCTGTCTGGTTGTCTAGTTTGGGACATTCCCTGTCCGGTTGTATCGTTAATGGAGTGAGTTTGGGACGGTGTCTGTCTGGTTGCCAGGTTGATGGAGTGAGATAGGGATAGTGTCTGTCTGGTTGTCTGGTTGATGGAGTGAGTTTGTAACCGTGTTTGACTGGTTGTCTCGTTGATGCAGTGAGATTGGGACGGTGCCTGTCTGGTTGTCTTTTTGATGGTGTAAGTTTGGGACAATGTCTGCCTGGTTGTCTGTTTGCTGGGGAGAGTTTTGGACAGTGTCTTCTGGTTAATGGATTGTGTTTGGGACAGTGTCTGTCTGTTTGTCTGGTTGAATGAGTGTGTTTGGAGCTGTGTCTGTCTGGTTGTCTAGTAAATGGAGTGAGTTTGGGACAGTTTCTCTCTCGGTGGCTATTTGATGGAGTAAGGTTTGGACAGCGCTAGCTTGGTTGCCTGGTTGAGAGCGCGATTTTGGGACAGCATCTGGATGTCTAGTTAATGGAGTGAGCTTGGGACATTGTCTTTCTGGTTGTCAGGTTTGTGGAGAGATTTTGGGACAGTGTCTTTCTGATTGTCTAGTTGATGGAGTAAGATTGGGACAGTGTCTGTCTGGTTATCTGGTTGTTGGAGTGAGTTTGGGACAGTGTCTGTCTGGATGTCTCGTTGATGGAGAATGTTTGGGACAGTGTCCATCTGCTTGTCTGACTGATGGAGGGTGTTTGGGGCAATGTCTGTCCTGATGACTTGATGGAGTGAGTATGGAACTTTGTCTGTCTGGTTGCCAAGTTGATGGAGTGAGATAGGGATAGTGTCTGTCTGGTTGTCTGGTTGATGGAGTGAGTTTGTGACCGTGTCTGCCTGGTTGTCTCGTTCATGCAGTGAGTTTGGGACAGTGCCTGTCTGGTTGACTTTTTGATGGAGTGAGTTTGGGACAGTTTTTGCATGGTTGTCTGTTTGCTGGAGGGAGTTTCGCACAGTGTCTTCTGGTTAATGGATTGTGTTTGGGAAAGTGTCTGGTTGTCTTGTTGAATGAGTGTGTTTGGAACTGTGTCTGTCTGGTTGTCTAGTTAATGGAGTGAGTTTGGGACAGTTTCTCTCTGGTTGTCTAGTTGATGGAGTAAGGTTGGGACAGCGTCAGCCTGGTTGCCTGGTTGAGGGTGCGATTTTGCGACAGGGTCTGGTTGTCTGGTTGATGGAGTGAATTTGTGACAGTGTCTGTCTGGTTGTCTGGTTGATGGAGTGAGAATGGGACAGTGTCTGTCTGGTTGTCTGATGATGTAGTGAGTTTGCAACAATGTTTTTCTGGTTGTCTAGTTGGTGGAGTGAGATTGGGACAGTATCTGTTTGGTTGTCTGGCTGATGGAGTTAATTTGGGATAGTGTCCATCTGGTTGTCTGGTTGATGGACTGAGTTTTTGGACAGTGTCTGTCTAGTTGCCTTGATGATGGATTGAGATTGTGACAGTGTCTGTCTGGTTGATAAGTTGATGGAGTGAGTTTGGGACAGCGTCTGACTGGTTGTCTAGTTGCTGGAGTGAGTTTCGGACAGTGTATGTCTGCTTGATTGTCTGAGTTTGGGACAGAGTCTAACTGGTTGTCTGGTTGATGGAGTGAGTTTTGGACAGTGTCTGTCTGGTGGTCTAGTTAATGGAGTGAGTTTGGGACAGTGCCTGTCTAGTTGTCTGGTTGATGGAGTGAGTTTGGGATGGTGTCTGTCTGGTTGTCTGGTTGAAGGAGTGGGTTTGTGACGCTGACTGTCTGGTTGCCTGGTTGATGGAGTAAGTTTGGGAAAGTGTCTGTTGGTTTGTCCTTTTGATGGAGTGAGTTTCATACATCATCTTTCTGGTTGATTGTGTGAGTTTCGGACAGTGTCTGCCTGGAAGTCTAATTGAAGGAGTGAGTTTTGGACAGTGTCTATCTGTTTGTCTAGTTAATGGAGTGAGTTTGGGACTCTCTGGTTGTCTAATTGATGGAGTAAGGTTGGGACAGTGTCAGCCTTGTTGCCTGGTTGAGGGTGCGATTTTGGGAAAGGGTCTGGTTGTCTGGTTGATGGAATGAGTTTGGGACAGTGTCTGTCTGGTTGTCTGGTTGATCGAATGAGTTTCACACAGTGCTTGTCTGATTGATGGCAAAAGATTGGGACAGTGTCTGTCTGGTTGTCTGGTTGATGTAGAGAGTTTGGGACAGTGTCCGTCCGCTTGTCTGGTTGACAGAGTGTGTTTGGGACAGTGTCTGTGGTTGTCCAGTTAATGGAGTGATTTTGGGACAGTGCCTGCCCGGCTG
The DNA here is from genome assembly GCA_026770705.1 of Isurus oxyrinchus. Taxonomy (NCBI): domain Eukaryota; kingdom Metazoa; phylum Chordata; class Chondrichthyes; order Lamniformes; family Lamnidae; genus Isurus; species Isurus oxyrinchus. The sequence continues at coordinate 41,005,230 of JANJGN010000006.1, read as the reverse complement.
TCTGATAATGTAGTGAGTTTTTAACAATGTCTTTCTGGTTGTCTAGTTGGTGGAGTGAGATTGGGACAGTGTCTGTTTGGTTGTCTGGTTGAAGGAGTTAATTTGGGATAGTATCCATCTGGTTTTCTGTTTGATGGACTGAGTTTGTGACTGTGTCTGTCTGGTTGTCTTGATGATGGAGTGAGATTGTGACAGTGTCTGTCTGGTTGATAAGTTAATGGAGTGTGTTTGGGACAGCGTCTGACTGGTTGTCTAGTGGCTGGAGTGAGTTTCGGACAGTGTCTGTCTGGTTGATGGTCTGAGTTTGGGACAGAGTCTAACTGTTTGTCTGGTTGATGGAGTGAGTTTGGGACAGTGTCTGTCTAGTTGTCTGGATGCTGGAGCGAGTTTTTCACATTGTCTTCTGGTTAATGGACTGAGATTGGGACAGTGTCTGTCTGGTTGTCTAGTTTGGGACAGTCCCTGTCTGGTTGTCTCGTTGATGGAGTGAGGTTGGGACGGTGTCTGTCTGGTTGCCAAGTTGATGGATTGAGATAGGGATAGTGTCTGTCTGGTTGTCTGGTTGATGGAGTGAGTTTGTGACCGTGTCTGACTGTTTGTCTCGTTGATGCAGTGAGATTGGGACGATGCCTGTCTGGTTGTCTTTTTGATGGTGTAAGTTTAGGCCAATGTCTGCCTGGTTGTCTGTTTGCTGGGGAGAGTTTTGGACAGTGTCTTCTGGTTAATGGATTGTGTTTGGGACAGTGTCTGACTGTTTGTCTGGTTGAATGAGTGTGTTTGGAGCTGTGTCTGTCTGGTTGTCTAGTTAATGGAGTGAATTTGGGACAGTGCCTGTCTGGTTGTCTGGTTGATGGAGTAGGTTTGGGAGGGTGTCTGCTTGTTTGCCAGGTGATGGTGTGAGTTAACGATAGCATCCGTCTGGTTTTCTGTTTGATGGATTGAGTTCGTGATGCTGAATGTCTGGTTGCCTGCTTGATGGAGTAAGTTTGGGACAGTCCCTGACTGGTTGTCTAGTTGATGGACTGAGCTTAGGACAGTGTCTGTCTGGTTGTCTGATTGATGGTGTGATTTTGGGATATTGTCTGCCAGTTAGTCTGATGATCGAGTGAGTTTGGGACAGAGTCTATCTGTTTGATGAGTGAGTGTGGGACCGTTTCTGTTTGGTTGTCTGGTTGAAGAAGTGAGTTTGGGACAGTGTCTGTCTGGTTGTCTGGATGCTGGAGCGAGTTTTCACATTGTCTTCTGGTTAATGGAGTGAGATTGGGACAGTGTCTGTCTGGTTGTCTAGTTTGGGACATTCCCTGTCCGGTTGTATCGTTAATGGAGTGAGTTTGGGACGGTGTCTGTCTGGTTGCCAGGTTGATGGAGTGAGATAGGGATAGTGTCTGTCTGGTTGTCTGGTTGATGGAGTGAGTTTGTAACCGTGTTTGACTGGTTGTCTCGTTGATGCAGTGAGATTGGGACGGTGCCTGTCTGGTTGTCTTTTTGATGGTGTAAGTTTGGGACAATGTCTGCCTGGTTGTCTGTTTGCTGGGGAGAGTTTTGGACAGTGTCTTCTGGTTAATGGATTGTGTTTGGGACAGTGTCTGTCTGTTTGTCTGGTTGAATGAGTGTGTTTGGAGCTGTGTCTGTCTGGTTGTCTAGTAAATGGAGTGAGTTTGGGACAGTTTCTCTCTCGGTGGCTATTTGATGGAGTAAGGTTTGGACAGCGCTAGCTTGGTTGCCTGGTTGAGAGCGCGATTTTGGGCCAGCATCTGGATGTCTAGTTAATGGAGTGAGCTTGGGACATTGTCTTTCTGGTTGTCAGGTTTGTGGAGAGATTTTGGGACAGTGTCTTTCTGATTGTCTAGTTGATGGAGTAAGATTGGGACAGTGTCTGTCTGGTTATCTGGTTGTTGGAGTGAGTTTGGGACAGTGTCTGTCTGGATGTCTCGTTGATGGAGAATGTTTGGGACAGTGTCCATCTGCTTGTCTGACTGATGGAGGGTGTTTGGGGCAATGTCTGTCCTGATGACTTGATGGAGTGAGTATGGAACTTTGTCTGTCTGGTTGCCAAGTTGATGGAGTGAGATAGGGATAGTGTCTGTCTGGTTGTCTGGTTGATGGAGTGAGTTTGTGACCGTGTCTGCCTGGTTGTCTCGTTCATGCAGTGAGTTTGGGACAGTGCCTGTCTGGTTGACTTTTTGATGGAGTGAGTTTGGGACAGTTTTTGCATGGTTGTCTGTTTGCTGGAGGGAGTTTCGCACAGTGTCTTCTGGTTAATGGATTGTGTTTGGGAAAGTGTCTGGTTGTCTTGTTGAATGAGTGTGTTTGGAACTGTGTCTGTCTGGTTGTCTAGTTAATGGAGTGAGTTTGGGACAGTTTCTCTCTGGTTGTCTAGTTGATGGAGTAAGGTTGGGACAGCGTCAGCCTGGTTGCCTGGTTGAGGGTGCGATTTTGCGACAGGGTCTGGTTGTCTGGTTGATGGAGTGAATTTGTGACAGTGTCTGTCTGGTTGTCTGGTTGATGGAGTGAGAATGGGACAGTGTCTGTCTGGTTGTCTGATGATGTAGTGAGTTTGCAACAATGTCTTTCTGGTTGTCTAGTTGGTGGAGTGAGATTGGGACAGTATCTGTTTGGTTGTCTGGCTGATGGAGTTAATTTGGGATAGTGTCCATCTGGTTGTCTGGTTGATGGACTGAGTTTTTGGACAGTGTCTGTCTAGTTGCCTTGATGATGGATTGAGATTGTGACAGTGTCTGTCTGGTTGATAAGTTGATGGAGTGAGTTTGGGACAGCGTCTGACTGGTTGTCTAGTTGCTGGAGTGAGTTTCGGACAGTGTATGTCTGCTTGATTGTCTGAGTTTGGGACAGAGTCTAACTGGTTGTCTGGTTGATGGAGTGAGTTTTGGACAGTGTCTGTCTGGTGGTCTAGTTAATGGAGTGAGTTTGGGACAGTGCCTGTCTAGTTGTCTGGTTGATGGAGTGAGTTTGGGATGGTGTCTGTCTGGTTGTCTGGTTGAAGGAGTGGGTTTGTGACGCTGACTGTCTGGTTGCCTGGTTGATGGAGTAAGTTTGGGAAAGTGTCTGTTGGTTTGTCCTTTTGATGGAGTGAGTTTCATACATCATCTTTCTGGTTGATTGTGTGAGTTTCGGACAGTGTCTGCCTGGAAGTCTAATTGAAGGAGTGAGTTTTGGACAGTGTCTATCTGTTTGTCTAGTTAATGGAGTGAGTTTGGGACTCTCTGGTTGTCTAATTGATGGAGTAAGGTTGGGACAGTGTCAGCCTTGTTGCCTGGTTGAGGGTGCGATTTTGGGAAAGGGTCTGGTTGTCTGGTTGATGGAATGAGTTTGGGACAGTGTCTGTCTGGTTGTCTGGTTGATCGAATGAGTTTCACACAGTGCTTGTCTGATTGATGGCAAAAGATTGGGACAGTGTCTGTCTGGTTGTCTGGTTGATGTAGAGAGTTTGGGACAGTGTCCGTCCGCTTGTCTGGTTGACAGAGTGTGTTTGGGACAGTGTCTGTGGTTGTCCAGTTAATGGAGTGATTTTGGGACAGTGCCTGCCCGGCTGTCTGATAATGTAGTGAGTTTTTAACAATGTCTTTCTGGTTGTCTAGTTGGTGGAGTGAGATTGGGACAGTGTCTGTTTGGTTGTCTGGTTGAAGGAGTTAATTTGGGATAGTATCCATCTGGTTTTCTGTTTGATGGACTGAGTTTGTGACTGTGTCTGTCTGGTTGTCTTGATGATGGAGTGAGATTGTGACAGTGTCTGTCTGGTTGATAAGTTAATGGAGTGTGTTTGGGACAGCGTCTGACTGGTTGTCTAGTGGCTGGAGTGAGTTTCGGACAGTGTCTGTCTGGTTGATGGTCTGAGTTTGGGACAGAGTCTAACTGTTTGTCTGGTTGATGGAGTGAGTTTGGGACAGTGTCTGTCTAGTTGTCTGGATGCTGGAGCGAGTTTTTCACATTGTCTTCTGGTTAATGGACTGAGATTGGGACAGTGTCTGTCTGGTTGTCTAGTTTGGGACAGTCCCTGTCTGGTTGTCTCGTTGATGGAGTGAGGTTGGGACGGTGTCTGTCTGGTTGCCAAGTTGATGGATTGAGATAGGGATAGTGTCTGTCTGGTTGTCTGGTTGATGGAGTGAGTTTGTGACCGTGTCTGACTGTTTGTCTCGTTGATGCAGTGAGATTGGGACGATGCCTGTCTGGTTGTCTTTTTGATGGTGTAAGTTTAGGCCAATGTCTGCCTGGTTGTCTGTTTGCTGGGGAGAGTTTTGGACAGTGTCTTCTGGTTAATGGATTGTGTTTGGGACAGTGTCTGACTGTTTGTCTGGTTGAATGAGTGTGTTTGGAGCTGTGTCTGTCTGGTTGTCTAGTTAATGGAGTGAGTTTGGGACAGTTTCTCTCTGGTTGTCTAGTTGATGGAGTAAGGTTTGGGAGGGTGTCTGCTTGTTTGCCAGGTGATGGTGTGAGTTAATGATAGCATCCGTCTGGTTTTCTGTTTGATGGAGTGAGTTCGTGATGCTGAATGTCTGGTTGCCTGCTTGATGGAGTAAGTTTGGGACAGTCCCTGACTGGTTGTCTAGTTGATGGACTGAGCTTAGGACAGTGTCTGTCTGGTTGTCTGATTGATGGTGTGATTTTGGGATATTGTCTGCCAGGTAGTCTGATGATCGAGTGAGTTTGGGACAGAGTCTAACTGTTTGTCTGGTTGAAGAAGTGAGTTTGGGACAGTGTCTGTCTAGTTGTCTGGATGCTGGAGCGAGTTTTTCACATTGTCTTCTGGTTAATGGACTGAGATTGGGACAGTGTCTGTCTGGTTGTCTAGTTTGGGACAGTCCCTGTCTGGTTGTCTCGTTGATGGAGTGAGGTTGGGACGGTGTCTGTCTGGTTGCCAAGTTGATGGATTGAGATAGGGATAGTGTCTGTCTGGTTGTCTGGTTGATGGAGTGAGTTTGTGACCGTGTCTGACTGTTTGTCTCGTTGATGCAGTGAGATTGGGACGATGCCTGTCTGGTTGTCTTTTTGATGGTGTAAGTTTAGGCCAATGTCTGCCTGGTTGTCTGTTTGCTGGGGAGAGTTTTGGACAGTGTCTTCTGGTTAATGGATTGTGTTTGGGACAGTGTCTGACTGTTTGTCTGGTTGAATGAGTGTGTTTGGAACTGTGTCTGTCTGGTTGTCTAGTTAATGGAGTGAATTTGGTACAGTGCCTGTCTGGTTGTCTGGTTGATGGAGTAGGTTTGGGAGGGTGTCTGCTTGTTTGCCAGGTGATGGTGTGAGTTAACGATAGCATCCGTCTGGTTTTCTGTTTGATGGATTGAGTTCGTGATGCTGAATGTCTGGTTGCCTGCTTGATGGAGTAAGTTTGGGACAGTCCCTGACTGGTTGTCTAGTTGATGGACTGAGCTTAGGACAGTGTCTGTCTGGTTGTCTGATTGATGGTGTGATTTTGGGATATTGTCTGCCAGGTAGTCTGATGATCGAGTGAGTTTGGGACAGAGTCTATCTGTTTGATGAGTGAGTGTGGGACCGTTTCTGTTTGGTTGTCTGGTTGAAGAAGTGAGTTTGGGACAGTGTCTGTCTGGTTGTCTGGATGCTGGAGCGAGTTTTCACATTGTCTTCTGGTTAATGGAGTGAGATTGGGACAGTGTCTGTCTGGTTGTCTAGTTTGGGACAGTCCCTGTCCGGTTGTATCGTTAATGGAGTGAGTTTGGGACGGTGTCTGTCTGGTTGCCAGGTTGATGGAGTGAGATAGGGATAGTGTCTGTCTGGTTGTCTGGTTGATGGAGTGAGTTTGTAACCGTGTTTGACTGGTTGTCTCGTTGATGCAGTGAGATTGGGACGGTGCCTGTCTGGTTGTCTTTTTGATGGTGTAAGTTTGGGACAATGTCTGCCTGGTTGTCTGTTTGCTGGGGAGAGTTTTGGACAGTGTCTTCTGGTTAATGGATTGTGTTTGGGACAGTGTCTGTCTGTTTGTCTGGTTGAATGAGTGTGTTTGGAGCTGTGTCTGTCTGGTTGTCTAGTAAATGGAGTGAGTTTGGGACAGTTTCTCTCTCGGTGGCTATTTGATGGAGTAAGGTTTGGACAGCGCTAGCTTGGTTGCCTGGTTGAGAGCGCGATTTTGGGACAGCATCTGGATGTCTAGTTAATGGAGTGAGCTTGGGACATTGTCTTTCTGGTTGTCAGGTTTGTGGAGAGATTTTGGGACAGTGTCTTTCTGATTGTCTAGTTGATGGAGTAAGATTGGGACAGTGTCTGTCTGGTTATCTGGTTGTTGGAGTGAGTTTGGGACAGTGTCTGTCTGGATGTCTCGTTGATGGAGAATGTTTGGGACAGTGTCCATCTGCTTGTCTGACTGATGGAGGGTGTTTGGGGCAATGTCTGTCCTGATGACTTGATGGAGTGAGTATGGAACTTTGTCTGTCTGGTTGCCAAGTTGATGGAGTGAGATAGGGATAGTGTCTGTCTGGTTGTCTGGTTGATGGAGTGAGTTTGTGACCGTGTCTGCCTGGTTGTCTCGTTCATGCAGTGAGTTTGGGACAGTGCCTGTCTGGTTGACTTTTTGATGGAGTGAGTTTGGGACAGTTTTTGCATGGTTGTCTGTTTGCTGGAGGGAGTTTCGCACAGTGTCTTCTGGTTAATGGATTGTGTTTGGGAAAGTGTCTGGTTGTCTTGTTGAATGAGTGTGTTTGGAACTGTGTCTGTCTGGTTGTCTAGTTAATGGAGTGAGTTTGGGACAGTTTCTCTCTGGTTGTCTAGTTGATGGAGTAAGGTTGGGACAGCGTCAGCCTGGTTGCCTGGTTGAGGGTGCGATTTTGCGACAGGGTCTGGTTGTCTGGTTGATGGAGTGAATTTGTGACAGTGTCTGTCTGGTTGTCTGGTTGATGGAGTGAGAATGGGACAGTGTCTGTCTGGTTGTCTGATGATGTAGTGAGTTTGCAACAATGTCTTTCTGGTTGTCTAGTTGGTGGAGTGAGATTGGGACAGTATCTGTTTGGTTGTCTGGCTGATGGAGTTAATTTGGGATAGTGTCCATCTGGTTGTCTGGTTGATGGACTGAGTTTTTGGACAGTGTCTGTCTAGTTGCCTTGATGATGGATTGAGATTGTGACAGTGTCTGTCTGGTTGATAAGTTGATGGAGTGAGTTTGGGACAGCGTCTGACTGGTTGTCTAGTTGCTGGAGTGAGTTTCGGACAGTGTATGTCTGCTTGATTGTCTGAGTTTGGGACAGAGTCTAACTGGTTGTCTGGTTGATGGAGTGAGTTTTGGACAGTGTCTGTCTGGTGGTCTAGTTAATGGAGTGAGTTTGGGACAGTGCCTGTCTAGTTGTCTGGTTGATGGAGTGAGTTTGGGATGGTGTCTGTCTGGTTGTCTGGTTGAAGGAGTGGGTTTGTGACGCTGACTGTCTGGTTGCCTGGTTGATGGAGTAAGTTTGGGAAAGTGTCTGTTGGTTTGTCCTTTTGATGGAGTGAGTTTCATACATCATCTTTCTGGTTGATTGTGTGAGTTTCGGACAGTGTCTGCCTGGAAGTCTAATTGAAGGAGTGAGTTTTGGACAGTGTCTATCTGTTTGTCTAGTTAATGGAGTGAGTTTGGGACTCTCTGGTTGTCTAATTGATGGAGTAAGGTTGGGACAGTGTCAGCCTTGTTGCCTGGTTGAGGGTGCGATTTTGGGAAAGGGTCTGGTTGTCTGGTTGATGGAATGAGTTTGGGACAGTGTCTGTCTGGTTGTCTGGTTGATCGAATGAGTTTCACACAGTGCTTGTCTGATTGATGGCAAAAGATTGGGACAGTGTCTGTCTGGTTGTCTGGTTGATGTAGAGAGTTTGGGACAGTGTCCGTCCGCTTGTCTGGTTGACAGAGTGTGTTTGGGACAGTGTCTGTGGTTGTCCAGTTAATGGAGTGATTTTGGGACAGTGCCTGCCCGGCTGTCTGATAATGTAGTGAGTTTTTAACAATGTCTTTCTGGTTGTCTAGTTGGTGGAGTGAGATTGGGACAGTGTCTGTTTGGTTGTCTGGTTGAAGGAGTTAATTTGGGATAGTATCCATCTGGTTTTCTGTTTGATGGACTGAGTTTGTGACTGTGTCTGTCTGGTTGTCTTGATGATGGAGTGAGATTGTGACAGTGTCTGTCTGGTTGATAAGTTAATGGAGTGTGTTTGGGACAGCGTCTGACTGGTTGTCTAGTGGCTGGAGTGAGTTTCGGACAGTGTCTGTCTGGTTGATGGTCTGAGTTTGGGACAGAGACTAACTGTTTGTCTGGTTGATGGAGTGAGTTTGGGACAGTGTCTGTCTAGTTGTCTGGATGCTGGAGCGAGTTTTTCACATTGTCTTCTGGTTAATGGACTGAGATTGGGACAGTGTCTGTCTGGTTGTCTAGTTTGGGACAGTCCCTGTCTGGTTGTCTCGTTGATGGAGTGAGGTTGGGACGGTGTCTGTCTGGTTGCCAAGTTGATGGATTGAGATAGGGATAGTGTCTGTCTGGTTGTCTGGTTGATGGAGTGAGTTTGTGACCGTGTCTGACTGTTTGTCTCGTTGATGCAGTGAGATTGGGACGATGCCTGTCTGGTTGTCTTTTTGATGGTGTAAGTTTAGGCCAATGTCTGCCTGGTTGTCTGTTTGCTGGGGAGAGTTTTGGACAGTGTCTTCTGGTTAATGGATTGTGTTTGGGACAGTGTCTGACTGTTTGTCTGGTTGAATGAGTGTGTTTGGAGCTGTGTCTGTCTGGTTGTCTAGTTAATGGAGTGAGTTTGGGACAGTTTCTCTCTGGTTGTCTAGTTGATGGAGTAAGGTTTGGGAGGGTGTCTGCTTGTTTGCCAGGTGATGGTGTGAGTTAATGATAGCATCCGTCTGGTTTTCTGTTTGATGGAGTGAGTTCGTGATGCTGAATGTCTGGTTGCCTGCTTGATGGAGTAAGTTTGGGACAGTCCCTGACTGGTTGTCTAGTTGATGGACTGAGCTTAGGACAGTGTCTGTCTGGTTGTCTGATTGATGGTGTGATTTTGGGATATTGTCTGCCAGGTAGTCTGATGATCGAGTGAGTTTGGGACAGAGTCTAACTGTTTGTCTGGTTGAAGAAGTGAGTTTGGGACAGTGTCTGTCTAGTTGTCTGGATGCTGGAGCGAGTTTTTCACATTGTCTTCTGGTTAATGGACTGAGATTGGGACAGTGTCTGTCTGGTTGTCTAGTTTGGGACAGTCCCTGTCTGGTTGTCTCGTTGATGGAGTGAGGTTGGGACGGTGTCTGTCTGGTTGCCAAGTTGATGGATTGAGATAGGGATAGTGTCTGTCTGGTTGTCTGGTTGATGGAGTGAGTTTGTGACCGTGTCTGACTGTTTGTCTCGTTGATGCAGTGAGATTGGGACGATGCCTGTCTGGTTGTCTTTTTGATGGTGTAAGTTTAGGCCAATGTCTGCCTGGTTGTCTGTTTGCTGGGGAGAGTTTTGGACAGTGTCTTCTGGTTAATGGATTGTGTTTGGGACAGTGTCTGACTGTTTGTCTGGTTGAATGAGTGTGTTTGGAACTGTGTCTGTCTGGTTGTCTAGTTAATGGAGTGAATTTGGTACAGTGCCTGTCTGGTTGTCTGGTTGATGGAGTAGGTTTGGGAGGGTGTCTGCTTGTTTGCCAGGTGATGGTGTGAGTTAACGATAGCATCCGTCTGGTTTTCTGTTTGATGGATTGAGTTCGTGATGCTGAATGTCTGGTTGCCTGCTTGATGGAGTAAGTTTGGGACAGTCCCTGACTGGTTGTCTAGTTGATGGACTGAGCTTAGGACAGTGTCTGTCTGGTTGTCTGATTGATGGTGTGATTTTGGGATATTGTCTGCCAGTTAGTCTGATGATCGAGTGAGTTTGGGACAGAGTCTATCTGTTTGATGAGTGAGTGTGGGACCGTTTCTGTTTGGTTGTCTGGTTGAAGAAGTGAGTTTGGGACAGTGTCTGTCTGGTTGTCTGGATGCTGGAGCGAGTTTTCACATTGTCTTCTGGTTAATGGAGTGAGATTGGGACAGTGTCTGTCTGGTTGTCTAGTTTGGGACAGTCCCTGTCCGGTTGTATCGTTAATGGAGTGAGTTTGGGACGGTGTCTGTCTGGTTGCCAGGTTGATGGAGTGAGATAGGGATAGTGTCTGTCTGGTTGTCTGGTTGATGGAGTGAGTTTGTAACCGTGTTTGACTGGTTGTCTCGTTGATGCAGTGAGATTGGGACGGTGCCTGTCTGGTTGTCTTTTTGATGGTGTAAGTTTGGGACAATGTCTGCCTGGTTGTCTGTTTGCTGGGGAGAGTTTTGGACAGTGTCTTCTGGTTAATGGATTGTGTTTGGGACAGTGTCTGTCTGTTTGTCTGGTTGAATGAGTGTGTTTGGAGCTGTGTCTGTCTGGTTGTCTAGTAAATGGAGTGAGTTTGGGACAGTTTCTCTCTCGGTGGCTATTTGATGGAGTAAGGTTTGGACAGCGCTAGCTTGGTTGCCTGGTTGAGAGCGCGATTTTGGGACAGCATCTGGATGTCTAGTTAATGGAGTGAGCTTGGGACATTGTCTTTCTGGTTGTCAGGTTTGTGGAGAGATTTTGGGACAGTGTCTTTCTGATTGTCTAGTTGATGGAGTAAGATTGGGACAGTGTCTGTCTGGTTATCTGGTTGTTGGAGTGAGTTTGGGACAGTGTCTGTCTGGATGTCTCGTTGATGGAGAATGTTTGGGACAGTGTCCATCTGCTTGTCTGACTGATGGAGGGTGTTTGGGGCAATGTCTGTCCTGATGACTTGATGGAGTGAGTATGGAACTTTGTCTGTCTGGTTGCCAAGTTGATGGAGTGAGATAGGGATAGTGTCTGTCTGGTTGTCTGGTTGATGGAGTGAGTTTGTGACCGTGTCTGCCTGGTTGTCTCGTTCATGCAGTGAGTTTGGGACAGTGCCTGTCTGGTTGACTTTTTGATGGAGTGAGTTTGGGACAGTTTTTGCATGGTTGTCTGTTTGCTGGAGGGAGTTTCGCACAGTGTCTTCTGGTTAATGGATTGTGTTTGGGAAAGTGTCTGGTTGTCTTGTTGAATGAGTGTGTTTGGAACTGTGTCTGTCTGGTTGTCTAGTTAATGGAGTGAGTTTGGGACAGTTTCTCTCTGGTTGTCTAGTTGATGGAGTAAGGTTGGGACAGCGTCAGCCTGGTTGCCTGGTTGAGGGTGCGATTTTGCGACAGGGTCTGGTTGTCTGGTTGATGGAGTGAATTTGTGACAGTGTCTGTCTGGTTGTCTGGTTGATGGAGTGAGAATGGGACAGTGTCTGTCTGGTTGTCTGATGATGTAGTGAGTTTGCAACAATGTCTTTCTGGTTGTCTAGTTGGTGGAGTGAGATTGGGACAGTATCTGTTTGGTTGTCTGGCTGATGGAGTTAATTTGGGATAGTGTCCATCTGGTTGTCTGGTTGATGGACTGAGTTTTTGGACAGTGTCTGTCTAGTTGCCTTGATGATGGATTGAGATTGTGACAGTGTCTGTCTGGTTGATAAGTTGATGGAGTGAGTTTGGGACAGCGTCTGACTGGTTGTCTAGTTGCTGGAGTGAGTTTCGGACAGTGTATGTCTGCTTGATTGTCTGAGTTTGGGACAGAGTCTAACTGGTTGTCTGGTTGATGGAGTGAGTTTTGGACAGTGTCTGTCTGGTGGTCTAGTTAATGGAGTGAGTTTGGGACAGTGCCTGTCTAGTTGTCTGGTTGATGGAGTGAGTTTGGGATGGTGTCTGTCTGGTTGTCTGGTTGAAGGAGTGGGTTTGTGACGCTGACTGTCTGGTTGCCTGGTTGATGGAGTAAGTTTGGGAAAGTGTCTGTTGGTTTGTCCTTTTGATGGAGTGAGTTTCATACATCATCTTTCTGGTTGATTGTGTGAGTTTCGGACAGTGTCTGCCTGGAAGTCTAATTGAAGGAGTGAGTTTTGGACAGTGTCTATCTGTTTGTCTAGTTAATGGAGTGAGTTTGGGACTCTCTGGTTGTCTAATTGATGGAGTAAGGTTGGGACAGTGTCAGCCTTGTTGCCTGGTTGAGGGTGCGATTTTGGGAAAGGGTCTGGTTGTCTGGTTGATGGAATGAGTTTGGGACAGTGTCTGTCTGGTTGTCTGGTTGATCGAATGAGTTTCACACAGTGCTTGTCTGATTGATGGCAAAAGATTGGGACAGTGTCTGTCTGGTTGTCTGGTTGATGTAGAGAGTTTGGGACAGTGTCCGTCCGCTTGTCTGGTTGACAGAGTGTGTTTGGGACAGTGTCTGTGGTTGTCCAGTTAATGGAGTGATTTTGGGACAGTGCCTGCCCGGCTGTCTGATAATGTAGTGAGTTTTTAACAATGTCTTTCTGGTTGTCTAGTTGGTGGAGTGAGATTGGGACAGTGTCTGTTTGGTTGTCTGGTTGAAGGAGTTAATTTGGGATAGTATCCATCTGGTTTTCTGTTTGATGGACTGAGTTTGTGACTGTGTCTGTCTGGTTGTCTTGATGATGGAGTGAGATTGTGACAGTGTCTGTCTGGTTGATAAGTTAATGGAGTGTGTTTGGGACAGCGTCTGACTGGTTGTCTAGTGGCTGGAGTGAGTTTCGGACAGTGTCTGTCTGGTTGATGGTCTGAGTTTGGGACAGAGTCTAACTGTTTGTCTGGTTGATGGAGTGAGTTTGGGACAGTGTCTGTCTAGTTGTCTGGATGCTGGAGCGAGTTTTTCACATTGTCTTCTGGTTAATGGACTGAGATTGGGACAGTGTCTGTCTGGTTGTCTAGTTTGGGACAGTCCCTGTCTGGTTGTCTCGTTGATGGAGTGAGGTTGGGACGGTGTCTGTCTGGTTGCCAAGTTGATGGATTGAGATAGGGATAGTGTCTGTCTGGTTGTCTGGTTGATGGAGTGAGTTTGTGACCGTGTCTGACTGTTTGTCTCGTTGATGCAGTGAGATTGGGACGATGCCTGTCTGGTTGTCTTTTTGATGGTGTAAGTTTAGGCCAATGTCTGCCTGGTTGTCTGTTTGCTGGGGAGAGTTTTGGACAGTGTCTTCTGGTTAATGGATTGTGTTTGGGACAGTGTCTGACTGTTTGTCTGGTTGAATGAGTGTGTTTGGAGCTGTGTCTGTCTGGTTGTCTAGTTAATGGAGTGAGTTTGGGACAGTTTCTCTCTGGTTGTCTAGTTGATGGAGTAAGGTTTGGGAGGGTGTCTGCTTGTTTGCCAGGTGATGGTGTGAAATAACGATAGCATCCGTCTGGTTTTCTGTTTGATGGAGTGAGTTCGTGATGCTGAATGTCTGGTTGCCTGCTTGATGGAGTAAGTTTGGGACAGTCCCTGACTGGTTGTCTAGTTGATGGACTGAGCTTAGGACAGTGTCTGTCTGGTTGTCTGATTGATGGTGTGATTTTGGGATATTGTCTGCCAGGTAGTCTGATGATCGAGTGAGTTTGGGACAGAGTCTAACTGTTTGTCTGGTTGAAGAAGTGAGTTTGGGACAGTGTCTGTCTAGTTGTCTGGATGCTGGAGCGAGTTTTTCACATTGTCTTCTGGTTAATGGACTGAGATTGGGACAGTGTCTGTCTGGTTGTCTAGTTTGGGACAGTCCCTGTCTGGTTGTCTCGTTGATGGAGTGAGGTTGGGACGGTGTCTGTCTGGTTGCCAAGTTGATGGATTGAGATAGGGATAGTGTCTGTCTGGTTGTCTGGTTGATGGAGTGAGTTTGTGACCGTGTCTGACTGTTTGTCTCGTTGATGCAGTGAGATTGGGACGATGCCTGTCTGGTTGTCTTTTTGATGGTGTAAGTTTAGGCCAATGTCTGCCTGGTTGTCTGTTTGCTGGGGAGAGTTTTGGACAGTGTCTTCTGGTTAATGGATTGTGTTTGGGACAGTGTCTGACTGTTTGTCTGGTTGAATGAGTGTGTTTGGAGCTGTGTCTGTCTGGTTGTCTAGTTAATGGAGTGAATTTGGGACAGTGCCTGTCTGGTTGTCTGGTTGATGGAGTAGGTTTGGGAGGGTGTCTGCTTGTTTGCCAGGTGATGGTGTGAGTTAACGATAGCATCCGTCTGGTTTTCTGTTTGATGGATTGAGTTCGTGATGCTGAATGTTTGGTTGCCTGCTTGATGGAGTAAGTTTGGGACAGTCCCTGACTGGTTGTCTAGTTGATGGACTGAGCTTAGGACAGTGTCTGTCTGGTTGTCTGATTGATGGTGTGATTTTGGGATATTGTCTGCCAGTTAGTCTGATGATCGAGTGAGTTTGGGACAGAGTCTATCTGTTTGATGAGTGAGTGTGGGACCGTTTCTGTTTGGTTGTCTGGTTGAAGAAGTGAGTTTGGGACAGTGTCTGTCTGGTTGTCTGGATGCTGGAGCGAGTTTTCACATTGTCTTCTGGTTAATGGAGTGAGATTGGGACAGTGTCTGTCTGGTTGTCTAGTTTGGGACAGTCCCTGTCCGGTTGTATCGTTAATGGAGTGAGTTTGGGACGGTGTCTGTCTGGTTGCCAGGTTGATGGAGTGAGATAGGGATAGTGTCTGTCTGGTTGTCTGGTTGATGGAGTGAGTTTGTAACCGTGTTTGACTGGTTGTCTCGTTGATGCAGTGAGATTGGGACGGTGCCTGTCTGGTTGTCTTTTTGATGGTGTAAGTTTGGGACAATGTCTGCCTGGTTGTCTGTTTGCTGGGGAGAGTTTTGGACAGTGTCTTCTGGTTAATGGATTGTGTTTGGGACAGTGTCTGTCTGTTTGTCTGGTTGAATGAGTGTGTTTGGAGCTGTGTCTGTCTGGTTGTCTAGTAAATGGAGTGAGTTTGGGACAGTTTCTCTCTCGGTGGCTATTTGATGGAGTAAGGTTTGGACAGCGCTAGCTTGGTTGCCTGGTTGAGAGCGCGATTTTGGGACAGCATCTGGATGTCTAGTTAATGGAGTGAGCTTGGGACATTGTCTTTCTGGTTGTCAGGTTTGTGGAGAGATTTTGGGACAGTGTCTTTCTGATTGTCTAGTTGATGGAGTAAGATTGGGACAGTGTCTGTCTGGTTATCTGGTTGTTGGAGTGAGTTTGGGACAGTGTCTGTCTGGATGTCTCGTTGATGGAGAATGTTTGGGACAGTGTCCATCTGCTTGTCTGACTGATGGAGGGTGTTTGGGGCAATGTCTGTCCTGATGACTTGATGGAGTGAGTATGGAACTTTGTCTGTCTGGTTGCCAAGTTGATGGAGTGAGATAGGGATAGTGTCTGTCTGGTTGTCTGGTTGATGGAGTGAGTTTGTGACCGTGTCTGCCTGGTTGTCTCGTTCATGCAGTGAGTTTGGGACAGTGCCTGTCTGGTTGACTTTTTGATGGAGTGAGTTTGGGACAGTTTTTGCATGGTTGTCTGTTTGCTGGAGGGAGTTTCGCACAGTGTCTTCTGGTTAATGGATTGTGTTTGGGAAAGTGTCTGGTTGTCTTGTTGAATGAGTGTGTTTGGAACTGTGTCTGTCTGGTTGTCTAGTTAATGGAGTGAGTTTGGGACAGTTTCTCTCTGGTTGTCTAGTTGATGGAGTAAGGTTGGGACAGCGTCAGCCTGGTTGCCTGGTTGAGGGTGCGATTTTGCGACAGGGTCTGGTTGTCTGGTTGATGGAGTGAATTTGTGACAGTGTCTGTCTGGTTGTCTGGTTGATGGAGTGAGAATGGGACAGTGTCTGTCTGGTTGTCTGATGATGTAGTGAGTTTGCAACAATGTCTTTCTGGTTGTCTAGTTGGTGGAGTGAGATTGGGACAGTATCTGTTTGGTTGTCTGGCTGATGGAGTTAATTTGGGATAGTGTCCATCTGGTTGTCTGGTTGATGGACTGAGTTTTTGGACAGTGTCTGTCTAGTTGCCTTGATGATGGATTGAGATTGTGACAGTGTCTGTCTGGTTGATAAGTTGATGGAGTGAGTTTGGGACAGCGTCTGACTGGTTGTCTAGTTGCTGGAGTGAGTTTCGGACAGTGTATGTCTGCTTGATTGTCTGAGTTTGGGACAGAGTCTAACTGGTTGTCTGGTTGATGGAGTGAGTTTTGGACAGTGTCTGTCTGGTGGTCTAGTTAATGGAGTGAGTTTGGGACAGTGCCTGTCTAGTTGTCTGGTTGATGGAGTGAGTTTGGGATGGTGTCTGTCTGGTTGTCTGGTTGAAGGAGTGGGTTTGTGACGCTGACTGTCTGGTTGCCTGGTTGATGGAGTAAGTTTGGGAAAGTGTCTGTTGGTTTGTCCTTTTGATGGAGTGAGTTTCATACATCATCTTTCTGGTTGATTGTGTGAGTTTCGGACAGTGTCTGCCTGGAAGTCTAATTGAAGGAGTGAGTTTTGGACAGTGTCTATCTGTTTGTCTAGTTAATGGAGTGAGTTTGGGACTCTCTGGTTGTCTAATTGATGGAGTAAGGTTGGGACAGTGTCAGCCTTGTTGCCTGGTTGAGGGTGCGATTTTGGGAAAGGGTCTGGTTGTCTGGTTGATGGAATGAGTTTGGGACAGTGTCTGTCTGGTTGTCTGGTTGATCGAATGAGTTTCACACAGTGCTTGTCTGATTGATGGCAAAAGATTGGGACAGTGTCTGTCTGGTTGTCTGGTTGATGTAGAGAGTTTGGGACAGTGTCCGTCCGCTTGTCTGGTTGACAGAGTGTGTTTGGGACAGTGTCTGTGGTTGTCCAGTTAATGGAGTGATTTTGGGACAGTGCCTGCCCGGCTGTCTGATAATGTAGTGAGTTTTTAACAATGTCTTTCTGGTTGTCTAGTTGGTGGAGTGAGATTGGGACAGTGTCTGTTTGGTTGTCTGGTTGAAGGAGTTAATTTGGGATAGTATCCATCTGGTTTTCTGTTTGATGGACTGAGTTTGTGACTGTGTCTGTCTGGTTGTCTTGATGATGGAGTGAGATTGTGACAGTGTCTGTCTGGTTGATAAGTTAATGGAGTGTGTTTGGGACAGCGTCTGACTGGTTGTCTAGTGGCTGGAGTGAGTTTCGGACAGTGTCTGTCTGGTTGATGGTCTGAGTTTGGGACAGAGTCTAACTGTTTGTCTGGTTGATGGAGTGAGTTTGGGACAGTGTCTGTCTAGTTGTCTGGATGCTGGAGCGAGTTTTTCACATTGTCTTCTGGTTAATGGACTGAGATTGGGACAGTGTCTGTCTGGTTGTCTAGTTTGGGACAGTCCCTGTCTGGTTGTCTCGTTGATGGAGTGAGGTTGGGACGGTGTCTGTCTGGTTGCCAAGTTGATGGATTGAGATAGGGATAGTGTCTGTCTGGTTGTCTGGTTGATGGAGTGAGTTTGTGACCGTGTCTGACTGTTTGTCTCGTTGATGCAGTGAGATTGGGACGATGCCTGTCTGGTTGTCTTTTTGATGGTGTAAGTTTAGGCCAATGTCTGCCTGGTTGTCTGTTTGCTGGGGAGAGTTTTGGACAGTGTCTTCTGGTTAATGGATTGTGTTTGGGACAGTGTCTGACTGTTTGTCTGGTTGAATGAGTGTGTTTGGAGCTGTGTCTGTCTGGTTGTCTAGTTAATGGAGTGAGTTTGGGACAGTTTCTCTCTGGTTGTCTAGTTGATGGAGTAAGGTTTGGGAGGGTGTCTGCTTGTTTGCCAGGTGATGGTGTGAGTTAACGATAGCATCCGTCTGGTTTTCTGTTTGATGGAGTGAGTTCGTGATGCTGAATGTCTGGTTGCCTGCTTGATGGAGTAAGTTTGGGACAGTCCCTGACTGGTTGTCTAGTTGATGGACTGAGCTTAGGACAGTGTCTGTCTGGTTGTCTGATTGATGGTGTGATTTTGGGATATTGTCTGCCAGGTAGTCTGATGATCGAGTGAGTTTGGGACAGAGTCTAACTGTTTGTCTGGTTGAAGAAGTGAGTTTGGGACAGTGTCTGTCTAGTTGTCTGGATGCTGGAGCGAGTTTTTCACATTGTCTTCTGGTTAATGGACTGAGATTGGGACAGTGT
Organism: Isurus oxyrinchus; assembly: GCA_026770705.1. Taxonomy (NCBI): domain Eukaryota; kingdom Metazoa; phylum Chordata; class Chondrichthyes; order Lamniformes; family Lamnidae; genus Isurus; species Isurus oxyrinchus. The sequence continues at coordinate 40,987,353 of JANJGN010000006.1, read as the reverse complement.
CTGTCTGGTTGTCTAGTTTGGGACAGTCCCTGTCTGGTTGTCTCGTTGATGGAGTGAGGTTGGGACGGTGTCTGTCTGGTTGCCAAGTTGATGGATTGAGATAGGGATAGTGTCTGTCTGGTTGTCTGGTTGATGGAGTGAGTTTGTGACCGTGTCTGACTGTTTGTCTCGTTGATGCAGTGAGATTGGGACGATGCCTGTCTGGTTGTCTTTTTGATGGTGTAAGTTTAGGCCAATGTCTGCCTGGTTGTCTGTTTGCTGGGGAGAGTTTTGGACAGTGTCTTCTGGTTAATGGATTGTGTTTGGGACAGTGTCTGACTGTTTGTCTGGTTGAATGAGTGTGTTTGGAGCTGTGTCTGTCTGGTTGTCTAGTTAATGGAGTGAATTTGGGACAGTGCCTGTCTGGTTGTCTGGTTGATGGAGTAGGTTTGGGAGGGTGTCTGCTTGTTTGCCAGGTGATGGTGTGAGTTAACGATAGCATCCGTCTGGTTTTCTGTTTGATGGATTGAGTTCGTGATGCTGAATGTCTGGTTGCCTGCTTGATGGAGTAAGTTTGGGACAGTCCCTGACTGGTTGTCTAGTTGATGGACTGAGCTTAGGACAGTGTCTGTCTGGTTGTCTGATTGATGGTGTGATTTTGGGATATTGTCTGCCAGGTAGTCTGATGATCGAGTGAGTTTGGGACAGAGTCTATCTGTTTGATGAGTGAGTGTGGGACCGTTTCTGTTTGGTTGTCTGGTTGAAGAAGTGAGTTTGGGACAGTGTCTGTCTGGTTGTCTGGATGCTGGAGCGAGTTTTCACATTGTCTTCTGGTTAATGGAGTGAGATTGGGACAGTGTCTGTCTGGTTGTCTAGTTTGGGACAGTCCCTGTCCGGTTGTATCGTTAATGGAGTGAGTTTGGGACGGTGTCTGTCTGGTTGCCAGGTTGATGGAGTGAGATAGGGATAGTGTCTGTCTGGTTGTCTGGTTGATGGAGTGAGTTTGTAACCATGTTTGACTGGTTGTCTCGTTGATGCAGTGAGATTGGGACGGTGCCTGTCTGGTTGTCTTTTTGATGGTGTAAGTTTGGGACAATGTCTGCCTGGTTGTCTGTTTGCTGGGGAGAGTTTTGGACAGTGTCTTCTGGTTAATGGATTGTGTTTGGGACAGTGTCTGTCTGTTTGTCTGGTTGAATGAGTGTGTTTGGAGCTGTGTCTGTCTGGTTGTCTAGTAAATGGAGTGAGTTTGGGACAGTTTCTCTCTCGGTGGCTATTTGATGGAGTAAGGTTTGGACAGCGCTAGCTTGGTTGCCTGGTTGAGAGCGCGATTTTGGGCCAGCATCTGGATGTCTAGTTAATGGAGTGAGCTTGGGACATTGTCTTTCTGGTTGTCAGGTTTGTGGAGAGATTTTGGGACAGTGTCTTTCTGATTGTCTAGTTGATGGAGTAAGATTGGGACAGTGTCTGTCTGGTTATCTGGTTGTTGGAGTGAGTTTGGGACAGTGTCTGTCTGGATGTCTCGTTGATGGAGAATGTTTGGGACAGTGTCCATCTGCTTGTCTGACTGATGGAGGGTGTTTGGGGCAATGTCTGTCCTGATGACTTGATGGAGTGAGTATGGAACTTTGTCTGTCTGGTTGCCAAGTTGATGGAGTGAGATAGGGATAGTGTCTGTCTGGTTGTCTGGTTGATGGAGTGAGTTTGTGACCGTGTCTGCCTGGTTGTCTCGTTCATGCAGTGAGTTTGGGACAGTGCCTGTCTGGTTGACTTTTTGATGGAGTGAGTTTGGGACAGTTTTTGCATGGTTGTCTGTTTGCTGGAGGGAGTTTCGCACAGTGTCTTCTGGTTAATGGATTGTGTTTGGGAAAGTGTCTGGTTGTCTTGTTGAATGAGTGTGTTTGGAACTGTGTCTGTCTGGTTGTCTAGTTAATGGAGTGAGTTTGGGACAGTTTCTCTCTGGTTGTCTAGTTGATGGAGTAAGGTTGGGACAGCGTCAGCCTGGTTGCCTGGTTGAGGGTGCGATTTTGCGACAGGGTCTGGTTGTCTGGTTGATGGAGTGAATTTGTGACAGTGTCTGTCTGGTTGTCTGGTTGATGGAGTGAGAATGGGACAGTGTCTGTCTGGTTGTCTGATGATGTAGTGAGTTTGCAACAATGTCTTTCTGGTTGTCTAGTTGGTGGAGTGAGATTGGGACAGTATCTGTTTGGTTGTCTGGCTGATGGAGTTAATTTGGGGTAGTGTCCATCTGGTTGTCTGGTTGATGGACTGAGTTTTGGACAGTGTCTGTCTAGTTGCCTTGATGATGGATTGAGATTGTGACAGTGTCTGTCTGGTTGATAAGTTGATGGAGTGAGTTTGGGACAGCGTCTGACTGGTTGTCTAGTTGCTGGAGTGAGTTTCGGACAGTGTATGTCTGCTTGATTGTCTGAGTTTGGGACAGAGTCTAACTGGTTGTCTGGTTGATGGAGTGAGTTTTGGACAGTGCCTGTCTAGTTGTTTGGTTGATGGAGTGAGTTTGGGATGGTGTCTGTCTGGTTCCCAGGTGATGGAGTGAGTTAGGGATAGTGTCTGTCTGGTTGTCTGGTTGAAGGAGTGGGTTTGTGACGCTGACTGTCTGGTTGCCTGGTTGATGGAGTAAGTTTGGGAAAGTGTCTGTTGGTTTGTCCTTTTGATGGAGTGAGTTTCATACATCATCTTTCTGGTTGATTGTGTGAGTTTCGGGCAGTGTCTGCCTGGAAGTCTAATTGAAGGAGTGAGTTTTGGACAGTGTCTATCTGTTTGTCTAGTTAATGGAGTGAGTTTGGGACTCTCTGGTTGTCTAATTGATGGAGTAAGGTTGGGACAGTGTCAGCCTTGTTGCCTGGTTGAGGGTGCGATTTTGGGAAAGGGTCTGGTTGTCTGGTTGATGGAATGAGTTTGGGACAGTGTCTGTCTGGTTGTCTGGTTGATCGAATGAGTTTCACACAGTGCTTGTCTGATTGATGGCAAAAGATTGGGACAGTGTCTGTCTGGTTGTCTGGTTGATGTAGAGAGTTTGGGACAGTGTCCGTCCGCTTGTCTGGTTGACAGAGTGTGTTTGGGACAGTGTCTGTGGTTGTCCAGTTAATGGAGTGATTTTGGGACAGTGCCTGCCCGGCTGTCTGATAATGTAGTGAGTTTTTAACAATGTCTTTCTGGTTGTCTAGTTGGTGGAGTGAGATTGGGACAGTGTCTGTTTGGTTGTCTGGTTGAAGGAGTTAATTTGGGATAGTATCCATCTGGTTTTCTGTTTGATGGACTGAGTTTGTGACTGTGTCTGTCTGGTTGTCTTGATGATGGAGTGAGATTGTGACAGTGTCTGTCTGGTTGATAAGTTAATGGAGTGTGTTTGGGACAGCGTCTGACTGGTTGTCTAGTGGCTGGAGTGAGTTTCGGACAGTGTCTGTCTGGTTGATGGTCTGAGTTTGGGACAGAGTCTAACTGTTTGTCTGGTTGATGGAGTGAGTTTGGGACAGTGTCTGTCTAGTTGTCTGGATGCTGGAGCGAGTTTTTCACATTGTCTTCTGGTTAATGGACTGAGATTGGGACAGTGTCTGTCTGGTTGTCTAGTTTGGGACAGTCCCTGTCTGGTTGTCTCGTTGATGGAGTGAGGTTGGGACGGTGTCTGTCTGGTTGCCAAGTTGATGGATTGAGATAGGGATAGTGTCTGTCTGGTTGTCTGGTTGATGGAGTGAGTTTGTGACCGTGTCTGACTGTTTGTCTCGTTGATGCAGTGAGATTGGGACGATGCCTGTCTGGTTGTCTTTTTGATGGTGTAAGTTTAGGCCAATGTCTGCCTGGTTGTCTGTTTGCTGGGGAGAGTTTTGGACAGTGTCTTCTGGTTAATGGATTGTGTTTGGGACAGTGTCTGACTGTTTGTCTGGTTGAATGAGTGTGTTTGGAGCTGTGTCTGTCTGGTTGTCTAGTTAATGGAGTGAGTTTGGGACAGTTTCTCTCTGGTTGTCTAGTTGATGGAGTAAGTTTGGGACAGCGTCTGCCTGGTTGTCTGGTTGAGAATGCGATTTTGGGGCAGGTTCTTGTTGTCTGTTGATGGAGTGAATTTGGGACAGTGTCTGTCTGGTTGTCTGGTTGATCGAATGAGTTTCACACAGAGCTTGTCTGATTGATGGCAAAAGATTGGGGCAGTGTCTGTCTGGTTGTCTGGTTGATGGAGAGAGTTTGGGACAGTGTCCGTCCGCTTGTCTGGTTGATGGAGTGAGTTTGGGACAGTGTCTGTCTGGTTATCCAGTTAATGGAGTGATTTTGGGACAGTGCCTGCCTGGTTGTCTGATGATGTAGTGAGTTTGCAACAATGTCTTTCTGGTTGTCTAGTTGGTGGGGTGAGATTGGGACAGTGTCAGTTTGGTTCTCTGGCTGTTGGACTTAATTTGGGATAATGTCCATCTGGTTGTCTGGTTGATTGACTGAGTTTGGGACTGTGTCTGTCCGGTTGTCTTGATGATGGAGTGAGATTGTGACAGTGTCTGTCTGGTTGATAAGTTGATGGAGTGAGTTTGGGACAGCATCTGACTGGTTGTCTAGTGGCTGGAGTGAGTTTCAGACAGTATCTGTCTGGTTGATGTTCTGAGTTTGGGACAGAGTCTAACTGGTTGTGTGGTTGATGAGTGAGTTTTGGACAGTGTCTGACTGGTGGTCTAGTTAATGCAGTGAGTTTGGGACAGTGCCTGTCTAGTTGTCTGATTGATGGATTGACTTTGGGATGGTGTCTGTCTGGTTCCCAGGTGAAGGAGTGAGTTTTGAACAGTGTCTATCTGTTTGTCTAGTTAATGGAGTGAGTTTGGGACAGTGCCTGTCTGGTTGTCTGGTTGATGGAGTAAGTTTGGGAGGGTGTCTGCTTGTTTGCCAGGTGATGGTGTGAGTTAAGGATAGTATCTGTCTCGTTTTCTGGTTGATGTTGTGAGTTCATGACGCTGAATGTCTGGTTGCCTGCTTGATGGCATAAGTTTGGGACAGTCCCTGACTGGTTGTCTAGTTGATGGACTGAGCTTAGGACGGTGTATGTCTGGTTGTCAGATTGATGGAGGGATTTTGGGACATTGTCTGCCAGGTTGTCTGATGATCGAGTGAGTTTGGGACAGAGTCTATCTGGTTGATGGAGTGAGTTTGGGACCGTTTCTGTTTGGTTGTCTGGTTGAAGAAGTGAGTTTGGGACAGTGTCTGTCTGGTTGTCTGGATACTGGAGTGAGTTTTTCACATTGTTTTCTGGTTAATGGAGTGAGATAGGGACAGTGTCTGTCTGGTTGTCTAGTTTGGGACAGTCCCTGTCTGGTTGTCTCGTTGATGGAGTGAGTTTGGGACGGTGTCTGTCTGGTTGCCAAGTTGATGGAGTGAGATAGGAATAGTGTCTGTCTGGTTGTCTGGTTGATGGAGTGAGTTTGTAACTGTGTCTTTCTGTTTGTCTCGTTGATGCAGTGAGATTGGGACGGTGCCTGTCTGGTTGTCTTTTTCATGGTGTAAATTTAGGACAATGTCTGCCTGGTTGTCTGTTTGCTGGGGAGAGTTTTGGACAGTGTCTTCTGGTTAATGGATTGTGTTTGGGACAGTGTCTATCTGTTTGTTTGGTTGTTTGGGAGTGTTTGGAACTGTGTCTGTCTGGTTGTCTAGTTCATGGAGTGAGTTTGGGACAGTTTCTCTCTCGGTGGCTATTTGATGGAGTAAGGTTGGTACAGCGCCAGCCTGGTTGCCTGGTTGAGAGCACAATTTTGGGACAGTGTCTGGTTGTCTAGTTAATGGAGTGAGCTTGTGACAGTGTCTATCTGGTTGCCAGGTTTGTGGAGAGATTTTGGGACAGTGTCTGTCTGATTGTCTGGTTGATGGAGTAAGATTGGGACAGTGTCTGTCTGGTTGTCTGGTTGATGGAGAGTGTTTGGGACAGTGTCCGTCTGCTTGTCTGACTGATGGAGGGAGTTTGGGACAATGTCTGTCCTGATGACTTGATGGAGTGAATATGGAACTTCGTCTGTCTTATTGTCTAGTTAATGGTGTGAGTTTGGGACAGTTTCTGTCTGGTTGTCTAGTTGATGGTGTGAGGTTGGGACATCGTCAGTCTGGTTGTCAAGTTGATGGATGAGATTCACACAGTCCTGTCTAGTTGTCTGGTTGCTGGAGGGAGTTTCGGACAGTGTCTTCTGGTTCAAAGAGTGAGTTTGGGACAGTGTTTGTTTGGCTGTCTGGTTGATGGCGTGAGTTTAGGACAGTGTCTGGCTGGTTGACTGTTTGATGGAGTGAGTTTCACACAGTGCCTGTCTGTTTGTCTGGTTGCTGCAGTGAGTTTAGGACAGTGTCTTCTGGTTGAAAGAGTGAGTTTGGGATGGTTTCTGCCTAGACGTCTGGTTGATGAAGTGTGTTTGTTACAGTGTCTATCTGGTTGTCTGGTTGATGGAGTGAGTTTAGGACAGTGCCTGTCTGTTTGTCTAGTTAATGGAGTGAGCTTGGGACAGTGTCTGTTTGTCTGGTTGATGGAGTGATTTGGGACAGTGTCTGTTAGGTTGTCTAATTTGGGTCAGTCCCTGTCTGGTTGTCTCGTTGATGGAGTGAGTTTGGGACGGTGTCTGTCTGGTTGCCAGTTGATGGAGTGAGATAGGGACAGTGTCTGTCTGGATGTCTGGTTGATGGAGTGAGTTTGTGACCGTGTCTGCCTGGTTGTCTCGTTCATGCAGTGAGTTTGGGACAGTGCCTGTCTGGTTGTCTTTTTGATGGAGTTAGTTTGGGACAGTTTTTGGCTGGTTGTCTGGTTGATCGAATGAGTTTCACACAGTGCTTGTCTGGTTGATGGCAATAGGTTTGCACAGTGTCTGTCTGTTTGTCTGGTTGATGGAGAGAGTTTGGGACAAGTTCCATCCACTGGAGGGAGTTTCGCACAGTGTCTTCTGGTTAATGGATTGTGTTTGGGACAGTGTCTGTCTGGTTGTCTGGTTGAATGAGTGTGTTTGGAACTGTGTTTGTCTGGTTGTCTAGTTAATGGAGTGAGATTGGGACAGTTTCTCTCTGGTTGTCTAGTTGATGGAGTAAGGTTGGGACAGCGTCAGCCTGGTTGCCTGGTTGAGGGTGCGATTTTGGGACAGGGTCTGGTTGCCTGTTGATGGAGTGAGTTTGGGACAGTGTCTTTCTGGTTGTCTGGTTGATCGAATGAGTTTCACACAGTGCTTGTCTGGTTGATGGCAATAGGTTTGCACAGTGTCTGTCTGGTTGTCTGGTTGATGGAGAGAGTTTGGGACAAGATCCGTCCGCTTGTCTGGTTGATGGAGTGAGTTAGGGACAGTGTCTGTCTGGTTGTCCAGTGAATGGAGTGAGAATGGGACAGTGCCTGCCTGGTTGTCTGATGATGTAGTGAGTGTGTAACAATGTCTTTCTGGTTGTCTAGTTGGTGGAGTGAGATTGGGACAGTGTCTGTTTGGTTGCCTGGTTGATGGAGTTAATTTGGCATTGTGTCCATCTGGTTGGTTGATGGACTGAGTTTTGGACAGTGTCTGTCTGGTTGTCTTGATGATGGAGTGCGCTTGTGACAGTGTCTGTCTGGTTGATAAGTTGATGAAGTGAGTTTGGGACAGCGTCTGACTGGTTGTCTAGTTGCTGGAGTGAGTTTCGGACAGTGTCTGTCTGGCTGATGATCTGAGTTTGGGACAGAGTCTAACTGGTTGGTTGATGGAGTGAGTTTTGGACAGTGTCTGTCTGGTGGTCTAGTTAATGGAGTGAGTTTAGGACAGTGCCTGTCTAGTTGTCTGGTTGATGGAGTGAGTTTGGGATGGTGTCTGTCTGGTTCCCAGGTGATGGACTGAGTTAGGGATAGTGTCTGTCTGGTTGTCTGGTTGAAGGAGTGGGTTTGTGACACTGAATGTCTGGTTGCCTGGTTGATGGAATAAGTTTGGGAAAGTGTCTGTTGGTTTGTCTTTTTGATGGAGTGAGTTTCAGACATCATCTTTCTGGTTGATGGTTTGAGTTTCAGACAGTGTCTGCCTGGATGTCTAATTGAAGGAGTGAGTTTTGGACAGTGTCTATCTGTTTGTCTAGTTAATGGAGTGAGTTTGGGACAGTGCCTGTCTGGTTGTCTGGTTGATGGAGTAAGTTTGGGAGGGTGTCTGCTTGTTTGCCAGGTGATGGAGTAAGTTAAGGATAATATCCGTCTGATTTTCTGGTTGATGGAGTGAGTTCGTGACACTGAATGTCTTGTTGCCTGCTTGATGGAGTAAGTTTGGGACAGTCCCTGACTGGTTGTCTAGTTGATAGACTGAGCTTAGGACAGTGTCTGTCTGGTCGTCTGCTTGATGGAGTGATTTTGGGACATTGTCTGCCATGTTGTCTGATGATCGAGTGAGTTTGGGACAGTGTCTATCTGGTTGATGGAGTGAGTTTGGGACCGTTTCTGTTTGGTTGTCTGGTTGAAGAAGTGAGTTTGGGACAGTGTCTGTCTGGTTGTCTGGATGCTGGAGCGAGTTTTTCACATTGTCTTCTGGTTAATGGAGTGAGATTGGGACAGTGTCTGTCTGGTTGTCTAGTTTGGGACGGTCCCTGTCTGGTTGTCTCGTTGATGGAGTGATTTTGGGACGGTGTCTGTCTGGTTGCCAGGTCGATGGAGTGAGATAGGGATAGTGTCTCTCTGGTTGTCTGGTTGATGGAGTGAGTTTGTGACCATGTCTGCCTGGTTATCTCGTTGATGCAGTGAGATTGGGCCTGTCTGGTTGTCTTTTTGATGGTGTAAGTTTGGGACAGTGTCTGCCTGGTTGTCTGTTTGCTTGGGAGAGTTTTGGACAGTGTCTTCCGGTTAATGGATTGTGTTTGGGACAGTGTCTGTGTGGTTGTCTCGTTGAATGAGTGTGCTTGTAACTGTGTCTGTCTGGTTGTCTAGTTAATGGAGTGAGTTTGGGACAGTTTCTCTCTGGTTGGCTAGTTGATGGAGTAAGGTTGGGACAGTGTCAGCCTGGTTGCCTGGTTGAGAGCGCGATTTTGGGACAGCGTCTGGTTGTCTACTTAATGGAGTGAGCTTGAGATAGTGTCTCTCAGGTTTTCAGGTTGGTAGAGAGATTTTGGAACACTGTCTGTCTGATTGTCTTCTTGATGGAGTAAGATTGGGACAGTGTCTGTCTGGTTGTCTGGTTGTTGGAGTGAGTTTGGGACAGTATCTGTCTGGATGTCTGGTTGATGGAGAGAGTTTGGGACAGTGTCTCTCTGGTTGTCAGGTTGGTGGAGGGAGTTTGGGAAGGTGTCTCTCTGGTTGTCTGCTTGATGGAGTGAGTTTGAGACAATGTCTGTCCCTTTGACTGGTTGATGGAGTGAATTTGGAACAGTGTCTGTCTGGTTGTCTGGTTAATAGAGTGATTTTGGGACATTGTCTGCCTGGTTGTCTGATGATGTAGTGAGTTTGCGACACTGCCTGTCTGGTTGTCTAGTTGGTGGAGAGAGTTGGGAACAGTGCCCTTCTGGTTCTCTGGTTAATGGAGTTAATCTGGGACAGCGTATGTCTGGTTGACTCTTTGATGGAGTGCGTTTGAGATAGTGTCTGTCTGGTTGTCCAGTTGATGGAGTGATTTTGGTACAGTGTCCATCTGGCTGAAGGATTGATTTCGGGACCGTGTCATTCTGGTTGTCTGGTTGATGGAGTGAGTTTGGGATAATATCTGTTTTGTTGATGGAGTGAGTTTGGGATGTTTTCTGTCTGGTTGTCTGGTTGATGTAATAAGTTTGGAACAGTGTCTCTCTAGTTGTCTCGTTGATGGAGTGAGTTTGGCACAGTGTCTGTCAGGTTGATGGAGTGAGTTTGGAACAGTGTCTATATGGTTGTCTGGTTGATGGAGTTATTTTGGGAGAGTGTCTGTTTGCTTGTCTTGATGATGGAGTGACTTTGGGACAGTGTTTGTCTGGTTGTCTAGTTGATGGAGTGAGATTGGGACAGTGTCTATCTTGTTGACTGGTTGATGGATTGAGTTTGGGACAGTGTCTGTCTGATTGTCTGGTTGATGGAGTAAGTTTGGCAGAGGGTCCACCTGGTTGTCTGTTTGATGGAGTGAGTTTGAGACTGTGTCTATCTGCTTGATGGCGTGAGTTTGTGCAGTGTCTGTCTCGTTGTCTGTTTGATGAACTGAGTTTGGTACATTGTCTGTCTGGTTGATAGAGAGCGTTTGTGACAGTGTCTGCCTGGCTGTCTGGATGATATAGTGAGTATGGGGCAGTGTCTGCCTGTTTGCTGGTTGATTGAGGGAGTTTGGGGCTTTGTCTTTCTGGTTGTCTGGTTGATGGAGTGAGATTGGGATGGAGTCTGTCTGTCTTGCTGATAGGGCAACAGGGACACTAGCTGTCTGTCTTGTTGATAGAGTGAGTCTAGGGTAGTGTCTGTATGACTGGCTGGTTGATGGAGTGAGTCTGAGACGTTGTCTCTCTGACTGGTTGAAGGGGAGAATCTGGGATAGTGTCTGTCTTGTTGATGGGGTGAATCTGAGACAAGTGTCTGTCTGATTGATGGGGTGAGTCTGGGACAGTGTCTGTCTTGTTGATGGGGTGAGTCTTCGACAGTGTCTGTCCATCTGATGGGGTGAGTCTGGGACAATGACTGCCTTTCTTTTGGTTGATGTGTTCAGTCTGAGACAGTGTCTGTTTGTTTGTTAGGGTGAGTCAGGGACACTGCCTGTCTGGTTGAAGGTGTGAGTCTTGGATAACATCTGCCTGTCTTTTGGTTGATGTGTTCAGTCTGAGACAGTGTCTGTCTGGTTGTTGGGGTGGGTCTGGGAGAGTATCTGTCTGGCTGTTGGGGTGAGTCTGGGACACTGTCTGTCTGGTTGATGGGGTGAGTATGGGACAGTGTCTGTCTTGTTGGCTTGAGTCTGGGACAGTGTCTGCCTGGTTGATGTGTTCAGTTTGGGACAGTCTCTGCCTGGTTGATGGGGTGAGTCTGGACGAGTATCTGTCTGGCTGTTGGGGTGAGTCTGGGACAGCATCTTCTAGCTGATGTTGTGAGTCTGGGACAGTGTCTGTATGGCTGTTGGAGTGAATCTGGGACAGTGTCTGTCTGGTAGATATCTTCAGTTTGGGACAGTGTCTGTCTGGTTGTCTGGTTGATGGAGTGAGTTTGGGACAGTGTCTGTCTGGTTGTCTGATTGATGGAGTGAGTGTGGGACACTGTCTGTCTAGTTGATGGTGTGAGTCTGGGCCATTGTCTGCCCAGCTTTTGGTTGATGTGTTCAGTCTGAGAAAGTGCCTGCCTCATTGTTGGGGTGAGTCTGGGAGAGTGCGTGACTGGTTGATTGTGTGAGACTGGGACAGTATTTGTCTGTCTGAAGAGTTGTTGGGGTGAGTCTGGGACTGTACCAGCCTGTCTGTCTGGTTCATGGTCTCAGTCTGGGACAGTGTCTTTCTGTCTTGGTAATGGGACTAGTAGAGGCCAACACAAGTCTGGTTGATGGGGTTAGTCTGAGACAGTGTCTGTCTGATTGATGGGGTGAGTCTTGGACAGTGTCTGCCAGTCTCTTGGTTGATGTGTTTAGTCTGAGACAGTGTCTGCCTGGTTGTTGAGGTGGGTCTGGGACAGTATCCATCTGGCTGTTGAGGTGAGTCTGGGACACTGTCTGTCAGGTTGATTGGGTGAGTATGGGACAGTGTCTGTCTGTCATGTCGGGGTGAGTCTGGGACAGTTTCAGTCTTGTTGATGTGTTCTGTCTGGGACAATTGCTCCTTGGTTGATGGGGTGAGCCTGGAAGATTATCAGACTGGCTGTTGGGGTGAGTCTGGGACATTGTCTGTCTAGCTGATATTGTGAGGCTGGGACAGTGTCCATCTGAGATGTCTTCAGTCTGGGACAGTGTCTGTCTGGTTGTCTGGTTGTTGGAGTGAGTTTGGGACAGTGTCTGTCTGGTTGTCTGGTTGATGGAGGGAGTTTGGGACAGTATCTGTCTGGTTGTCTGGTTGTTGGAGTGAGTTTGGGACAGTGGCTGTCTGGTTGATGGAGTGAGTTTGGGACAATTTCGTTCTGGTTGTCTGCTTGATACTGTGAATTTGTGACAGTGTCTTTCTGGTGGCCTGGTTGATGAACTGAGTTTGGGACAGCATCAGTCTGGTTGACTCGTTGATGGAGTGAGTTTGGGATAGTGTCTGGTTGTCCAGTTGATGGAGTGAGATTGGTACAGTGTCTGTCTGGTTGAAGGAGTGATTTTGGGACAATGTTTTTCTGGTTGTCGGAGTTAGTCTGGGACAGTGTGTGTCTGGTAGATGTCTTCAGTCTGGGACAGTGTCTGTCTGGTTGTCTGGTTGATGGTGTGAGTTCAGGACAGTGTCTGTCTGGTTGTATGAGTGAGATTGGGACAGTTTCTGTCTGGCTGTCTGGTTGAAGGAGTGATTTTGGAACAGTGTCTTTCTGGTTTTCTGACTGATGGAGTGAGTTTGCGATAGTGTCTCTCTGGCTGTTCAGTTGATGGAGTGAGATTGGTACAGTGTCTCCCTGGTTGAAGGAGTGATTTTGGGACAGTGTCTTTCTGCTTTTCTGGTTGATGGAGTGAGTTTGGGATAGTGTCTGTCTGGTGATGGAGTCAGTTTGGGACAGTATCTGTCTGGTTGTCTGGTTGATGCAGTTATTTTGGGACAATGTCTGCTTGTCTAGATGATGGAGTGATTTATGGACAGTGTTTGTCTGGTTGTCCACTTGTTGGAGTGAGATTGTGACAGTGTCTATCTTGTTGATTGGTTGATGGATTGAGTTTGGGACAGTGTCTGTATGATTGTCTGGTTGATGGAGTATGTTTGGCAGAGTGTCTGCCGGGTTGCTCTTTGATAGATTGAGTTTGAGACTGTGTCTGTCTGGCTGTCTGGTTGATGGAGTGAGTTTGTGCAGTGTCTGTCTCGTTGTCTGGTTGATGAACTGAGTTTGGGACATTGTCTAGCTTGTTGATGGAGAGCGTTTGAGACAGTGTCTGCCTGACTGTATGGATGATGTAGTGAGTATGGGACAGTGTCTGCCTGTTTGTCTAGTTGATTGAGGGAGTTTGGGACAGTGTCTATCTGGTTGTCTGGTTGATGGAATGAGATTGAGACAGAGTGTGTCTGCCTGGTTGATAGGGCAACAGGGACATTGTCTGTCTGTCTTGTCATTAAGTTGAGTCTAGGACAGTGTCTGTATGACTGGCAGGTTGATGGTATGAGCCTGGAACATTGTCTGTTTGTCTGTATGGTTAATGGATTGAGTACTGGGCAGTTTCTTTCTGTCTGCATGGTTGATGGGGTGAGTCTGAGACATTGTCTATCTGATTGGTTGATGGGGATAATCTGGGGTAATGTCTGTCTTGTTGATGGGGTGAATCTGAGACAAGTGTCTGTCTGGTTGATGGGGTGAGTCTGGGACAGTGTCTGTCTTGTATATAGGGTGAGTCTGAGACAGTGTCTGGTTGATGGGGTGAGTCTTGGACAGTGTCTGTCTGTTTGATGGGTTGAGTCCTGGGACAGGGTCTGCCTGCCTTTTGGAGAACGTGTTCAGTCTGAGACAGTGCTTGCCTGATTGGTGGTGTGAGTCTGAGCAGTGTCTGTCTGGTTGATAGGGTGGGAATGGGAAAGTGTCCATCTGGTTATTGGGGTCATTCTGGGACAGTATCTGTCTCGATGATATGTTCAATCTGGAACAGTGTCTGCCTGGTTGATGGGGTGAGTCTGGGACATTGTATGTCTGGCTGTTGGGGTGAGTCTGGGACAGTGTCTGTCTGGTGATGGGATGAGACCAGGGCAGTGTCTGTCTAGTTGATGGCGTAAGCCTGGGACAGTGTCTGTCTGTTTGATGGGGTTAGTCTGAGTCAGTGCCTGTCTGGTTGTTGGGGTGAGCCTGGGACACTCCCTGTCTGGTTGAAGGGGTGAGTCTGGGATAATATCTGCCTATCTTTTGGTTGATGTGCTCAGTCTGAGACAGTGTCTGCCTTGTTGTTGGAGTGGGTCTGGGACAGTATCTGTCTGGCTGTTGGGACGAGTCTGGGACAGTGTCAGTCTGGTTGATGGGGTGAGTATGGGACAGTGTCTGTTTGTCTTGTTGGGGTGAGATTGGGACAGTGTCTGTCTGGTTGATGTGTTCTGTCTGGGAAAGATTCTGCCTGGTTGATAGGGTGAATCAGGAGGAGTATCTGTCTGGCTGTTAGGGTGAGTCTGGGACAGTGTCTGTTTAGCTGATGATATGAGTCTGGGACAGTGTCCGTCTGGTAGATGTCTTCATTCTGATACAGTGTCTGTCTGGTTGTCTGGTTGACAAAGAATGTTTGGGACAGTGTCTGTCTGGTTGTCAGGTTGATGGAGGGAGTTTGGGACAGTGTCCATCTGGTTGTCTGGTTGTTAGAGTGAGTTTGGGGAAGTGTCTGTCTAATTGATGGAGTGAGATTGGGAGAGTTTCTTTCTGATTGTCTGGGTGAAGGTGTGAATCTGTGACAGTGCCTTTCTGGTTGTCAGGTTGATGAAGTGAGTTTAGGACAGCGTCTGTCTGGTGGACTCGTTGATGTACTGTGCTTGGGATAGTGTCTGTCTGGTTGTCCAGTTGATGGAGTGAGATTGGTACAGTGTCTGGTTGAAGGAGTGATTTTGGGACAATGTCTTTCTGGTTGTCTGGTTGATGTAGTGAGTTTGGGATAGTGTCTGTCTGGTTGATGGAGTGAGTTTGGCACAGTGTCTGTCTGGCTGCCTGGTTGATGAAGTTAGTTTGGGACAGTGTCTGTCTGGTTGACTCATTGATGGAGCAAGTTTGGGACAGTGTCTGTCTGTTGGCTTGGTTGATGAAGTAAGTTTAGGACAGCGTCTATCTGGTTGACTCGTTGATGGAGTGAGTTTGGGATAGTGTCTGTCTGGTTGTCCAGTTGATGGAGTGAGTTTGGTACAGCGTCTGTCTGGTTGAAGGATTTATTTTGGGACCGTGTCATTCTGGTTGTCTGGTTGATTGAGTGAGTTTGCGATAGTGTCTCTGGTTGATGGAGTGAATTTGGGACATTTTCTGTCTGGTTGTCTGGTTGATGTAATAAGTTTGGAACAGTGTCTGTCTGGTTGTCTGGTAGATGGAGTGAGTTTGGCACAGTGTCTCTCAGGTTGCTGGAGTGAGTTTGCGACAGTGTCTATATAGTTGTCTGGTTGATGGAGTTATTTTGGGACAGTGTCTGTTTGCTTGTGTAGATGATGGAATGACTTTGGGACAGTGTTTGTCCGGTTGTCTAGTTGATGGAGTGAGATTGGGACAGTGTCTATCTTGTTGACTGGTTGATGGATTGAGTTTGGGACAGTGTCTGTCTGAATGTCTGGTTGATGGAGTAAGTTTGGCAGAGGGTCTGCCTGGTTGCCTGTTTGATGGAGTGAGTTTGAGACTGTGTCTGTCTGGCTGTCTGGTTGATGAAGTGAGTTTGTGCAGTGTCTGTATCGTTGTCTGTTTGATGAACTGAGTTTGGGACATTGTCTGTCTGGTTGATGGAGAGCGTTTGTGACAGTGTCTGCCTGGCTGTCTGGATGATCTAGAGAGTATTGGGATAGTGTCTGCCTGTTTGTCTGTTTGATTGATGGAGTTTGGGACAGTGTCTTTCTGATTGTCTGGATGATGGAGTGAGATTAGGACAGAGTCTGTCTGTCTGGTTGATAGGGCGACAGGGACACTGGCTGTCTGTCTTGTTGATAGGGTGAGTCTAGGGCAGTGTCAGTATGACTGGCTGGTTGATGGGGTGAGTCTGAGACGTTGTCTATCTGACTGGTTGATGGGGAGAATCTAGGGTACTGTCTGTCTTGTTGATGGGGTAAATCTGAGACAAGTGTCTGTCTGGTTGATGGGGTGAGTCTGGGACAGTGTCTGTCTTGTTGATGGGATGAGTCTTCGACAGTGTCTGTCTGGTTGATGGGGTGAGTCTTCGACAGTGTCTGTCCATCTGATGGGGTGTGTCTGGGCTAATGACTGCCTTTCTTTTGGTTGATGTGTTCAGTCTGAGACAGTGTCTGTCTGTTTGTTGAGGTGAGTCAGGGACACTGCCTGTCTGGTTGAAGGGGTGAGTCTTGGATAATATCTGCCTGCCTTTTGGTTGATGTGTACAGTCTGAGAGAGTGTCTGTCTGGTTGTTGGGGTGGGTATGGGACAGTATCTATCTGGCTGTTGGGATGAGTCTGGAACACTGTCTGTCTGATTGATGGGGTGAGTATGGGACTGTGTCTGTCTGTCTTGTTGGGGTGAGTCTGGGACAGTCTCTGCCTGGTTGATGGGGTGAGTCTGGACGAGTATCTGTCTGGCTGTTGGGGTGAGTCTGGGACAGTGTCTGTCTAGCTGATGGGGTGAGTCTGGGACAGTGTCTGTCTGGCTGTTGGAGTGAGTCTGGGACAGTGTCCGTCTGGTAGATGTCTTCAGTCTGGGACAGTGTCTGTCTGGTTGTCTGATTGATGGAGTGAGTTTGGGACAGTGTCTGTCTGGTTGATGGAGGGAGTTTGGGACAGTGTCTGTCTGGTTGTCTGGTTGATGGAGTGAGTGTGGGACAGTGTAAATCTGGTTGATGGTGTGAGTCTGGGACATTGTCTGCCCAGCTTTTGGTTGATGTGTTCAGTCTGAGTGAGTGTCTGCCTCGTTGTTGGGGTGAGTCTGGGAGAGTGCTTGACTGGTTGATTGTGTGAGACTGGGATAGTATTTGTCTGTCTGAAGAGTTGTTGGGATGAGTCTGGGACTGTACCAGCCTGTCTGTCTGGTTCATGGTGTGAGTCTGGGACAGTGTCTTTCTGTCTTGTTGACGGGGCTAGTAGAGGCCAACATGAGTCTGGTTGATGGGGTTAGTCTGAGACAGTGTCTGTCTGATTGATGGGGTGAGTCTGTGACAGTGTCTTTCTGGTTTATGGGTTGAGTCTGGGACAGTGTTTGCCAGTCTCTTGGTTGATGTGTTCAGTCTGAGACAGTGTCTGCCTGGTTGTTGGGGTTAGTCTGGGACAGTTTCTGTCTAGCTTTGAGGGTGAATCTCAGACATTGTCTTTCTGGCTGTTGGGGTGATTATGGGACAATGTCTGTCTGATTGGTGGGGTTAGCCTGGGAGATTGTCTGCCTGTCATTTGATTGACGTGTTCAGTCTGAGACAGAGTCTCTCTGGTTGATGGGGTGATTCTGGGATCGTGTCTGCCTGGTTGCTGGGGTGAGTCTAGGACAGTATCTGTCTGGCTGTCGGGGTGAGCCTGGTACAGTGTCTGTCTGGCTGATGTGTCCAATCTGGGTCAGTGTCTGCCTGGTTCATGGGTTTTCTGTGACAGTGTCTGTCTGGTTGTTGGGATGAGTCTGTGACTTTGTCTGTCTGGTTGATGGTTGAATCTGGGACAATATCTGTCTGTCTGTATTGTTGATAGGTTGAGTCTAGGGCAGTGTCTATCTGACTCTGGTTTCTGGGGTGAGTCTGAGATTGTGTCTATCTGACTGGTTGATGGGGTGAGTCTGGGACTGTGTCTGTCTGGTTCATGTGTTGAGCATGGGGCAATGTCTGGTTATAGTGGTGAGTCTGGGACAGTGTCTGTCTGGTTGATATATTTAATCTGGGTCTGTGTCTGCCTGGTTCATAAGTGTCTGGGACAGTCTCTGTCTGGCTGTTGGGTGGGTTTGGGACAGTGTCTGCCTGGTTGATGGCACATCTCTGGGACAGCATCTGTCTGGCTGTTGGGGTGAGTCAGGGAGTGGTGCCTGTCTGGTTGATGGGGTTAGTTTGGGACAATATCTGTCTGGTGGTTGGGGTGAATTTGGGACAGTGTCTAAAAACAAAAACAAAAAACTGCGGATGCTGAAAATCCAAAACAAAAACAGAATTTTTTCCTGGGACAATGTCTGTATGGTTGACGTGTCCAGTCTGGGTCTTTATCTGCCTGTTTGATGTTGTGTCTGTGACAGTGTCTGTTTGGTTGTTGGGGTGAGTTGTGACTGTGTCTGTCTGGTTGATGGTTGACTCTGTGACAATGTCTGTCTGTCTGTATTGTTGACAGGTTGAGTCTAGGGCAGTGTCTATCTGACTGTCTGGTTGATGGGGTGAATCTGAGACGGTGTGTATCTGACTGGTTGATGGGGTGAATCTGGGAGTGTTTCTGTCTGTCTGGTTGATGTGGTGAGTCTGGGACAACATCTATTTGTTTGATGGGGTTAGTGTGGGTTAGTGTCTGTCTCGTTGATGTGTTGAATCTGGGACAGTATCTGTCTGGTTGTTCGGGTGGGTCTGGGACAGTGTCTGACTAGCTGATGGGGTGAGTCTGGGACCCGTATCTGTCTGATTGGTGGGTGACTCTGATGCAGGGTCTGTTCTTCTGGTTCATATGATGAGGCTATGTCAGTGTCTGTCTGTCTGCTTGACAGCTGACTCTTTGATGGTGCCTGAGTATCTGATTGTTGAGGTGAGTCTGGGACAGTGCCAGTCTGTTTGTCTGTCTGGTCGATGGATAATTGTGTGACAGTATCTGCCTGTCTGTTTGATATGGTGAGACTGGGACTGTGCCTGTCTGTCTGGTTGATGGGCGACTCTGGGACAATGTCTGCCTCTCTGTCTTGATGATAGGGTGAATCTAGAGCAGTGTCTGTTTGATGGGATGAGTCTGAGACGATGTCTATCTGACTGGTTGATGGGGTGAATCTGGGACACTTTCAGCCTGTCCGGTGAGTCTGGGACAGCATCTTTTTAGTTGATGGTGTTAGTCTGGGGTTGAGTCTGTCTTGTTGATGGGGTGAACCTGAGCCAAGTGTCTGTCTGGTGAATGAGGAGAGTCTGAAACAGTGTCTGTCTGGTTGCTGGGGTGAGTCTGGTACACTGTCTGGCTGGCTTTTGGTGGATGTGTTCAGTCTGAGAGATTGTCTGCCTCCTTGTTGGGGTGAGTCTGAGAGAGTTTCAGTCTAGCTGATGGGGTGAGTCTGGGATAGTATCTGACTGTCTTTTGGTTGATGTGTACAGTCTGAGACAGAGTCTGCCTGGTTGTTGGGGTGAGTCTGGGAAAATTTCTGTCTAACTAATGAGGGAAGTCTGAGATGTTGCCTTTCTGGCTGTTGGGGTGAATCTGGGACACTGTCTGTCTGGTTGATGGGATTTTTCTGGGACATTGTCTGCCTGTCATTTGGTTGATATGTTCAGTCTGAGTAATTGTCTGCCTGGTTGATGGGGTGCGTCTGGCACAGTGTCTGTCTGGTTGTTGGGGTGAGTCTGAGACAATGTCTCTCTGGTTGACGGTTGACTCTGGGACAATGTCTGCCCGTCTGTATTCTTGATAGGGTGAGTCTAGGGTAGTGTCTATCTGACTGCCTGGTTGATGGGGTGAGTCTGAGATAGTGTCTATCTGTCTGGTTGTGGGGTGTATTTCGGACAATTTCTGTCTGTCTGGTTGATAAGGTGAGTATAGGAAAACATCTGTTCAGTTGATGGCTTTAGTCTGGAGTAGGGTCCGTCTTGTTAATGGTGTGAATCTGATACAAGTGTCTGTCTGGTTGTTGGGGAGTGTCTGGGACAGTGTCTATCTGGTTGAAGGGTTGAGTCTGGGACAGTGTCTGCCTGGTTGATGGGCTGAGACTCAGACAGTATTTGTCTGGCTATTGGGGTGAGTCTGGGACAGTATCTGTCTGGTTGATGAGATGAGTATTGGACAGTGTCTGTCTTCTTGACAGCTGACTCTTTGATGGTGCTTGTCTGTCCGCTTGTTGAGATGAGTCTGGGACTGTGCCTGTCTGTCTGGTTGATGGGTGACCCTAGGAAAATGCCTGTCTGCCTGTCTTATTGATTGGGTGAGTGTCGGGCAGTGCCTATCTGAACATTTGTTTGATGGGGTGAGTCTGAGACAGTGTCCATCTGACGGGTTGATGGGCTGAACTTGAGACAGTTTCTGTCTGTCTGGTTGATGAGGTGAGTGTGGGACAACATCTGTTTGGTTGATGGTGTTAGTCAAGGGTAGTGTCTGTCTTGTTGATGGGGTGAATCTGAGACAAGTGTCTGTCTGGTTAATGGGGAGTGTCTGAGACAGTGTCTGTCTTACTGATGGGATGAGCCTGAGACAGTATCTGTCTGGTTGATGGGGTGAGTCTGGGACAGTGTCTGTCTGGTTGATGGGGTGAGTCTGGGACAGTGTCTGAGTGGCTGTTCGGGTGAGTCTGGAACAGTGTCTGTCAGGTTGATGGGATGTCTCTGGGACAGTGTCTGCCTGGTTGATGGTGGGAGTCTGGGACAGTATCTGTCTGGCTGTCAGCATGAGCCTGGGACAGCGTCTGTCTGGTTGATGTGTCCAGTCTGGGTCAGTGTCTGCATGTTTGACTGGGTGTCTATGACAGTGTCTGTCTGGTTGTTGGGGTGAGTCTGTGACTGTGTCAGTCTGGTTGATGGTGGATTCTGGGATAATGTCCGTCTGTCTCTTTTGTTGACAGGTTGAGTCTAGGGAAGTGTCTATTGGACTGTCTGGTTGATGGGGTGAGTCTGAGATGGTGTCTATCTGACTGGTTGATGGGTTGAATCTGGGAGTGTTTCTGTCTGTCTGGTTGATGAGGTGAGTCTGGGATGACAGCTGTTTGGTTGATGGGTTTAGTATGGGGTAGTGTCTGTCATGTTGATGGTGTGAATCTGCTACAAGTGTCTGTCTGGTTGTGGGTGTGAGTCTGAGACAGTGTCTGTCTTGTTGATTGGGTGAGTCTGAGAATGGGTCTGTCTGGTTGATGGGGTGAGCCTGGCAGAGTATCCGTCTGGTTGATGGGGTGAGTCTGGGAGAGTGACTGTCTGGCTGTTGGGATGAGTCTAGGACAGTGTCTATCTGGTTGATGGGGTGTTTGTGGGACAGTATCTGTCAGGTTGTTGGGGTGAGCCTGGGACAATGTTTGATTCATTTATGGGGTCGGTCTAGGACCCGCACTCTCTGGTTGATGGGTGACTCTGGGGCAGGCTCTGTTTTTCTGGTTCAAGGGATGATGTTATGTCAATGTCTGTCTATCTGGTTGATGAGATGAGTATTGAACAATGTCTGTCTGTCTGTCTGCTTGATAGCTGACTCTTTGACAGTGCCTGACTGTCTGCTTGTTGAGGTGAGTCTGGGACAGTGCCAGTCTGTTTGCCTGTCTGGTTGATGGGTGAGTGTGTGACAGTATCTGCCTGCCTGTTTGATGTGGTGAGTCTGGGACTGTGCCTGTCTGTCTGGTTGATGGGTGACTTTGGGACATTGTCTGTCTGTCTGTCTTGTTGATAGGGTGAGTCTAGGGCAGTGTCTATCTGACTGTCTGGTTGATGGGGTGAGTCTGGGATAGTGTCTGGCTGGTTGATGGAGTGAGTCAGGGGCATTGTTTGTCTGGATGATGTGTTCAGTCTGGGTCAGTGTCTTTCTGGTTGATGGTGTTCTGTGACTGTGTCTGTCTATTTGATGGAGGTGTGTCAGAGCCAGTGTGTGCCTTGTTGTTGGGGTGAGTCTGGGACAGTGTCTGTTTGGTTGAAGTGGTGATTGTGAGACAGTGTCTGTCTGTCTGGTTGATTGGTTACTCTGGGACAGTTATTCTGTCTTGTTTATATAATGAGTCCAGGGCAGTGTCTCTCTCTGTTTGGTTGATGGGGTGAGTCTGGTACACGTGTCTGTCTGGTTGATGGGTGACTCTGGGGCAAGGTCTGCATGTATTGTCCATGGGATGACATTATGTCTGTGTCTGTATGTCTGGTTGATGAGATGAATGTTGGACAGCTTCTGTCTGACTGCTTGATAAGTGAATCTGGGACAGTTTCTGTCTGTCTGGTTCATGAGGTATATCTGGGACAACATCTGTTTGGTTGATGGGGTTAGTCTGGGGTAGTGTCTGTCTTGTTGATGGGGTGAATCTGATACAAGTGTCTGTCTGGTTGTTGGTGTGAGTCTGAGACAGTGTCTGTCTTGTGGATGGGGTGAGTCTGGGACAGTGTCTGTCTGGTTGATGGTGCGAGTCTGGCAGCGTATCTGTCTGGTTGATGGGGTTAGTTTCGGACAATATCTGTCTGGTTGTTGATGTGAGTCTTGGACAGTGTCTGTATGGTTGACGTGTCCAGTCTGGGTCATTGTCCACCTGTTTGATGTCGTGTCTGTGACAGTATCTGTCTGGTTGTTGGGTTGAGTCTGTAACTGTGTCTCTCTGGTTAATGGTTGACTCTGGGACAATGTCCGTCTGTCTGTATTGTTGACAGGTTGAGTCTAGGGCAGTGTCTGTCTGACTGTCTTGTTGATGGGTTGAATCTGGGACAGTATCTGTCTGGTTTTTCGGGTGAGTCTGGGACAGTGTCTGACTAGCTGGCGGGGTGAGACTGGGACCCATATCTGTCTGGTTGGTGGGTGACTCTGATGCAGGGTCTGTTTTTCTGGTTCATGGGATGAGGTTATGTCAATGTCTGTCTGTCTGGTTGATGAGATGAGTATTGGACAGTGTCTGTCTGTCTGCTTGACAGCTGACTCTTTGACAGTGCCTGACTGTCTCCTTGTTGAGGTGATTCTGGGACAGTGCCAGTCTGTTTCTCTGTCTGGTCGATGGGTGATTGTGTGACAGTATCTGCCTGTCTGTTTGATGTGTTGAGACTGGGACTGTGTCTGTCTGTCTGGTTGATGGGTGACTCTAGGACAATGTCTGTCTGTCTGTCTTGTTGATAGGGTGAATCTAGGGCAGTGTTTATCTGACTGTCTGCTTGATGGGTTTTGTCTGAGACGGTGTCTACCTGACTGGTTGATGGGGTAAATCTGGAACACTTTCAGTCTGTCTGATGAGGTGAGTCTGGGACAGCATCTGTTTAGTTGATGGTGTTAGTCTGGGGTAGTGTCTGTCTTGTTGATGGTGAACCTGAGACAGTGTCTGTCTGGTTGCTGTAGTCAGTCTGGGACTGTGTCTGGCTGGCTTTTGGTTGATGTGTTCAGTCTGAGAGATTGTCTGCCTCCTTTTTAGGGTGAGTCTGGGAGAGTTTGTGACTGGTTGATGGTGTGAGCCTGGGGCAATTTTTGCCTTTCTAACTAGTTGTTGTGGTGAGATTGGGACTGTGCCAGCCTGTCTGTCTGGTACATGGGGTGTTTCTGGGACAGTGACTGTCTTGTTGATGGGGCTAGAATGGGCCAACACGAGTCTGGTTGATGTGGTGAGTCTGAGACAGTGTCTGCCTGTCTTTTGGTTGATGTGTTCATTCTGAGATTGTATCTGCCTCCTTGTTGGGGTGAGTCTGAGACAATTTCTGTCTAGTGGATGGGGTGAGTCTGGGACAGTATGTGCCTGTCTTTTGGTTGATATGTTCAGTCTGAGATAGAGTCTGCCTGGTTGTTGGGGTGAGTCTGGAACAGTTTCTGTCTAGCGGATGGGATGTGTCTGGTAAAGTGTTTGTCTTGTTGATCGAGTGAGTCAGGGACAGTGTCTGTCTGGGTGATGTGTTCAGTTTGGGTCAGTGTCTGCCTGGTTGATGGGATGAGTCTGGGACTGATATCTGTCTGGTTGATTGATGATTCTGGGGCATGGTCTGTTTTTCTGGATCATGGGATGACATTATGTCAGTGTCTGTCTGCTTGATGAGATGAGTATTGGACAGTGTCTCACTTCTTGATAGCTGACTCCTTGATGATGCCCATCTATCTGCTTGTTGAGATAAGCAGGGACTCTGCCTCTCTGTCTGGTTGATGGGTGACCCTGGGAGAATAACTGTCTACCTGTCTTGTTGATTGGGTGAGTGTCGGGCAGTGTCTATCTGAACATTTGGTCGATGGGGTGGGTCTGAGATGGTGTCTATCTGACTGGTTGATGGACTGAATCTGAGACAGTTTCTGTCTGTCTGGTTGATGAGGTGAGTGTGGGAGAGCATCTGTTTGGTTGATGGGGTTAGTCTAGGGTAGTGTCTGTCTTGTTGAAGGGGTCAATCTGAGACAAGTGTCTGTCTGGTTAATGGGGAGTGTCTGAGACAGTGTCTGTCTTGTTGATTGGGTGTGTTTGAGAAAGAGTCTGTCTGGTTGATGGGGTGAGCCTGGGACAGTGTCTGTCTGTTTGATGGGGTGAGTCTGGGAGAGTGACTGTCTGGCTGTTGGGGTGAGTCTGGGACAGTGTCTGTCTGGTTGATGGGGTGATTGTGGGACAGTATCTGTCTGGTTGTTGGGGTGAGCCTGGGACAATGTCTGATTCGTTGATGGGGTCGGTCTAGGACCTGCACTCTCTGGTTGTTGGGTGACTCTGGGGCAGGGTTTTTTTTTCTGGTTCAAGGGATGATGTTATGTCAATGTCTATCTGGTTGATGAGATGAGTATTGAACAGTGTCTGTCTGTCCGTCTGCTTGAAAGCTGAATCTTTGACGGTGCCTGACTGTCTGCTTGTTGAGGTGCGTCTGGGACAGTGCCAGTCTGTTTGTCTGTCCGGTTGATGGGTGAGTGTGTGACAGTATCTGCCTGCCTGTTTGATGTGGTGAGTCTGGGACTGTGCCTGTCTGTCTGGTTGATGGGTGACTCTGGGACAATGTCTGTCTGTCTGTCTGTGTTGTTGATAGTGTGAGTCTAGGGCAGTGTCTATCTGACTGTCTTGTTGATAGGGTGAGTCTGGGATAGTTTCTGTCTAGTTGACGGAGTGAGTCAGGGGCAGTGTTTGTCTGATGATGTTTTCAGTCTGGGTCAGTGTCTGTCTGGTTGATGGGGTGTCTGTGACTGCGTCTGTCTGGTTGATGGATGTGTGTCAGAGACAGTGTGTGCCTTGTTGTTGGGGTGAATCTGGGACAGTGTCTGTCTGTCTGGTTGAAGTGGTGATTGTGGGACAGTGTGTCTGTCTTGTTTATATAATGAGTAAAGGGCAGTGTCTCTCTCTGTTTGGTTGATGGGGAGAGTCTGGTACACGTGTCTGTCTGGTTGATGGTTGACTCTGGGGCAGGGTCTACTTGTATTGTTCATGGGATGACGTTATGTCAGTGTCTGTCTGTCTTGTTGATGAGATGAATATTGGAAGCGTCTGTCTGACTGCTTGATAAGTGAATCTGGGACAGTTTCTGTCTGTCTGGTTCATGAGGTGTGTCTGGGACCACATCTGTTTGGTTAATGGGGTTAATCTGGGGTAGTGTCTGTCTTGTTAATGGGGTGAATCTGATACAAGTGTCTGTCTGGTTGTTGGTGTGAGTCTGAGACAGTGTCTGTATTGTTGATGGGGTGAGTCTGGGAGCGTGTCTGGTTGATGGGGTTAGTTTCAGACAATATCTGTCTGGTGATTGGGGTGAGTCTGGGACAGTGTCTGTCTGGTTGACGTGCCCAGTCTGGGTCATTGTCTGCATGTTTGATGTGGTGTCTGTGACAGTGTCTGTCTGGTTGTTGGGGTGAGTCTGTGACTGTGTCTCTCTGGTTGATGGTTGACTCTGGGACAATGTCCGTCTGTCTGTATTGTTGACAGGTTTTTCTGGTTCATGGGATGAGTTATGTCAATGTCTGTCTGTCTGGTTGATGAGATGAGTATTGGACAATGTCTGTCTGTCTGCTTGACAGCTGACTCTTTGACAGTGCCTGACTGTCTGCTTATTGAGGTGATTCTGTGACAGTGCCAGTCTGTTTCTCTGTCTGGTCGATGGGTGATTGATTGTGTGACAGTATCTGTCTGTCTGTTTGATGTGTTGAGAGTGGGACTGTGCCTGTCTGTCTGGTTGATGGGTGTCTCTAGGACAATGTCTGTCTGTCTGTCTTGATGATAGAGTGAACCTAGGGCAGTCTTTATCTGACTGTCTGTTTCATGGGGTGTGTCTGAGACGGTGTCTACCTGACTAGTTGATGGGGTGAATCTGGGACACTTTCAGTCTGTCTGGTTGATGAGGTGAGTCTGGGACAGCATCTGTTTGGTTGATGGTGTTAGTCTGGAGTAGTGTCTGTCTTGTTGATGAGGTGAACTGAGACAGTGTCTGTCCGGTTGCTTTGGAGAGTCTGGGACAGTGTCTGGCTGGCTTTTGGTTGATGTGTTCAGTCTGAGAGATTGTCTGCTTCCTTGTTGGGGTCAGCCTGGGACAGCTTGTGACTGGTTGATGGTGGAGACTGGGACAGTATTTGTCTGTCTGTCTAGTTGTTGTGGTGAGACTGGGAATGTGCAAGCCTGTCTGTCTGGTACATGGGGTGTTTCTGGGACAGTCTGGCTGTCTTGTTGATGGGGCTAGTATGGACCAACAGGAGTCTGGTTGATGTGGTGAGTCTGAGACAGTGTGTGTCTGATTGATGAGGTGAGTGTGGGACAGTGTCTGCCTGTCTTTTGGTTGATATGTTCATTCTGAGACTGTGTCTGTCTGCTTGTTGGGGTGAGTCTGAGACAGTTTCTGTCTAGCTGATGAGGCGAGTCTGGGACTGTATCTGCCTGTCTTTTGGTTGATGTGTTCAGTCTGAGATAGTGTCTGCCTGGTTGTTGGGGTGAATCTGGGACAGTGTCGTCTAGCTGATGTGGTGTGTCTGGTACAGTGTCTGTCTTGTTGATGGAGTGAGTCAGGGACAGTGTCTGTCTGGGTAATGTGTTCAGTCTGGGTCAGTGTCTGCCTGGTTGATGGGGTGAGTCTGGGACTAATATCTGTCTGGTTGATCAGTGATTCTGGGGCAAGGTCTGTTTTTCTGGATCATGGGATTACGTTTTGTCAGTGTCTGTCTGCTTGATGAGATGAGTATTGGCCAGTGTCTCTCTTCTTGATAGCTGACTCCTTAACCGTGCCTGTCTGTCTGCTTGTTGAGATAAGTCTGAGACTGTGCCTCTCTGTCTGGTTGATGGGTGACCCTGGGAGAATATCTGTCTACCTGTCTTGTTGATTGGGTGAGTGTCGGGCAGTGTCTATCTGAAAATTTGGTTGATGTGGAGAGTCTGAGACGGTGTCTAAATGACGGTTTGATGGGCTGAATCTGAGACAGTTTCTGTCTGTCTGGTTGATGAGGTGAGTGTGGGACAGCATCTGTTTGGTTGATGGGGTTAGTCTAGGGTAGTGTCTGTCTTGTTGATGGGGTGAATCTGAGGCAAGTGTCTGCCTGGTTAATGAGGAGTGTCTGAGACAGTGTCTGTCTTGCTGATGGGGTGAGCCTAAGGCAGTGTCTGTCTGGTTAAAGGGGTGAGTCTGGGACAGTGTCTGTCTGGTTGATGGGGTGAGTCTGGGACAGTGTCTGTCTGGTTGATGGGGTGAGTCTGGGACAGTGTCTGTCTTTCTTTTGGTTGATGTGTTCAGTCTGAGATAGAGTCTGCCTGGTTGTTGGGGTGAGACCGGGACAGTATCTGTCTTGCTGATGGGGTGAGTCTGAGACAGTGTCAGCCTGGTTGATGAGGTGAGTCTGGAATAGTGTCTGTCTGGCTGTTGGGGTGAGTCTGGGACAGTGTCTGTCTGGTTGATGGGGTGAGTCTGGGACCGTGTCTGCCTAGTTGATGGTGTGAGTCTGGGACAGCATCTGTCTGGCTGTCAGCATGAGCCTGGGACAGTGTCTATCTGGGTGATGTGTCCAGTCTGGGTCAGTGTCTGCATGTTTGATTGGGTGTCTATGACGGTGTCTGTCTGGTTGTTGGGGTGAGTCTGTGACTGTGTCAGTCTGGTTGATAGTTGATTCTGGGACAATGCCTGTCTGTCTCTTTTGTTGACAGGTTGAGTCTAGGGCAGTGTCTCTTGGACTGTCTGGTTGATTTGGTGAGTCTGAGATGGTGTCTATCTGATTGGCTGATGGGATGAATCTGGGAGTGTTTCTGTCTGTCTGGTTAATTTGGTGAGACTGGGACGACAGCTGTTTGGTTGATGGAGTTAGTCTGGGGTAGTGTCTGTCAGGTTGTTGGTGTGAGTCTGAAACAGTGTCTGTCTTGTTGATTGGGTGAGTCTGAGAAAGAGTCTGTCTGGTTGATGGGGTGAGGTTGGGAGAGTGACTTCCTGGCTGTTGGGGTGAGTCTGGGACAGTGTCTGTCTGGTTGATGGGGTGTTTGTGGGACAGTATCTGTATGGTTGTTATGGTGAGCCTGGGACATTGTCTGGTTAGTTGATGGGGTCACTCTAGGACCCGCACTGTCTGGTTGATGGGTGACTCTGGGGCAGGGTGTGTTTTTCTGGTTCAAGGGATGATGTTATGTCAATGTCTGTCTCTCTGGTTGATGAGATGAATATTGAACAGTGTCTGTCTGTCAGCTTGATAGCTGACTCTTTGACGGTGCCTGACTGTCTGTTTGTTGAGGTGAGTCTGGGACAGTGCCAGTCTGTTTGTCTGTCCGGTTGATGGGTGAGTGTGTGACAATATCTTCCTGCCTGTTTGATGTGGTGAGTCTGGGACTGTGCCTGTCTGTCTGGTTGATGGGTGACTCTGGGACAATGTCTGTCTGTCTGTCTTGTTGATAGGGTGAGTCTAGGGCAGTGTCTATCTGACTGTCTGCTTGATGGGGTGAGTCTGGGATAGTGTCTGTCTAGTTGATGGAGAGAGTCACGGGCAAGTGTCTGTCTGGATGATGTGTTCAGTCTGGGTCAGTGTCTTTCTGGTTGATGCGGTGTCTGTGACAGTGTCTAAATGGTTGATGGTTGACTCTGGGACAATGTCTGCCCATCAGTCCTGTTGATAGGGTGAGTCTAGGGCAGTGTCTATCTGACTGTGTGGTTGATGCAGTGAGTCTGAGATGGTGTCTATCTGACTGTTTGATGGGGTGAATCTTGGACAGTTTCCGTCTGTCTGGTTGATGAGGTGAGTATGAGACAGCATCTGTTTTGTTGCTGGATTTAGTCTGGTGTACTGTCTGCTTTCTTGATGGGGTGAATCTGATACAAGTGTCTGTCTGGTTGTTGGTATGCATCTGGGACAGTGTCTGTCTGGTTGATGGGGTGAATCTGGGACAGTATCTGTCTGGTTGATGCGGGGAGTGTGGGACATGGTATGTCTGGCTGTTGGGGTGAGTCTGGAACAGTGTCTGTGTCATTGAAGGGGTGAGTCTGAGACTGTGTCCGACTGGTTGATGGGCTGAGACTGGGAGAGTATCTGTCTGGCTGTTGGGGAGAGTCTGGGACAGTGTCTGACTAGCTGATGGGGTGAGTCTGGGACTGTTATCTGTCTGGTTGATCGGTGATTCTGGGGCATGGTCTGCTTTCCTGGATCATGAGATGATGTTATGTCAGTGTCTGTCTGCTTGATGAGCTGAGTATCGGCCAGTGTCTCTCTTTGTGATAGCTGTCTCCTTGATGGTGCCTGTCTGTCTGCTTGTTGTGACATAGCTGGGACTGTATCTGTCAGTCTTGTTGATGGGTGATGCTGGGAGAATATCTGTCTGCCTGTCTTGTTGATTGGGTGAGTGTCGGGCAGTGTCTATCTGTACATTTCGTTGATGGATTGAGTCTGAGATATTGTCTATCTGACGGGTTGATGGGCTGAATCTGAGAGAGTTTCTGTCTGTCTGGTTGATGAGGTGAGTGTTGGACAGCATCTGTTTGGTTGATGGTGTTAGTCTAGGGTAGTGACTGTCTTGTTGATGGGGCGAATCTGAGAGAGTGTCTGTCTTGTTGTTGGGGTGAGCCTGAGTCAGTGTCTGTCTGGTTGACGGGGTGAGTCTGGGACTGTGTCTGCCTGGCTGATGGCGTGATTCTGGCACAGTATCTGTCTAGCTGTCAGCATGAGCCTGGGACAGTGTCAGTCTGGTTGATGTGTCCAGTCTGGGTCAGTGTCTGCATGTTTGATTGGGTGTCTAAGACAGTGTCTGTCTTGTTGTTGGGGTGAGTCTGTGACTGTGTCAGTCTGGTTGATGGTTGATTCTGGGACAATGTCCGTCTGTCTCTTTTGTTGACAGGTTGAATCTAGGGCAGTGTCTATTGGACTGTCTGGTTGATGGGATGAGTCTGAGACGGTGTCTACCTGACTGGTTGATGGGATGAATCTGTGAGTGTTTCTGTCTGTCTGGTTGATGAGGTGTGTCTGGGATGACAGCTTGGTTAATGGGGTTAGTCTGGGCTAGTGTCTGTCATTTTGATGGGCTGAATCTGATACAAGTGTCTGTCTGGTTGTTGGTGTGAGTCTGAGACAGTGTCTGTCTTGTTGATTGGATGAGTCTGATAAAATGTCTGTCTGGTTGATGGGGCGAGCCTGGGAGTGTGTCTATCTGATTGATTGGGTGAATCTGGGAGAGTGACTGTCTGGCTGTTGGGGTGAGTCTGGGACAGTGTCTGCCTGGTTGATGGGGTGATTGTGGGACAGTACCTGTCTTGTTGTTGGGGTGAGACTGGGACAATGTCTGATTAGTTGATGGGGTCGGTCTAGGACCCGCACTGTCTGGTTGATGGGTGACTCTAGGGCAGGGTCTGTTTTCTGGTTCAAGGGATGATGTTATGTCAATGTCTGTCTATCTGGTTGATGAGATGAGTATTGAACAGTGTCTGTCTGTCTGTCTGCTTGATAGCTGACTGTTTGATGGTGCCTGACTGTCTGCTTGTTGAGATGAGTCTGGGATAGTGCCAGTCTGTTTGTCTGTCTGGTTGATGGGTGAGTGTGTGACAATATCTGCCTGCCTGTTTGATGTGGTGAGTCTGGGACTGTGCCTGTCTGTCTGGTTGATGGGTGACTCTGG
The DNA here is from genome assembly GCA_026770705.1 of Isurus oxyrinchus. Classification (NCBI taxonomy): domain Eukaryota; kingdom Metazoa; phylum Chordata; class Chondrichthyes; order Lamniformes; family Lamnidae; genus Isurus; species Isurus oxyrinchus. Next base: position 40,956,908 of record JANJGN010000006.1, on the reverse strand, counting down.
GACAATGTCTGTCTGTCTGTCTTGTTGATAGGGTGAGTCTAGGGCAGTGTCTATCTGACTGTTTGGTTGATGGGATGTGTCCGAGACGCTGTCTATCTTACGGGGTGATATGATGAATCTGGGACAGCATCTGTTTGGTTGATGGGGTTAGTCTGGAGTAGTGTGTGTCTTGTTGATGGGGGGAATCAGAGACAGTGCCTGTCTGGTTGATGTGTTCAGTCTGTGTCAGTGTCTGACTGGTTGATGGTTGACTGTGAGGCAATGTCTGTCTGTCTGTATTGTTGATAGGGTGATTCTAGGGCAGTGTCTATCTGATTGTCTGGTTAATGGGGTGAGACTGAGATAGTGTCTAAGTGACTGATTGATGAGGTGAGTCTAGGACAGCATCTGTTTTGTTGATGGGTTTAGTCTGGGGTAGTGTCTGCCTGGTTGATGGTTGACTATGGGACAATGTTTTTCTGTCTTTATTGTTGATACTGTGAGCCTAAGGCAGCGTCTATCTGACTCTGGTTGATGGGGTGAATCTGAGATGTTGTCTATCTGATGGGGAGAACCTGAGACAGTTTCTGTCTGTCTGGTTGATGAGGTGAGCCTGGGACAGTGTCTGACTAGCTGATGGGGTGAGTCTGGGACCCATATCTGTCTGGTTAGTGTGTGATTCTGGGGCATGGTCTGTTTTTCTGGTTCATGGGATGACGTTATGTCAGTATCTGGCTGCGTGGTTGATGAGGTGAGTATTGGACAGTTTCTGTCTGTCTGCTTGATAGCTGACTCTTTGATGGTGCCTGTCTGTCTGCTTGTTGAGGTGAGTCTGGGACAGTGCCAGTCTGTTTGTCTGTCTGGTTGATGGGTGATTGTGTGAGAGTATCTGCCTGTCTGTTTGATCTGGTGATTCTGGAACTATGCCTGTCTGTCTAGTTGATGCGCGACTCTGGGACAATGTCTGTCTGTCTGTCTTGTTGATATGGTGATTTTAGGGCAGTGTCTATCTGAACGTCTGCTTGATGGGGTGAGACTGAGACGATGTCTATCTGACGGGTTGATGGGGTGAATCTGGGACAGTTTCTGTCTGTCTGGTTGATGAGGTGAGTCTGGGACAGCATCTGTTTGTTTGATGGTGTTAGTCTAGTGTAGTGCCTGTCTGGTTGATGGAGTGATTCTAGGAAAGTGTCTGCCTGGCTTATGGTTGATGTGTTCAGTCTGAGACAGTGTCTGCCTGGTTGTTGGGGTGAGTCTGGGACAGTATCTCTCTAGTTGCTGGGGCAAGTCTGAGACATTGTCTTTCTAGTTGATGGGATGAGTCTGGGACAGTATCTGTCTGGCTGTTGGGGTGAGTCTTGCACAGTGTCTGACTAGCTTATAGGGTGAGTCTGGGACAGTGTCTGTCTAGTTGTTGGGGTGAGTTTGGGACAGTTTCTGTCTAGCTGATGGGGCGAGTCTGAGACGTTGTCTATTTGAACATCTGATTGATGGGGTGAATCTGAGACGGTGTCTATCTGACTGGTTGATGGGATGAATCTGACACTGTTTCTGTCTGTCTGGTCGATGAGGCGAGTCTGAGACAGCGTCTGTCTTTCTTGTTAATGGGGCTAGTATGGGCCAACATGAGTCTGGTTGATGGTGTGAGTCTGAGACTGTGTCTGCCTGATTGATGGGTTACTCTGGGACAGTGTGTCTGTCTTGTCCAGATAGTGAATCCAGGGCAGTGTCTCTCTGTTTGGTTGATGGGCTGAGTCTGGGTCACGTGTCTGACTGGTTGATGGGTGACTCTGGGTCAGGGTCTGTTTGTATTGTTCATGGGATGACATTATGTCAGTGTCTGTCTGGTTGATGAGATGAATATTGGACAGTGTCTGTCTGACTGCTTGATAGGTGACTCTTGGGCCATGTCTGTCTAGCTGCTTCTTGGGGTATGTCTGGGACAGTGCCAGTCTATTTGTCTGTCTGGTTGATGGGTGAGTGTGTGACAGTATCTGTTGTCTGTTTGATGGGGTTAGTCTGGAGTAGTGTCTGTCTTTTGGTGGGGTGAATCTGAGACAAGTGTCTGTCTGATTAATGGGGAGTGCCTGGGACCTGTCTGGTTGATGGGGCTAGTCTGGGACAGTGTCTGCCTTGTTGATGGGGTGAATCTGGGACAGTATCTGTCTGGCTGTTTGGCTCAGTCTCGGACAGTGTCTAACTAGCTGATGGGGTGAGTCTGCGACCCGTATCTGTCTGGTTGATGGGTGACTCTGGGGCAAGGTGCATGTTTCTGGTTCATGGGATGATGTTATGTCAATGTCTGTCTGTCTGGTTGATGAGATGAGTATTGGACAGTTTCTGTCCGTCTGCTTGATAGCTGACTCTTAGATGGTGCCTGACTATCTGCTTGTTGAGGTGAGTCTGGGACAGTACCAGTCTGTTTGTCTGTCTGGTTGATGGGAGAGTGTCCGACAGCATCTCCCTGTCTGTTTGATGTGGTGAGTCTGGGACTGTGCCTGTATGTCTGGTTGATGGGTGACTCTGGGACAATGTCTGTCTGTCCGTCTTGTCGATATGGTGAGTCTAGGGCAGTGTCTATCTGACTGTCTGGTTGATGGGGTGAGTCTGAGACGGTGTCTATCTGACTGGTTCATGGGGTGAGTCTGGGGCAGTGTCTGCCTGGCTCTTGGGGTGAGTTTGGGACAGTATCTGTCTGGTTGATGTGATGAGTCTGGGACACTGTCCGGTTGTTGTGATGAGTCTAGGGCAATGTCTATCTGACTGTCTGGTTGATGGGGTGAGTCCGAGACGCTTTCTATCTGACTTGTTCATGGGTTGAGTCTGGGACACATGTCTGTCTGGTTGATGGGTGACTCTGGGGCAGGGTCTGTTTGTATTGTTCATGAGATGATGTTAGGTCAGTGTGTGTCTGGTTAGTGAGATGAATAGTGGACATTGTCTGTCTGACTGCTTGATAGGTGACTCTGGGATGATGTCTGTCTATCTGCTTCTTGGAGTGAGTCTGAGACAGTGCCAGTCTGTGTGTCTGTCTGGTTGATGGCTGAGTGTGTGACAGTATCTGTTGTCTGCTTGATGTGGTGAATGTGGGCCTGTGTCTTTTTCTCAGGTTGATGGGTGACTCTGGGACAATATCTGTCTGTCTGTCTTGTTGATAGGCTGAGTCTAGGGCAGTGTCTATCTGAATGTCTAGTTGATGGGGTGAGGATGTGACGGTGTCTATCTGAGTGGTTGATGGGGTGAATCTGGACCAGTTTCTGAGTGTCTTGTTGATGAGGTGAGTCTGGGACAGCATCTGTTTGGTGGATGGGGTCAGTCTGGAATAGTGTCTGTCTTGTTGATGGGGTGAATCTGAGACAAGTGTCTGTCTGGTTAATGGGGTGTGCCTGGGACAGTGTCTGTGTAGTTGTTGGGGTGAGTCTGGGACAGTGTCTGTCTGGTTGATGTGCTCAGTCTGGGTCAGTGTCTGCCTGGTCAATGGTTGACTCTGGGACAATCTCTGTCTGTCTGTATTGTTGATAGGTGAGTCTAGGGCAGTGTCTATCTGACTGTGTGGTTGATGGGGTGAGTCTGAGATGCTGTCTATCTGACTGGTTGATGGGGACAATCTGGGACAGTTTCTCTCTGTCTGCTTGATGAGGTGAGTTTGGGACAGCATCTAATTGATGGGTTTATTCTGGGGTAGTGTCTGTTCTGTTGATGGGTGAATCTGATGCAATTGTCTATCTGCTTTTTGGTGTGAGTCTGAGACAGTGTCTGTTTTGTTGATGGGGTGCATCCAAAACAGTGTCTGTCTGGTTGATGGGGTGAGTCTGGGACAGTGTCTGTCTGGTTGATGGGGTGAGTCTGGGACAGTGTCTGTCTGGCTATTGGGGTGAGTTTGGGACAGTGTCTGTCTGGTTGATGGGGTCAGTCTGGGACCATGTCTGCCTGGTTGATGGGGTGAGACTGGGACAGTATCTGTCTAGCTCTTGTGATGAGCCTGGGACAGTGTCTGTCTGGTTGATGTGTCCAGTCTGGTTCAGTGTCTGCATGGTTGATGGTGCGTCTGTGACAGTGTCTGTCTGGTTGTTGGGATGAGTCTGTGACTGTGTCAGCCTGGTTGATGGTTGATTCTGGGTCAATGTCTGCCTGTCTCTTTTGTTGACAGGTTGAGTCTTGAGCAGTGTCTATCTGACTGTCTGGTTAATGGGGTGACTGGTTGATGGGATGAATCTGGGAGTGTTTCTGTCTGTCTGGTTGATGAGGTGAGTGTGGGAGAACATCTGTTTGGTTGATGGGGTTAGTCTGGGGTAGTGTCTGTCATGTTGATGGGGTGAATCTGATACAAGTTTCTGTCTGGTTGTTGGTGTGAGTCTGACACGGTGTCTGTCTTGTTGATTGGGTGAGTCTGAGACAGAGTCTTTCTGGTTGATGGGGTGAGCCTGGCAGAGTGTCTGTCTGGTTGATGGGGTGGGTCTGGTAGAGTGGCTGTCTGGCTGTTGCGGTGAGTCTGGGACAGGGTATGTCTGGTTGATGGGGTGAGTCTGGGACAGTGTCTGTCTAGCTGATGGGGTGACTCGGAACAGTGTCTGTCTGGAAGTTGGAGTGAGTCTGGGATAATGACCATCTGGTTGATGGAGTGAGTCTGGGACAATGTCTGTCTGGCTATTATGGAGAGTCTAGGACAGTATCTGTCTGGTTGTTGAAGGGAGTCTGGGACAGTCTCTTTCTGGTTGATATGTTCAGTCTGGGCTAGTGTCTGCCTGGTTGATGGGATGAGTCTGGGACAGAATCTGTCTGACTGTTGAGGTGAGTCATGCACTGTGTCCGACTAGCTTTTGGAGTGAGGCTGGAAGTGTGCCTGTGTGGTTGATGGCGTGAGTTAGGGACAGTGTCTGTGTGGTTGTTGGGATGTATCTGAGACAGTGCCTGTCTGGTTGATGTATTCAGTCTGTGTCAGTGTCTGCCTAGTTGATGGTTGACTGTGGGACAATGTCCGTCTGTATTGTTGTTAGGGTGATTCTAGGGCAGTGTCTATCTGACTGTCTGGTTGATGGGGTGAGACTGAGATAGTGTCTAAGTGACTGGTTGATGAGGTGAGTCTGGGACAGCATGTGTTTGGTTGCTGGGTTTAGTCTGGGGTAGTGTCTGTCTAGCTGATGGGGTGGATCTGATACAAGTGTCTGTCTGGTTGTTCGAGTGAGTCTGAGACAGTGTCTGTCTTGTTGATGGGGTGAGTCTGGACAGTGCCCTAATGGTTGATGGGGTGAGTCTGGGACAGTGTCTGTCTAGCTGATGGGGTGACTCTGGAACTGTGTCTGTCTGGAAGTTGGAGTGAGTCTGGGATAATGACCACCTGGTTGATGGAGTGAGTCTGGGACAATGTCTGTCTGGCTATTATGGAGAGTCTAGGACAGTATCTGTCTGGTTGTTGAAGGGAGTCTGGGACAGTCTCTTTCTGATTGATATGTTCAGTCTGGGCTATTGTCTGCCTGGTTGATGGGATGAGTCTGGGACAGAATCTGTCTGACTGTTGAGGTGAGTCATGCACTGTGTCCGACTAGCTTTTGGAGTGAGGCTGGAAGTGTGCCTGTGTGGTTGATGGCGTGAGTTAGAGACAGTGTCTGTGTGGTTGTTGGGGTGTATCTGAGACAGTGCCTGTCTGGTTGATGTGTTCAGTCTGTGTCAGTGTCTGCCTAGTTGATGGTTGACTGTGGGACAATGTCCGTCTGTATTGTTGTTAGGGTGATTCTAGGGCAGTGTCTACCTGACTGTCTGGTTGATGGGGTGAGACTGAGATAGTGTCTAAGTGACTGGTTGATGAGGTGAGTCTGGGACAGCATGTGTTTGGTTGCTGGGTTTAGTCTGGGGTAGTGTCTGTCTAGCTGATGGGGTGGATCTGATTCAAGTGTCTGTCTGGTTGTTGGAGTGAGTCTGAGACAGTGTCTGTCTTGTTGATTGGGTGAGTCTGGACAGTGCCCTTCTGGTTGATGGAGTGAGTCTGGGACAGTGTCTGTCTGGTTGTTGGGATGAGTCTGGGACAATGTCTTTCTGGTTGATGGGCTGTGTCTGGGACAGTGTCTGCCTGGTTGTTGGGGTGAGTCTGGTACAGTGTCTGTCTGGTTGATGTGTTCTGTCTGGGTCAGTGTCTGCCTGGTTGATGTGTGTCTGGGACATTGTCTGTCTGGCTTTTGATGTGAGTCTAGGAATTGTCTGTCTGGTTGATGGGGATGTATCAGGGACAGTGTCTGCCTTATTTTTGGGGTGAAACTGGGACAGTGTCTTTCTGTGTGGTTGAAGTGGTGAGTGTGGGACAGTGGCTGTCTGTCTGGTTGAAGGGTTACTCTGGGACAGTGTGTCTGTCTTGTTTATATAATGAGTCCAGGGCAGTGACTCTCTCTGTTTGGTTGATGGGGTGAGTCTGGGACACGTGTCTGTCTGGTTGACAGGTGACTCTGGGGCAGGATGTGTTTTTCTGGTTCATGGGATGACGTTATGGCAATGTCTGTCTGTCTGTTTGATGAGATGAGTATTGGACGGTGTGTGTTTGTCTGCTTGATAGCTGACTCTTTGATGGTGCCTGACTGTCTAATTGTTGAGGTGAGTCTGGGCCAGTGTCAGTCTGTTTGTCTGTCTGGTTGATGGGTGAGTGTGAGACAGTATCTCGCTGTCTTTTTGATGTGTTGAGTGTGGGACTGTGCCTGTCTGTCTGGTTGATGGGCGACTCTGGGACAATGTCTGTCTGTCTATATTATTGATAGGGTGAGTCTATGCTAGTGGCTATCTGACTGTCTGGTTGATGGGGTGAGTCTGAGACAGAATTTCACAGCCATATCTCCTTTCTCAGTGACTGTCTCCGTCTCCGACTTACCCCACGTGGATTTCAACTGAAATTCCACCCCTCATCTTTCGAACCCACCCAGGATTACCGGTATCTCCGGGACATAAAACGTTTCTCAGACTGCTGTTCCCGTCACATTCTGAAATCCACACTCAGTGCCATGCGCCGCCATATGAACACACTCAACCTCTCCCTCCAGCAGTACCGCCGTACCCTTTTTCAAAGCTGCGCGTGCCCCCAGTTTCATTTTATCCTTCGGCTCATCCGATGCCTCAACAAGAAACTTTTTCTCTTTCTCTCAACTGCTAAGGAACGCAAGCTCCAAGAACTCATCGACACCAACACCCATCTAGGACCCTCCACCCCAGCCTGTCCCTCCGTCCCCACCCCATCTTCCAATCCCAGCCCCAGCCGTGTATTCACTATATCCCCTGACCTTCCCATCTCCGATGCTGAACGTTCAGTGCTCAGCAAAGGACTTAGTTTCATACCCTTACGCCCTCACCTCAATGAATTTCGGGCTCGGCATGATACTGAACTCTTCTTTCGCCATCTTCATCTCCGGGCTCACTTCTGGTTAGTGAGATGAATAGTGGACATTGTCTGTCTGACTGCTTGATAGGTGTCTCTGGGACGATGTCTGTCTATCTGCTTCTTGGAGTGAGTCTGGGATAATGCCAGTCTGTGTGTCTGTCTGGTTGATGGGTGAGTGTGTGACAGTATCTGTTGTCTGCTTGATGTGGTGAATGTGGGCCTGTGTCTGTTTATCAGGTTGATGGGTGACTCTGGGACAATATCTGTCTGTCTGTCCTGTTGATAGGCTGAGTCTAGGGCAGTGTCTATCTGAATGTCTGGTTGATGGGGAGAGTCTGAGATGGTGTTTATCTGAGTGGTTGATGGGGTGAATCTGGAACAGTTTCTGTGTGCCTTGTTGAAGAAGTGAGTCTGGAACAGCATCTGTTTGGTGGATGGGGTTAGTCTGGGGTAGTTTCTGTGTTGTTGATGGGGTGAATCTGAGACAAGTGTCCTTCTGGTTAATGGGGAGTGTCTGGGACGGTGTCTGTCTTGTTGATGGAATGAGTCTGGGACATTGTCCGTCTGGTTGATGGGGTGAGTCTGAGACAGTGTCTGGTTGACGTGTTCAGTCTGGGTCGGTGTCTGCCTGGTTGAGAGGTGTCTGGGACAGTCTCTGTCTGGCTGTCTGGGTGAGTCTGGGACATTGTCTGTCTGGTTGATGTGTTCAGTCTGGGTCGGTGTCTGCCTGGTTGATAGGTGTCCGGGATAGTCTCTGTCTGGCTGTTGGGGTGAGTCTGGGACAGTGTCTGTCTGGTTGATGTGTTCAGTCTGGGTCAGTGTCTTCCTGGTTGATAGGTGTCTGGGTCAGTCTCTGTCTGGCTGTCGGGGTGAGTCTGGGACTGTGTCTTCCTGGTTGATGGGCTGTGTCTGGGACAGTGTCTGCCTGGTTGTTGGGGTGAGTCTGGGACAGTGTCTGTCTGGTTGATGTGTTCAGTCTGGGTCAGTTCTTGCCTGGTTGATGTGTGTCTGGGACATTTTCTGTCTGGCTGTTGCTGTGAGTCTGGGACAGTGTCTGGCTGGTTGAAGGGGCTGTGTCAGGGACAGTATCTGCCTTATTTTTGGGGTAGGTCTGGGACAGTGTCTTTCTGTGTGGTTGAAGTGGTGAGTGTGGGACAGTGGCTGTCTGTCTGGTTGAAGGGTTACTCTGGGACAGTGTGTCTGTCTTGTTTATATAATGAGTCCAGGGCAGTGACTCTCTCTGTTTGGTTGATGGGGTGAGTCTGGGACACGTGTCTGTCTGGTTGACAGGTGACTCTGGGGCAGGGTGTGTTATTCTGGTTCATGGGATGACGTTATGGCAATGTCTGTCTATCTGGTTGATGAGATGAGTATTGGATGGTGTGTGTTTGTCTGCTTGATAGCTGACTCTTTGATGGTGCCTGACTGTCTAATTGCTGAGGTGAGTCTGTGACAGTGTCAGTCTGTTTGTCTGCCTGGTTGATGGGTGAGTGTGAGACAGTATCTCGCTGTCTTTTTGATGTGTTGAGTATGGGACTGTGCCTGTCTGTCTGGTTGATGGGTGACTCTGGGACAATATCTGTCTGTCTGTCTTGTTGATAGGGTGAGTCTAGGGCAGTGTCTATCTGACTGTCTGGTTGATGGGGTGAGTCTGAGACGGTGTCTATCTGATTGTTTGAAGGGGTGAATCTGGGAATTTTTCTGGGTCTCTGGTTGATGAGGTGAGTCTGGGGCAGCATCTGTTTGGCTGATGGGGTTAGTTTGGGGTAGTGTCTTTCTTGTTGATGTGAAGAATCTGAGACAAGTGTCTGTCTGGTTGATGGGGTGAGTCTGGGACAATGTCTGCCTGGCTTTTTGTTGATGTGTTCAATCTGAGAGATTGTGTTCCACATTGATGGGCTGAGTCTTGGTCTACGCCAGTCTGTCTGCCTGGTTCATGCGGTGAGTCTGAGTCAGTGTCTGTCTGTGTTCTTGAAGGGGCTTGTATGGGGCAACACGATTCTATTTGATGGGGTGAGTCTGAGACAGTGTCTGTCTGATTGATGGAGTGAGTTTGGGACAGTGTCTGTCTGGTTGATGGGTTGAGTCTGAGACAGTGTCTGCCTGTCTTTTGTTTGATGTGTTCAGTCTGAGACAGTGTCTGCCTGGTTGTTGGGTTGAGTCTGGGACAGTTTCTGTCTAGCTGATGGGACGGGTCTGAGACATTGTCTTTCTGGCTGTTGGGGTCAGTCTTGGACAGTGTCTGTCTGCTTGGTGGGGTTAGCCTGGGGCATTGTCTGCCTGTCGTTTGGTTGATGTGTTCAGTCTGAGACTGTGTCTGAGTAGCTGATGGGGTGAGTCTGGGATAGTGTCCATCTGATTGATGGAGTGAGTCTGGGACAGTGTCTGTCTAGTTGTTGGGGTGAGTCTGGGCATAGTCTGTCTGGTTCATATGTTCAGTCTGGGACAGCGTCTTTCTGGCTGTTGTGGTGCGTCTGGGATAGTGTCCATCTGATTCATGGGGTGAGTCTGGGACAGTGTCTGCCTGGTTAATGGGATGAGTCTGGGACAGTATCTGTCTAGCTGTTGGGGTGTGTCTTGCACAGTGTCTGACTAGCTGATGGGGAGAGTATGGGACAGTGTCTGGCTGGTTGTTGTGGCGAGTCTGGGACAGTGTCTGTCTGGTTGATGGGGTGAATCTGGGACAGTATCTGTCTGGCTGTTTGGCTCAGTCTCGGACAGAGTCTAACTAGCTGATGGGTTAAGTATTGGACAGTGTCTGATTGTTGTGGTGAGTTTGGGAGAGTGTCTGTCTGGTTGTTGGGGTGAGTCTGGGACAGTGTATATCTGGTTGATGTGTCCAGTCCGGGTCAGTGTCTGTCTGGTTGATGGGGTGTCTTTGACAGTGTCTGTCTGGTTGTTCAGGTGAGTCTGTGACTGTGTCTGTCTGGTTGATGGTTGACTCTGGGACAATGTCTGCCTGTCTGTATTGTTGATAGGTTGAGTCTGAGATGGTGTCGATCTGACTGGTTGATGGGTGTATCTGGAACAGTTTCTGTCTGTCTGTTGAAGAGTTGAGTCTGGAACAACATCTGTTTGGTTGATGGGGTTTATCTGGGGTAGTGTCTGTCTTGTTGATGGCCTGAATCTGATACAAGTGTCTGTCTGGTTGTTGGTGTGAGTCTGAGACAGTGACTGTCTTGTAAATGGGCTGAGTATGAGACAGAGTCTGTCTGGTTGATGGGATGAGTTTGGGAGAGTGTCTGTCTGGCTCTTGGTGTGTGTCTGGAACAGTGTCTGTCTGATTGGTGGGGTGAATCTGGGACAGTGTTTGCCTGGTTGATGGGGTGAGTCTGGAACAGTATCTGTCTGGCTGTTCGAGTGAGTATGGGACAATGTCTGACTAGCTGATGGGGTTAGTCTGGGACCATTATCTGTCTGGTTGATGGGTGAGTCTGGGGCATGGTCTGTTTTTCTGGTTCATGGGATGATGCTATAGCAATGTCTGTCTGTCTGGTTGATAAGATGTTTATTGGACAGTGCCTGTCTGTCTGCTTGATAAATGACTCTTTGACAGTGCCTGACTGCCTGCTTGTTGAGGTGAGTGTGGGACAGTGCCAGTCTGCTTGTCTGTCTGGTTGATGGGTGAGTGTGCGACAGCATCTCCCTATCTGTTTGATGTGGTGAGTCTGGAACTGTGCCTGTATGTCTGGTTGATGGGTGACTCTGTCCGTCTTATTGATATGGTGAGGCTTGGGCAGTGTCTATCTGACTGTCTTGTTGATGGGGTGAGTCTGAGACGGTGTCTATCTGACTGGTTGATGGGGTGAGTCTGGGGCAGTGTCTGTCTGGCTGTTGGGGTGAGTCTGGGACAGTATCTGTCTGGTTGATGTGATGTGTCTGGGACACTGTCTGGTTGTTGTGGTGTGTCTGGGATAGTGTCTGTCTGGTTGATGTGTTCAATCTGGGTCAGTGTCTGCCTGGTTGATAGGTGTCTGGGACAGTCGCTCTCTGGCTGTCGGGGTGAGTATGGGACAGTGTCTGTCTAGCTGAAGGTTTACTCGGGGAAAGTGTGTCTGTCTTCTCCATATAATGAATCCAGGGCAGCGTCTCTCTCTTTGGTTGATCGACTGGGAAACATGTCTTTCTGGTTGATGGGTGACTCTGGGGCAGGGTCTCTTTGTATTGTTCATGGGATGACGTTATGTCAGTGTCTGTCTGGTTAGTGAGATGAATAGTGGACATTGTCTGTCTGACTGCTTGATAGGTGTTTCTGGGACGATGTCTGTCTATCTGCTTCTTGGAGTGAGTCTGGGACAATGCCAGTCTGTGTGTCTGTCTGGTTGATGGGTGAGTGTGTGACAGTATCTGTTGTCTGCTTGATGTGGTGAATGTGGGCCTGTGACTCTTTATCAGGTTGATTGGTGACTCTGGGACAATATCTGTCTGTCTGTCCTGTTGATAGGCTGAGTCTAGGGCAGTGTCTATTTGAATGTCTGGTTGATGGGGAGAGTCTGAGACGGTGTCTATCTGAGTGGTTGATGGGGTGAATCTGGAACAGTTTCTGTGTGCCTTGTTGAAGACGTGAGTCTGGAACAGCATCTGTTTGGTGGATGGGGTTAGTCTGGGGTAGTTTCTGTGTTGTTGATGGGGTGAATCTGAGACAAGTGTCCTTCTGGTTAATGGGGAGTGTCTGGGACGGTGTCTGTCTTGTTGATGGGATGAGTCTGGGACATTGTCCGTCTGGTTGATGGGGTGAGTCTGAGACAGTGTCTGGTTAATGTGTTCAGTCTGGGTCGGTGTCTGCCTGGTTGAGAGGTGTCTGGGACAGTCTCTGTCTGGCTGTCTGGGTGAGTCTGGGACATTGTCTGTCTGGTTGATGTGTTCAGTCTGGGTCGGTGTCTGCCTGGTTGATAGGTGTCCGGGACAGTCTCTGTCTGGCTGTTGGGGTGAGTCTGGGACAGTGTCTGTCTGGTTGATGTGTTCAGTCTGGGTCGGTGTCTTCCTGGTTGATAGGTGTCTGGGTCAGTCTCTGTCTGGCTGTCGGGGTGAGTCTGGGACTGTGTCTTCCTGGTTGATGGGCTGTGTCTGGGACAGTGTCTGCCTGGTTGTTGGGGTGAGTCTGGGACAGTGTCTGTCTGGTTGATGTGTTCAGTCTGGGTCAGTTCTTGCCTGGTTGATGTGTGTCTGGGACATTTTCTGTCTGGCTGTTGCTGTGAGTCTGGGACAGTGTCTGGCTGGTTGATGGGGCTGTGTCAGGGACAGTGTCTGCCTTATTTTTGGGGTGAGTCTGGGACAGTGTCTTTCTGTGTGGTTGAAGTGGTGAGTGTGGGACAGTGGCTGTCTGTCTGGTTGAAGGGTTACTCTGGGACAGTGTGTCTGTCTTGTTTATATAATGAGTCCAGGGCAGTGACTCTCTCCGTTTGGTTGATGCGGTGAGTCTGGGACACGTGTCTGTCTGGTTGACAGGTGACTCTGGGGCAGGGTGTCTTTTTCTGGTTCATGGGATGACGTTATGGCAATGTCTGTCTATCTGGTTGATGAGATGAGTATTGGACAGTGTGTGTTTGTCTGCTTGATAGCAGAGTCCTTGATGGTGCCTGACTGTCTAATTACTGAGGTGAGTCTTGGACAGTGTCAGTCTGTTTGTCTGTCTGGTTGATGGGTGAGTGTGAGACAGTATCTCGCTGTCTTTTTGATGTGTTGAGTGTGGGACTGTGCCTGTCTGTCTAGTTGATGGGTGACTCTGGGACAATATCTGTCTGTCTGTCTTGTTGATAGGGTGAGTCTAGGGCAGTGTCTATCTGACTGTCTGGTTGATGGGGTGAGTCTGAGACGGTGTCTATCTGACTGTTTGAAGGGGTGAATCTGGGAATTTTTCTGGGTCTCTGGTTGATGAGTTGAGTCTGGGGCAGCATCTGTTTCGCTGATGGGGTTAGTCTGGGGTAGTGTCTTTCTTGTTGATGTGAAGAATCTGAGACAAGTGTCTGTCTGGTTGATGGGGTGAGTCTGGGACAATGTCTGCCTGGTTTGTTGTTGATGTGTTCAGTCTGAGAGATTGTGTTCCACATTGATGGGCTGAGTCTGGGTCTGCGCCAGTCTGTCTGCCTGGTTCATGCGGTGAGTCTGAGTCAGTGACTGTCTGTGTTCTTGAAGGGGCTTGTACGGGCCAACACGAGTCTGATTGATGGGGTGAGTCTGAGACAGTGTCTGCCTGTCTTTTGTTTGATGTGTTCAGTCTGAGACAGTGTCCGCCTGGTTGTTGGGTTGAGTCTGGGACAGTTTCTGTCTAGCTGATGGGACGAGTCTGAGACATTGTCTTTCTGGCTGTTGGGGTCAGGCTTGGACAGTGTCTGTCTGCTTGATGGGGTTAGCCTGGGGCATTGTCTGCCTGTCGTTTGGTTGATGTGTTCATTCTGAGACTGTGTCTGAGTAGCTGATGGGGTGAGTCTGAGACAGTGTCTGTCTGATTGATGGAGTGAGTCTGGGACAGTGTCTGTCTAGTTGTTGGGGTGAGTCTGGGCATAGTCTGTCTGGTTCATATGTTCAGTCTGGGACAGTGTCTTTCTGGCTGTTGTGGTGCGTCTGAAATAGTGTCCATATGATTCATGGGGTGAGTCTGGGACAGTTTCTGCCTGGTTAATGGGATGTGTCTGGGACAGTATCTGTCTAGCTGTTGGGTGAGTCTTGCACAGTGTCTGACTAGCTGATGGGGAGAGTATGGGACAGTGTCTGGCTGGTTGTTGTGGTGAGTTTGGGAGAGTGTCTGGCTGGTTGTTCTGGCGAGTCTGGGACAGTATCTGTCTGGTTGATGGGGCTAGTCTGGGACAGTGTCTGCCTTGTTGATGGGGTGAATCTGGGACAGTATCTGTCTGGCTGTTTGGCTCAGTCTCGGACAGTGTCTAACTAGCTGATGGGTTAAGTATTGGACAGTGTCTGTCTGGTTGTTGTGGTGAGTTTGGGAGAGTGTCTGTCTGGTTGTTGGGGTGAGTCTGGGACAGTGTATGTCTGGTTGATGTGTCCAGTCCGGGTCAGTGTCTGTCTGGTTGATGGGGTGTCTTTGACAGTGTCTGTCTGGTTGATGGGGTGTTTATGACAGTGTCTGTCTGGTTGTTCAGGTGAGTCTGTGACTGTGTCTGTCTGGTTGATGGTTGACTCTGGGACAAAGTCTGCCTGTCTATATTGTTGATAGGTTGAGTCTGAGATGGTGTCGATCTGACTGGTTGATGGGTGTATCTGGAACAGTTTCTGTCTGTCTGTTGAAGAGTTGAGTCTGGAACAACATCTGTTTGGTTGATGGGGTTAATCTGGGTTAGTGTCCGTTTTGTTGATGGGCTGAATCTGATACAAGTGTCTGTCTGGTTGTTGGTGTGAGTCTGAGACAGTGACTGTCTTGTAAATGGGCTGAGTATGAGACAGAGTCTGTCTGGTTGATGGGGTGAGTTTGGGAGAGTGTCTGTCTGGCTCTTGATGTGTGTCTGGAACAGTGTCTGTCTGGTTGGTGAGGGGTGAAGCTGGGACAGTGCTTGCCTGGTTGATGGGGTGAGTCTGGAACAGTATCTGTCTGGCTGTTCGGGTGAGTCTGGAACAGTGTCTGACTAGCTGATGGGGTTAGTCTGGGACCCTTATCTGTCTGGTTGATGGGTGAGTCTGGGGCATGGTCTGTTTTTCTGGTTCATGGGATGATGTTATAGCAATGTCTGTCTGTCTGGTTGATAAGATGTTTATTGGACAGTGCCTGTCTGTCTGCTTGATAAATGACTCTTTGACAGTGCCTGACTGTCTGATTGTTGAGGTGAGTCTGGGAAAGTGCCGGTCTGTTTGTCTGTCTGGTTCATGTTTCAGTGTGTGACAGTATCTCCCTGTCAGTTTGATGTCTTGAGTCTGGGACTGTGCCCTCCTGTCTGGTTGAGGGTGACTCTGGGCCAATGTCCGTCTGTCTGTCTTGTTGATAGTGTGAGTCTAGGGCAGTGTCTATCTGACTGTTTGGTTGATGGGATGAGTCTGAGATGCTGTCTATCTTATTGGTTGATGTGGTGAATCTGGGACAGTATCTGTTTGGTTGATGGGGTTAGTCTGGGGTAGTGTGTGTCTTGTTGATGGGGGGAATATGAGACAAGTGTCTGGCTGGTTCATGGGGTGAGTCTGGGACAGTGTCTGTCTGGTTGCTGGGGTGAAACTGGGACAGTGTCTGCCGGGCTCTTGGGTGATGTCTTCAATCTCACAGAGTTTCTGCCTCCTTGTTCAGGTGAGTCTGGGAGACTGTGTGACTGGTTGATGGTGTGAGATTGGGACAGTATTTGTCTGTCTATCTAGTTGTTGTGGTGAGACTGGGACTGTGCCAGCCTGTCTGTCTGGTTCATGGAGTGAGTATGAGACAGTGTCTGTCTGATTGATGTGATGAGCCTGGGACAGTTTCTGTCTAGCTGAATGGGTGAATCTGGAACAGTGTCTGCCTGTGTTTTGGTTGATGTGTTCAGTCTGAGATAGTGTCTGCCTGATTGTTGGGGTGAGTTTTGCACAGTTTCTGTCTAGCTGATGGGGCTAGTCTGAGACATTGTCTTTCTGGCTGTTGGGGTGAGTCTGGCACAGTGTCTGCCTGCTTGATGGGATTTTTCTGGGACAGTGTCAGCCTGTCGTTTGGTTGATGTGTTCAGTCTGAGACAGTGTCTTCCTGGTTGATGGGGTGAGTCTGGGACAGTGTCTGTCTAGCTGATGGGGTGAGTCTGGAACAGTGTCTATCAGAACATCTGGTTGATAGGCTGAGTCTGAGACGGTGTCTATCTGATGGGTTGATGGGGTGAATCTGGCACTGTTTCTATCTGTCTGGTTCATGAGGTGAGTCTGGGACAGCGTCTTTTTGGTTGATGGAGTTAGTATTGGTTAGTGTCTGTCTTGTTGAGGGGTGAATCTGAGACAAGTGTCTGTCTGGTTAATGGGGAGTTATTGGACAGTGTCTGGCTGGCTTTTGGTTAATGTTTTCAGTCTGAGAGAGTGTCTGCCTTGTACTGGGATGGGTCTGGGAGAGTGTTTGACTGGTTGATGGTGTGAGACTGGGACAATATTTGTCTGTCTGTCTGGCTTTTGGGGTGAGTCTGGGAGTGTGCCAGCCTGTCTGTCTGGTTCATGGGATGAGTTTGTGTCAGTGTCTGTCTGTCTTGTTAATGGGGCTAGTATGGGCCAACACGGGTCTTTTTGATAGGGTGAGTCTGAGATTGTGTCTGCCTGATTGACAGGTTGAGTCTGGGACTGTGTCTGTCCGATTGATGTGGTGAGTATGGGAATGTGTATGCATGGCTTTTGGTTGATGTGCTCAGTCTGAGACAGAGTCTGCCTGTTTGTAGGTTGAATCTGGGAGAGTATCTGTCTGACTGTTGGGGTGAGTCTGAGACATTGTCTTTCTGGCTGTTGGGTTGAGTCTGGGACAGTATCTGTCTGCTTGATGGGGTTAGTCTGGGACATTGTCTGCCTGTCATTTGGTTGATGTGTTCAGTCTGAGACAGCGTCTGCCTGGTTGATAGGGTGAGTCTGAGATTGTGTCTGCCTGATTGACAGGTTGAGTCTGGGACTGTGTCTGTCCGATTGATGTGGTGAGTATGGGAATGTGTATGCATGGCTTTTGGTTGATGTGCTCAGTCTGAGACAGAGTCTGCCTGTTTGTAGGTTGAATCTGGGAGAGTATCTGTCTGACTGTTGGGGTGAGTCTGAGACATTGTCTTTCTGGCTGTTGGGTTGAGTCTGGGACAGTATCTGTCTGCTTGATGGGGTTAGTCTGGGACATTGTCTGCCTGTCATTTGGTTGATGTGTTCAGTCTGAGACAGTGTCTGCCTGGTTGATGGGGTGAGTCTGGGATAATGACCATCTGGGTGATGGAGTGAGTCTGGGACAATCTTTGTCTGGCTATTTGGGAGAGTCTAGGACAGTATCTGGTTGGTTGTTGAGGGAAGTCTGGGGCAATCTCTTTCTGGTTGATATGTTCAGTCTGGGATAGTGTCTGCCTGGTTGATGAGGTGAGACTGGGACAGAATCTGTCTGGCTTTTGGGGTGAGTCATTCACTGTGACTGACTAGCTATTGAGGCTGGGAGTGTGTCTGTGTGGTTGATGGCGTGAGTTAGGGACAGTGTCTGTGTGGTTGTTGGGGTGAATCTGAGACAGTGTCTGTCTGGTTGATGTGTTCAGTCTGTGTCAGTGTCTGCCTGGTTGATGGTTGACTGTGGGATAATGTCTGTCTGTCTGTATTGTTAATAGGGTGATTCTAGGGCAGTGTCTATCTGACTGGTTGATGGGGTGAGACTGAGATAGTGTCTAAGTGACTGGTTGATGAGGTGAGTCTGGGACAGCATCTGTTTGGTTGCTGGGTTTAGTCTGGGGTAGTGTCTGTCTTGTTGATGGGGTGGATCTGATTCAAGCGTCTGTCTGGTTAATGGAGTGGGTCTAGGACAGTGTCTGCCTGGCTGATGGGGTGAGTCTGGGACCCGTATCTGTCTGGTTGATGGGTGACTCTGGGGCATGGTCTGTTTTTCTGGTTCATGGGATCGCGTTATGTCAGTAACTGGCTGTCTGGTTGGTGAGGTGAGAATTGGACAGTTTCTGCCTGTCTGCTTGATAGCTGAATCATTGACGGTGCCTTTCTGTCTGCGTATTGAGGTGAGTCTGGGACAGTGCCAGTCTGTTTGCCTGTCTGGTTGATGGGTGAGTGTGTGACACTATCTGCCTGTCTGTTTGATGTGGTGAGTCTGGGTCTGTGCCCCTCTGTCTAGTTGATGTGCGACTCTGGGACAGTGTCTGCCTGTCTTTTGGTTGATGTGTTCACTCTGAGACAGTGTCTGCCTGGTTGTTGAATTGAGTCTGGGACAGTGTCTAATTGACTGGTTGATGGGGTGAATCTGGGACTGTTTCTGTCTGTCTGGTTAATGAGGTGGGTCTGGGACAGTGCCTGTCTGGTTGTTGTTGTGAGTTTGGGACATTGTCTGTCTGGTTGATGGGGTGAGGCTGGTTTTTGAACTGAGTCTGGGATAGTGTCTCTCTGGGTGGTGTGTTTAGTCTGGGACAGTGTCTGCCTGGTTTATGGGGTAAGATTGGGACAGCATCCGCCTTGCTTTTGAGGTGATTCTGGGACAGTGTCTTACTAGCTGAAGCGGTGAACCTGGGACAGTATCTGACTAGTTGAAGGGGTGGGTCTGGGACAGTAACTGTCTGGCTGTTGGGGTGGGTCTGATACAGTTTCTGACTAGCTGATGGGTTGTGTCGGGGACAGTGTCTGTCTGGTTGTTGGGGTGAGCTTGCAACAGCGTCTGTCTGGTTGATGAGGTGAGTCTTTGTCAGTGTTTGTCTGGTTGATGTGTTCAGTCTGGGTCAGTGTCTGCTTGGTTGATGGGTATCTGGGACAGTGTCTGACTGGCTGTTGGGGTGAGTCTGGGACAGTGTCTGTCTGGTTGATGGGTTGTGTTTGGGACAGTGTCTGCCTAGTTGTTGGGCTGAGTTTGGGAAAGTGTCTGTCTGTCTGGCTGAAGTGGTGAGTGTTGGACTGTATCTGTCTGGTTGAAGGGTTACTCTGGGACAGTATCTCCCTGTCTTGTTCATAGAATGAGGCTAGGGCAGTGTCTCTCTGTTTGGTTGATGGGGTGGTCTGGGACACGTGTCTGTCCAGTTGATGGGTGACTCTGGGGCAGGGTCTGTTTGTCTGGTTCATGGGATGACATTTTGTCAATGTCTGTCTGTCTGGTTTATGAGATGAATATTGGACAGTGTCTGTCTGACTGCTTGATAGGTGACTCTGGTACGATGACTGTCTGTCTGCTTGTTGAGGTGAGCATGGGACAGTGCCAGTCTATTTGTCTGTCTGCTTGATGTGGTGAGTCTGGGACTGTGCATGTCTGTCTGACTGATGGGTGACACTGGGACAATGTCTGTCTGTCTGTCTTGTTGATTGGGTGAGTCTAGGCCAGTGTCTTTCTGACTGTCTGTTTGATGGGGTGGGTCTGAGACAGTGTCTATCTGACTGATTGATGGGTTGAATCTGGGAGAGTTTGTGTCTGTCTGGTTGATGAGGTGAGTCTGGTCCAGCATCTGTCTGGTTGATGGGGTTAGTCTGGGGGAGTATCTGTCTCGTTGATGGAGTGAATCTGAGACAAGTGTCTGTCTGGTTGTCGGTGTGAGTCTGGGACAGTGTCTGTCTTGTTGATTCGGATAGTTTGATACAGTGTCTGTGTGGTTGATGGGGTGAGTCTGGGACAATGTCTATTTGACTGATTGGTTGAATCAGGGACAGTTTCTGTCTGTCTGGTTAATGAGGTGGGTCTGGGAAAGTGTCTGTCTGGTTGTTGTTGTGAGTGTGGGACATTGTCTGTCTGGTTGATGTGTTCAGTCTGGGATAGTGTCTGCCTGTTTATTATGGTGAGTCTGGGACAGTATCTGTCTGGCTGTTGGTGTGAGGTTTACACAGTTTCTGACTAGCTGATGGGCAGAGTCTGGGACAGTGTCTGTCTGGTTGATGGGGTGAGTTTGGGACAGTATCAGTGTCACTTTTGGGGTGGGTCTGGGACAGTGTCTGACTAGCTGAAGCGGTGAACCTGGGACAGTATCTTACTAGCTGAAGGGGTGAGTCTGGGACAGTATCTGTCTGGCTGTTGGGCTGGGTCTAATAGAGTTTCTCACTAGCTGATGTGTTGTGTCGGGGACAGTGTCTGTCTGGTTGATGGGGTAAGTTTGGGACAGTATCAGTCTTGCTTTTGAGGTGAGTCTAGGACAGTGTCTGACTAGCTGAAGCGGTGAATCTGGGACAGTGTCTGACTAGCTGAAGGGGTGAGTCTGGGACAGTATCTGTCTGGCTGTTGGGGTGGGTCTGGTACAGTTTCTGACTAGCTGATGGGTTTTGTCGGGGACAGTGTCTGTCTGGTTGTTGGGGTGAGTTTGGGACAGTATCAGTCTTGTTTTTGAGGTGAGTCTGGGACAGTGTCTGTCTGTCTGTTGGGGTGGGCCTGGTACAGTTTCTGACTAGCTGATGGGCTGTGTCGGGGACAGTGTCTGTCTGGTTGTTGGGGTGAGCTTGCAACAGCGTCTGTCTGGTTGATGAGGTGAGTCTTTGTCAGTGTCTGTCTGGTTGACATGTTCAGTTTGGGTCAGTGTCTGGCTGGTTGATGGGTGTCTGGGACAGAATCTGACTGGCTGTTGGGGTGAGTCTGGGACAGTGTCTGTCTGGTTGATGGGTTGTGTCTGGGACAGTGTCTGCCTGATTGTTGGGCTGAGTTTGGGACAGTGTCTGTCTGTCTGGCTGAAGTGGTGAGTATGGGACTGTATCTGTCTGGTTGAAGGGTTACTCTGGGACAGTACCTCTCTATCTTGTTCATAGAATGAGTCTAGGGCAGTGTCTCTCTGTTTGGTTGATGGGGTGGTCTGGGACACATGTCTGTCCAGTTGATGGGTGACTCTGGGGCAGGGTCTGTTTGTCTGGTTCATGGGATGACATTTTGTCAGTGTCTGTCTGTCTGGTTTATGAGATGAATATTGGACAGTGTCTGTCTGACGGCTTGATAGGTGACTCTGGTACGATGACTGTCTGTCTGCTTGTTGAGGTGAGCATGGGACAGTGCCAGTCTGTTTGTCTGTCTGGTTGATGGGTGAGTGTGTGACGTCATCTGCCTGTCTGCTTGATGTGGTGAGTCTGGGACTGTGCATGTCTGTCTGACTGATGGGTGACGCTGGGACCATGTCTGTCAGTCTGTCTTGTTGATTGGGTGAGTCTAGGCCAGTGTCTATCTGACTGTCTGTTTGATGGGGTGGGTCTGAGACGGTGTCTATCTGACTGATTGATGGGGTGAATCTGCGAGAGTTTGTGTCTGTCTGGTTGATGAGGTGAGTCTAGGGGAGTATCTGTCTTGTTGATGGGGTGAATCTGAGACTAGTGTCTGTCTGGTTGTTGGTGTGAGTCTGGGACATTGTCTGTCTGGCTGTTGATGTGATTCTGGGACACTGTCTGTCTTGTTGATTTGGAGAGTGTGGTACAGTGTCTGTGTGGTTAATGGGGTGAGTCTGGGACAATGTCTATTTGACTGATTGATTGGTTGAATCAGGGACAGTTTCTGTCTGTCTGGTTAATGTGCTGAGTCTGGGACAGTGTCTGACTGGTTGTTGTGGTGAGTCTGGGACGGTGTCTGTCTGGTTGATGTGTTCACTCTGGGATAGATTCTGCCTGGTTGATGTGGTGTGTCTGGCATAATGTCTGTCTGGCTGTTGGGGTGAGTCTGGGACCATGTCTGTCTGGTTTTGGTGCTGAGTCTGGGACGGTGCCAGTCTGTTTGTCTGTCTGGTTAATGGATGAGTGTGTGACAGTATCTGCCTGTCTCTTTGATGTGGTGAGTCTGAGACTTTGCCGGTCTGTCTGGCTTATGGGTGACTCTGGGACAATGTCTGTCTGTCTTTCTGCCTTGTTGATTGGGTGAGTCTAGGCCAGTGTCTATCTGACTGTCTTTTTGATGGGGTGAGTCTGAGACGGTGTCTAACTGACTGGTTGATGGGGTGAATCTGGGACAGTTTCTGTCTGTCTGGTTGATGGGATGAGTCTGTGACTGCATCTGTCTGGTTGATGGGGTTAGTCTGGGATAGTATCAGTCTTGTTCCTAGGGTGAATCTGTGACAAGTGTCTGTCTGGTTGATGGGTGAGACTGGGACAGTATCTGTCTTGTTGATTGGGTGAGTTTGAAACAGTGTCTGTGTGGTTGATGAGGTGAGTCTGGGACAGTGTCTGCCTGTCTTCTGGTTGATGAGTTCACTCTGAGACAGTGTCTGCCTGGTTGTTGAACTGAGTCTGGGACAGTGTCTAATTGACTGGTTGATGGGGTGAATCTGGGACTGTTTCTGTCTGTCTGGTTAATGAGGTGGGTCTGGGACAGTGCCTGTCTGGTTGTTGTTGTGAGTTTGGGACATTGTCTGTCTGGTTGATGGGGTGAGGCTGGTTTTTGAACTGAGTCTGGGATAGTGTCTCTCTGGGTGGTGTGTTTAGTCTGGGACAGTGTCTGCCTGGTTTATGGGGTAAGTTTGGGACAGTATCCGCATTGCTTTTGAGGTGATTCTGGGACAGTGTCTTACTAGCTCAAGCAGTGAACCTGGAACAGTATCTGACTAGTTGAAGGGGTGAGTCTGGGACAGTATCTGTCTGGCTGCTGGGGTGGGCCTGGTAGAGTTTCTGACTAGCTGATGGGTTGTGTCGGGGACAGTGTCTGTCTGGTTGTTGGGGTGAGCTTGCAACAGCGTCTGTCTGGTTGATGAGGTGAGTCTTTGTCAGTGTTTGTCTGGTTGATGTGTTCAGTCTGGGTCAGTGTCTGCTTGGTTGATAGGTGTCTGGGACAGTCTCTGACTGGCTGTTGGGGTGAGTCTGGGACAGTGTCTGTCTGGTTGATGGGTTGTGTTTGGGACTGTGTCTGCCTGGTTGTTGGGCTGAGTTTGGGACAGTGTCTGTCTGTCTGGCTGAAGTCGTGAGTATGGGACTGTATCTGTCTGGTTGAAGGGTTACTCTGGGACAGTATCTCCCTGTCTTGTTCATAGAATGAGGCTAGGGCAGTGTCTCTCTGTTTGGTTGATGGGGTGGTCTGGGACACGTGTCTGTCCAGTTGATGGGTGACTCTGGGGCAGGGTCTGTTTGTCTGGTTCATGGGATGACATTTTGTCAGTGTCTGTCTGTCTGGTTTATGAGATGAATATTGGACAGTGTCTGTCTGACTGCTTGATAGGTGACTCTGGTACGATGACTGTCTGTCTGCTTGTTGAGGTGAGCATGGGACAGTGCCAGTCTGTTTGTCTGTCTGGTTGATGGGTGAGTGTGTGACGTCATCTGCCTGTCTGCTTGATGTGGTGAGTCTGGGACTGTGCATGTCTGTCTGACTGATGGGTGACACTGGGACAATGTCTGTCTGTCTGTCTTGTTGATTGGGTGAGTCTAGGCCAGTGTCCTTCTGACTGTCTGTTTGATGGGGTGGGTCTGAGACAGTGTCTATCTGACTGATTGATGGGTTGAATCTGGGAGAGTTTGTGTCTGTCTGGTTGATGAGGTGAGTCTGGTCCAGCATCTGTCTGGTTGATGGGGTTAGTCTGGGGGAGTATCTGTCTCGTTGATGGAGTGAATCTGAGACAAGTGTCTGTCTGGTTGTCGGTGTGAGTCTGGGACAGTGTCTGTCTTGTTGTTTCGGATAGTTTGATACAGTGTCTGTGTGGTTGATGGGGTGAGTCTGGGACAATGTCTATTTGACTGATTGGTTGAATCAGGGACAGTTTCTGTCTGTCTGGTTAATGAGGTGGGTCTGGGAAAGTGTCTGTCTGGTTGTTGTTGTGAGTGTGGGACATTGTCTGTCTGGTTGATGTGTTCAGTCTGGGATAGTGTCTGCCTGTTTAATGTGGTGAGTCTGGGACAGTATCTGTCTGGCTGTTGGTGTGAGGTTTACACAGTTTCTGACTAGCTGATGGGCAGAGCCTGGGACATTGTCTGTCTGGTTGTTGTGGTGAGCCTGGGACAGTGTCTGTCTGGTTGATGGGGTGAGTTTGGGACAGTATCAGTCTCGCTTTTGAGGTGGGTCTGGGACAGTGTCTGACTAGCTGAAGCGGTGAACCTGGGACAGTATCTGACTAGCTGAAGGGGTGAGTCTGGGACAGTATCTGTCTGGCTGTTGGGGTGGGTCTGGTACATTTTCTGACTAGCTGATGGGTTTTGTCGGGGACAGTGTCTGTCTAGTTGTTGGGGTAAGTTTGGGACAGTATCAGTCTTGTTTTTGAGGTGAGTCTGGGACAGTATCTGTCTGTCTGTTGGGGTGGGCCTGGTGCAGTTTCTGACTAGCTGATAGGTTGTGTCGGGGACAGTGTCTGTCTGGTTGTTGGGGTGAGCTTGCAACAGCGTCTGTCTGGTTGATGAGGTGAGTCTTTGTCAGTGTCTGTCTGGTTGACGTGTTCAGTCTGGTTCAGTATCTGCCTGGTTGATGGGTGTCTGGGACAAAGTCTGACTGGCTGTTGGGGTGAGTCTGGAACAGTGTCTGTCTGGTTGATGGGTTGTGTTTGGGACTGTGTCTGCCTGGTTGTTGGGCTGAGTTTGGGACAGTGTCTGTCTGTCTGGCTGAAGTGGTGAGTGTGGGACTGTATCTGTCTGGTTGAAGAATTATTCTGGGACAGTAGCTCTCTGGCTTGTTCATAGAATGAGTCTAGGGCAGTGTCTCTCTGTTTGGTTGATGGGGTGGTCTGGGACACATGTCTGTCCAGTTGATGGGTGACTCTGGGGCAGGGTCTGTTTGTCTGGTTCATGGGATGACATTTTGTCAGTGTCTGTCTGTCTGGTTTATGAGATGAATGTTGGACAATGTCTGTCTGACTGCTTGATAGGTGACTCTGGTACGATGACTGTCTGTCTGCTTGTTGAGGTGAGTCTGGGACAGTGCCAGTCTGTTTGTCTGTCTGTTTGATGGGTGAGTGTGTGACGTCATCTGCCTGTCTGCTTGATGTGGTGATTCTGGGACTGTGCATGTCTGTCTGACTGATGGGTAACACTGGGACAATGTCTGTCAGTCTGTCTTGTTGATTGGGTGAGTCTAGGCCAGTGTCTATCTGACTGTCTGTTTGATGGGGTGGGTCTGAGACGGTGTATATCTGACTGATTGATGGGGTGAATCTGCGAGAGTTTGTGTCTGTCTGGTTGATGAGGTGAGTCTGGGGGAGTATCTGTCTTGTTGATGGGGTGAATCTGAGACTAGTGTCTGTCTGGTTGTTGGTGTGAGTCTGGGACACTGTCTGTCTTGTTGATTTGGAGAGTTTGGTACAGTGTCTGTGTGGTTAATGGGGTGAGTCTGGGACAATGTCTATTTGACTGATTGATTGGTTGAATCAGGGACAGTTTCTGTCTGTCTGGTTAATGTGCTGAGTCTGGGACAGTGTCTGACTGGTTGTTGTGGTGAGTATGGGACGGTGTCTGTCTGGTTGATGTGTCAGTCTGGGATAGATTCTGCCTGGTTGATGTGGTGTGTCTGGGATAATGTCTGTCTGGCTGTTGGGGTGAGTCTGGGACCGTGTCTGTCTGGTTTTGGTGCTGAGTCTGGGACGGTGCCAGTCTGTTTGTCTGTCTGGTTGATGGATGAGTGTGTGACAGTATCTGCCTGTCTCTTTGATGTGGTGAGTCTGGGACTTTGCCGGTCTGTCTGGCTGGTGGGTGACTCTGGGACAATATCTCTCTGTCTTTCTGCCTTGTTGATTGGATGAGTCTAGGCCAGTGTCTATCTGACTGTCTTTTTGATGGGGTGAGTCTGTGACGGTGTCTAACTGACTGGCTGATGGGGTGAATCTTGGACATTTTGTGTCAGTCTGGTTAATGAGGTGATTCTGGGACAGCATCTGTCTGGTTTATTTGGTTAGTCTGGGGTAGTATCAGTCTTGTTCATAGGGTGAATTTGAGACAAGTGTCTGTCTGGTTGTTGTGTGAGTCTGGGACATTATCTGTCTTGTTGATTGTGTGAGTCTGAAACGGTGTCTGTGTGGTTGATGGGGTGAGTCTGGGACAGTGTCTGCATGTCTTTTGGTTGATGTGTTCAGTCTGAGACAGTGTCTGCCTGGTTGTTGAATTGAGTCTGGGACACTGTCTAGTTGACTGGTTGATGGGGTGAATCTGGGACTGTTTCTGTCTGTCTGGTTAATGAGGTGGGTCTGGGACAGCGTATGGTTGTTGTTGTGAGTTTGGGACATTGTCTGTCTGGTTGATGTGTTAAGCTTGGGATAGTGTCTGCCTGTTTAATGTAGTGAGTCTGGGACAGTATCTGTCTGGCTGTTGGTGTGAGGTTTGCACAGTGTCTGACTAGCTGATGGGCAGAGTCTGGGACAGTGTCTGTTTAGTTGTTGTGGTGAGCCTGGGACAGTGTCTGTCTGGTTGATGGGGTGAGTTTGGGACAGTATCAGCCTTGTTTTTGAGGTGAGTCTGGGACAGTGTCTGACTAGCTGAAGCGGTGAATCTAGGACAGCATCTGATTAGCTGAAGGGGTGAGTCTGGGACAGTATCTGTCTGGCTGTTGGGTTGGGTCTGGTACAGTTTCTGACTAGCTGATGGGTTGTGTCAGGGACAGTGTCTGTCTGGTTGTTGGGATGAGTTTGGGACAGTATCAGTCTTGCTTTTGAGAGAAGTCTGGGATAGTGTCTGACTAGCTGAATTGCTGAATCTGGGACAGTATCTGACTAGCTGAAGGGGTGAGTCTGGGACAGTATCTGTCTGGCTGTTGGGATGTGCCTGGTGTAGGTTCAGACTAGCTGATGGGTTGTGTCGGGGACAGTGTCTATCTGGTTGTTGGGGTGAGTTTTCAACAGCGTCTGTCTGGTTGATGAGGTGAGACTGTGACAGTGTCTGTCTGGCTGTTGGGGTGATTCTGGGACAGTGTCTGTCTGTTTGTTGGGATGAGTCTTTGTCAGTGTCTGTCTGGTTGATGTGTTCAGTCTGGGTCAGTGTCTGCCTGCTTGATGGGTGTCTGGGACAGTGTCTGCCTGGCTGTTGGGGTGAGTCTGGGACAGTGTCTGTCTGTTTGATGGGGTGTGTCTGGGATAGTGTCTGCCTGGTTGTTGGGCTGAGTTTGGAACAGTGTCTGTCTGTCTGGCTGAAGTGGTGAGTGTTGGACTGTATCTGTCTGGTTGAAGAGTTACTCTGGGACATTATCTCTCCATCTTATTCATATGATGAGTCTAGGGCAGTGTCTCTCTGTTTGGTTGATGGGGTGGTATGGGATACGTGTCTGTCCAGTTGATGGGTGACTCTGGGGCAGGGTCTGTTTGTCTGGTTCATGGGATGACATTTTGTCAGTGTCTGTCTGTCTGGCTTATGAGATGAATATTGGACAGTGTCTGTCTGACTGCTTGATAGGTGACTCTGGTACGATGACTGTCTGCTTGTTGAGGTGAGTCTGGGACAGTGCCAGTCTGTTTGTCTGGTTGATGGGTGAGTGTGTGACGTCATCTGCCTGTCTGCTTGATGTGGTGAGTCTGGGACTGTGCCTGTCTGTCTGACTGATGGGTGACTCTGGGGCAATGTCTGTCAGTCTGTCTTGTTGATTGGGTGAGTCTAGGCCAGTGTCTATCTGACTGTCTGTTTTATGGGGTGAATCTGAGACAAGTGTCTCTGGTTTTTGGTGGGAATCTGGGACAGGGTGGTCCACTCCTCCATCACCCCCTACTCCTCAACCCCCACTTATGGCACCAGCCCATGCCCACGCAAAAGATGTAACACCTGCCCCTTCACTTCCTCTCTCCTCACCATCCAAGGGTCCAAACACTCCTTTCAAGTGAAGCATCATTTCACTTGCATTTCCCCCAAATTAGTCTACTGCATTCGTTGCTCCCAATGCGGCCTCCTCTACATTGGAGAGACCAAACGTAAAATGGGCGACTGCTTTGCAGAACACCTGCAGTCTGTCCACAAGAATGACCCAAACCTCCATGTTGCTTGCCATTTCAACACTCCACCCTGCTCTCTTGCCCACATGTCTGTCCTTGCCTTGCTGCATTGTTCCAGTGAAGCCCAACGCAAACTGGAGAAACAACACCTCATCTTTCGACTAGGCACTTTACAGCCTTCCGGACTGAATATTGAATTCAACAACTTTAGGTCCTGAACTCCCTCCTCCATCCCCACCCCCTTTCTGTTTCTTCCCCCTTCCTTTTGTTTTTTTCCAATAAATTATATAGATTTTTCTTTTTCCCACCTATTTCCATTATTTTTAAATATTTTTAAATCTTTTATGCTCCCCCACCCCCACTAGAGCTATACCTTGAGTGCCCTATCATCCATTCTTAATTAGCACATTCGTTTAGATATATATCTCCAACTTCAACACCTATGTGTTCTTTTGTTCTGTTGTCTGTGACATCTTTTGATGATCTGCTTCTATCACTGGTGCTTGTCCCTACAACCACATCGCCCCCCTCCACTTCTCTCCCCCCCTCCCAACCCACCCCACTACCCCCCCCAACACACATACACACACACCTTAAACCAGTTTATATTTCACCCCTTTCCTATTTCTACTTAGTTCTGTCAAAGGGTCATGAGGACTTGAAACGTCAACTCTTCTCCGCCGATGCTGCCAGACCTGATGAGTTTTTCCAGGTAATTCTGTTTTTGTTTTGGATTTCCAGCATCCGCAGTTTTTTGTTTTTATCTCTGTGGAGAGGAACACAGTTAACATTTCAAGACTGTATGGCTCTTCAACACAACTAAGGAAAAATAGAAAAGAGGTGAAATATAAGCTGGTTTAAGGTGGGTTGGGACAGGTAGAGCTGGATAGAGGGCCAGTGATAGGTGGAGATAACCAAAAGATATCTCCAACAACTCATCGACAGCAACGCCCATCCAGGACCCTCCAACCCTGCCTGTCCCTCTGTCCATATCTCGTTTTCCAATCCCAGCCCTGGCCGTGTATTCACTATACCCCCTGACTTTCCCCTCTCCGATGCTGAACGTTCAGTGCTCAGCAAAGGACTTGGTTTCATACCCTTGCGCCCTCATCTCAATGAATTTCGGGTTCGGCAAGATGCTGAACTCTTCTTCCGTCGACTTCGTCTCCGTGCTCACTTCTTTGAACAGGATTCCTCTCCCTGTTCAATGGGTCCTTTTACCCGCCTCCAATATTCTTCCTCCACCTGGATCCCTCCCTCTGGATTCTTACCTTCTCTTGAGAACTGTCGGCGTGACATTAGTCATCTCAATTTCTCCTCTCCTCTCACCCACTCTAACCAGTCTCTCTCTGAACTTGCTGCACCACGTTCTTTCAGATCCAACCTTGACAATGTCATGAAACCTGCTGAGAAGGGTGGTGCTGTTGTTGTCTGGTGCGCTGACCTCTATCTCGCAGAGGCTGAGTGTCAACTCGCAGACACTTCCTCCTACCTCTCCCTGGACCATGACCCCACCACTGAACATCAAACCATTGTTTCCAGCACTGTTACTGACCTCAACAAAAACAAAAACATAAATACCTGGAAAAACTCAGCAGGTCTGGCAGCATCGGCGGAGAAGAAAAGAGTTGACGTTTCGAGTCCTCATGACCCTTCGACAGAACTTGAGTTTGAGTCCAAGAAAAAGTTGAAATATAAGCTGGTTTAAGGTGTGTGTGTGGGGGGCGGAGAGAGAGACCTCATCTCCTCTGGAGATCTTCCTTCCACAGCTTCCAACCTGATAGTCTCCCAACCTCAGACAGTCCGCTTCGACCTCCTACCCAAAATCCACAAACAGGACTGTCCCGGCAGACCGATCATGTCAGCCTGTTCCTGCCCCATGGAACTCATTTCTTGCTATCTTGACTCCATTCTCTCTCCCCTTGTCCAGTCCCTTCCCACCTACATCCGTGATTCCTCTGACACCCTACATCATGTCAACCATTTCCAGTTCCCTGACCCCAACCGCCTCCTCTTCACCATGGACATCCAATCCCTCTACACCTCCATCCCCCACCGGGATGGTCTGATGGCTCTCCACTTCTTCCTCGAACAGAGGCCCAAACAATCCCCATTCACCATTACTCTCCTCCATCTGGCTGAACTTGTTCTCTCACTGAACAATTTCTTCTTAAACTCCTCTCACTTCCTCCAAATAAAAGGTGTGGCTTTGGGTACCCACATGTGTCCCAGTTATGCCTGTCTCTTTATGGGTTATGTGGAACATTCCTTGTCTCAGTCCATCTCCGGCCCCCTCCCACAACTCTTTCTCCGGTATATCAATGACTGTATCAGTGCTGCTTCATGCTCTCGTATGGACCTGGAAAAAGTTATTAATTTTGCTTGCAATTTCCACCCCTCCATCATTTTCACATTGTCCATCTCTGACACTTCCCTTCCCTTCCTTGACCTCTCTGTCTCAATTTCTGGTGATAGACGGTCCACCAATATTCATTACAAACCTACCGACTCCCACAGCTACCTCGACTACAGCTGCTCACACCCTGCTTCCTGTAAGGACTCCATCCCATTCTCTCAGTTCCTTTGCCTCCATCGCATCTGTTCTGATGATGCCACTTTCAAAAACAGTTCCTCTGACATATCTTCCTTCTTCCTTAACCGATGTTTTCCACCAAGGGGGGTTGACAGGGCCTTCATCTGTGTCCGGCCTATGTCCTGCGTATCCAGCCTTACGCCTTCCTCTTGCTCCCAGAACCATGATAGTCCTCACTTATCACCCCACCAGCCTCCGCATTCAGAGTGTCATCCTCTGCCATTTCTGCCAACTTCAGCATGATGCCACCACCAAACACATCTTCCCTTCAACACCTCCCCCCCCCCCCCACCCCACTGCCCCGGCGGCATTCCGCAGGGATTGTTCCCTCTGAGACACCCTGGTCCACTCCTCCATCACCCCTACACCTCAAACCCCTCCCACGGCACCTTCCCATGTAACCGCAGAAGGTACAACACCTGCCTCTTTACTTCCCTTCTCCTCACCGTCCAAGGTCCCAAGCACTCCTTTCAAGTGAAACAGCATTTCACTTGCATTTCCCTCAATTTAGTCTACTGCATTCGCTGCTCCCAATGTGGTCTCCCCTACATTGCAGAGACCAAACGCAGACTGGGTGACCGCTTTGCAGAACACCTTCAGTCTGTCCACAAGCGTGACCCAGACCTCCCTGTTGCTTGCCATTTCAACACATCACCCTGCTCTCATGCCCGCATGTCTGTCCTTGGCCTGCTGCAATGTTCCAGTGAAGCTCAACGCAAACTGGAGGAACAGCATCTCATCTTCCGACTAGGCACTTTACAGCCTTCCGGACTGAATATTGAGTTCAACAAATTTAGATCATGAACTCTCTCCTCCATCCCCACCCACTTTCCGTTCCCCCTTTTATCCAATAATTTATATAGATTTTTCTTTTCCCACCTATTTCCATTATTTTTAAATGTATTCCATCCATTGTTTTATCTCTACCTTTTAGCCTATTTTGATCCCTTCCCCCCACCCCACCCCCACTACGACTATCTGTACCTTGCTTGTCCTGCTTTCTACCCTTAATGTCACCTATTATCACATTCCTTAGATAATATCACCACCTTCATCACCTCTTTGTCCTTTTGTCTATGACATCTTTTGGCAATCTCCACCTATCACTGGCCCTCTATCCAGCTCTACCTGTCCCACCCCCACCCCAGCCCCCCAAACCAACTTATATTTCACCTCTTTTCTATTTTCCCTTAGCTTTGTTGAAGAGTCATACGGACTTGAAACGTTAACTGTGTTCCTCTCCGCAGATACTGTCAGACCTGCTAAGTTTTTCCAGGCATTTTTGTTTTTGTTTTGGATTTCCAGCATCTGCAGTTTTTTGTTTTTGTCACTTTCATAAAATGAGTTGGATAAATTGGACGAAAGAGTCAGCACAGGGTTGAATGCCCCCCTCATGTGCTGTATGCATGGTATAATTTAATCAAACAGTAGTTACAAATGACCTCAATTGGTCAAGTGATATGTTCCTTTTTCCTAACACTGAGACAGGGATTGGGAAGGGGCGTGGGCACAATTTGAAAATTGTGTTCCTGGAAG
Source organism: Isurus oxyrinchus (assembly GCA_026770705.1). Classification (NCBI taxonomy): domain Eukaryota; kingdom Metazoa; phylum Chordata; class Chondrichthyes; order Lamniformes; family Lamnidae; genus Isurus; species Isurus oxyrinchus. The sequence continues at coordinate 40,925,062 of JANJGN010000006.1, read as the reverse complement.
ACAGCACCCGATCCCACAGCCTTGGCAATGCCACATAATTGTCAGAGGGAAGGTGAGATGGGGGAAAGCAAGGAACCTGCTCACCTCCAATGAATGGCCTGTTAAGATCCTTATAGAACTTGTTAATGGGCCAGGAGGGCAAGAAGGCAATTTTCAATTTGTATATTGCCAAACCCAAGCAGTCTGTTGCACATTACTGCACAGCTGTTGGGTTCAATGGGGCAGAAGTTAAAGGTCTTCTGTTCAATAGTGGAAAATTCTGGGGAATATGCACTGGTTTTAGTGCATTATCTCATTTTGGCAGGTTTGACCACTTTTGTTAGCGGTGTGGCTGTTGGTCTTCTGGGACAATGCCTCCAGTCCTCTGCAAAGCAGCTGCAGGCCCATCATGGCTGCCATCTGCTTTTGCTGCTGGTGCTGTGCAGGCAGCTCCCACCTCCTGGTTAAGCTCAATGCCACTGATTGGGTGCTGAGCTCATCTCCTGTGCGTTTTCATTTGAAGATCATGTCAGGTGAGAGACACAGTCGAAGCAGGGGATCAGGACCCTGAAATGAAACAAAATTTGGCAGCAGTGTGAAAGAATACTTCTTGTCAACTAATGGAACTTTGCAGGAAAGAACACACTGCAAATAAAGTTTGACATCCCTTCAATCTACAAGGAATTAAAGAAATAGCACCTTTCATGATCACCGGTTGTTGCAAAGCACTTTACATGCAATGCAGTGTAGTCACTGTTGTAATGCAGGAAATCTGGAAGTAATCTGTGCACAGCAAGCTCCCACAAACAGCTATGTGATAATGGCCAGATCATCAGTTGTAATGATGTTGATTGAGGGATATATATTAGCCAGGACACTGGAGCAAGCTCCTCCCTCTCCTTTGAAACAATGCCATGGGGTATTTCTCAATCACCTGAGCAGCCAGATGGGGTCTCCTTTTAACATCTCATCCGAAAGACAGATAATTGAAAGCTCATCAGCCTGGAAATGATACTCTGATCAGTACCAGTAACTAACAAAACCCATTCCCCTTGCAAATCGATCCTTTCTTCCTGCAGTTATCCAATTCCCTTTCGAATGTCGCACTGAATCTGCTTCTATCATGCTTGTTCTGGATTTGCACCATCAACAACCTGTCAGTGAAGGAAACAAATTCACTTTATCTATTTATTAAAGTGATAGTTCAATAAAGACCAAAGAGTTGGTAGTAGAGAACTTGAGTATTGCTAACAATGTTTTTCACCTTACACTCATCAGGACAGCTTGCAAGAAATTACCAATAGAAAGGAAACAACAAATTATACTGCATGAGAAGAGAGTGCTGATTGGTTGGCAAGTGGACTCTGACTCTGACAAGTGGAGGTGTTATGGAGAAATGTTAACTGCCAAGCTTGCATCAAAGGCCAAATATTAATGGCCTCAAACACAGACATGCTGCCTCTTCATGCATTGCCTAATCAAATCCTTTATGCACCAGGAACTGTATACAAGAGCGTGATTTCAGTTGGGTTCCTCGGCTGCTGTGTTTTATGGATCCCTGATTGGAATGTAAAAGCCTGTTTCAATCCTCAACATCTTTCCTGAACAAAAAGCTCTAGGAAGGAAGCCAAAGCACAATTTGTCACCAAACTGGAGGTTGTGGCGCAAGCATTGCTGTTGGGCATTGAGCAATGAACCTTTTCAGAAAAGCAACTCAGGGGTCAGACAAAAATGAGTGAGGGAAATATAAGTCAGTGAGAACATGTCCAACTTGAACAATCTGCAATGTGAAGAGCACATTGCTAAAAGGATGTCAGCTTAATGGGTAGCACCCTTGTGTCTGAGCCAGAAGGCGATGGCTTCAAATCCCACCCCATATTGAAGCATGCCCTACAGGATGACATTCCCAGTGCAGTACTGAGGGAGTGCTGCACTGTCTGAGGGTCAGTGCTGAGAGAGTGCTGCACTGTCAGAGGGACAGTACTGAGGAAGAGCTGCACTGTCAGAGGGACAGTGTTAAGGCAGTGCTGCATTGTCAGAGGGACAGTGCTGAGAGAATGCTGCACAATCAGAGGAACAGTACTGTGGGAGTGCTGTACTGTCAGAGGGTCAGTACTGAGGGAGTGCTGCACTATCAGAAGGACAGTATTGCGGGAGTGCTGCACTGTCAGAGGGACAGTACTGAGGGAGCTCTGCACTGTCAGAGGGACAGTACTGAGGGAGTGCTGCACTGTCAGAGGGACAGGAGTGAGTGCTGCACTGTCAGAAAGACAGTACTGTGGGAGTGCTGCACTGTCAGAGGGACAGTATTGAGGGAGTGCTGCACCGTCAGAGGGACAGTGTTGAGAGAGTGCTGCACTGTCAGAGGGACAGTGTTGAGAGAGTGCTGCGCTGTCAGAGGGACAGTGTTGAGGGAATGCTGCATTGTCAGAGGGACAGTGCTGCGGGAGTGCTGCACTGTCAGAGGGACAGTACTTAGGGAATGCAGCACTATCAGAGGGCAGTACTGTGGGAGTGCTGCACTGTCAGAGGGACAATACTGAGTGAATGCTGCACTGTCAGAGGGACAGCGTTGAGGGAATGCTGCATTGTCAGAGGGACAGTGCTGCAGGAGTGCTGCACTGTCAGAGGGACAGTACTGAGGGAATGCAGCACTATCAGAGGGACAGTACTGTGGGAGTGCTGCACTGTCAGAGGGACAGTACTGAGGGAGTGCTGCACTGTCAGAGGGACAGTACTGAGGGAGCGCTGCACTGTCAGAGGGACAGTAATGAGAGAGTGCTGCGCTGTCAGAGGGACAGTGTTGAGGGAGTGCTGCATTGTCAGAGGGACTGGGCTGCGGGAATGCTGCACTGTCAGAGGGACAGTGTTGAGAGAGTGCTGCACTATCAGAGGGACAGTTTTGAGGGAATGCTGCATTGTCAGAGGGACAGTGCTGCGGGAGTGCTGCACTGTTAGAGGGACAGTACTGAGGGAATTCAGCACTATCAGAGGGACAGTACTGAGGGAGTGCAGCACTGTCAGAGGGACAGTACTGAGGGAGTGCTGCAATGTCAGAGGGACAGTACTGAGGGAGTGCTGCACTGTCAGAGGGACAGTACTGAGGGAGCGCTGCACTGTCAGAGGGACAGTACTGAGGGAGTGCTGCACTGTCAGAGGGACAGTACTGAGGGAGAGCTGCACTGTCAGAGGGTCAGTACTGAGGGAGAACTGCACTATCAGAAAGACAGAACTGTGGGAGTGCTGCACTGTCAGAGGGACAGTGCTGAGGGAGTGCTGCACTGTCAGAGGGACTGTACTGAGGGAGAACTGCACTGTCAGGGGACAGTATTGAGGGAGCGCTCCACTGTCAGAGGGATAGTATCGAGGGAGTGCTGCCACGTCAGAGGGACAGTACCGAGGGAGTGCTGCCATGTCAGAGGGACAGTACCGAGGGAGTGCTGTACTGTCAGAGGGTGAGTACCGTGGGAGTGCTGCACTGTCAGTATTGGGTGAATGCTGCACTGTTGGACGGTCAGTTCTAAGAGAGTGCTTTACTGTTGGATGGCCAGTACTGAGGGAGTGTTGCACTCTCAAAGGTGCATACTAAGGGAGCATTGCACTTTTGGAGGGTCAGTATTGAGGGAGTACTGCACACTTGGAGCAGCAGTATTAAGGGAGTGCTTCATTGTTGGATGGGCAGTTCTGAGGGAGTTATGCACTCTCGAAGGGAGCACTTTACTGTTGGAAGGGCAGTGCTGAGGGAGCGTTGCAGTATTGTGGGGCAGTATTGAGGGAGTACTGCATTCTTGGAGTGGCAGAACTGGGGGAGTGCTTCACTGTTGGACTGGCAGTATTGAGGGAGACATGCACTCTCGAAGGGACAGTGCTGAGGGAGTGCTTCACTGTTGGACGGGCAGTGCTGAGGAAACGTTGCAGTATTGTAGGGCAATATTGAGGGAGTACTGCATTCTTGGAGTGGCAGAACTGGGGGAGTTCTTCACTGTTGGACGGGCAGTGCTGAGGGAGTTATGCTCTCTCGAAGGGATAGTGCTGAGGGAGTGCTTTAATGTTGGACGGGCAGTTCTGAGGGAGTTATGCACTCTCAAAGGGACAATGCTGAGAAAGTGCTTCACTGTTGGAGGGGCAGTGCTGAGGGAGCGTTGCAGTATTGTGGGGCAGTATTGAGGGAGTACTGCATTCTTGGGGTGGCAGAACTGGGGGAGTGCTTCACTGTTTGCAGAATTGTAAACAAACAAATGGTTATATTGTAGAAGCAGAAAAGTTTTCACAAGGAAATCTCTCTATTCTCTGCTGCACTGCATAGCTTAAAAATAATGAACATGCAATGCTGCCAGTACGCCAACTTTCTCCATCCTCTTACGGGGCATTACTGAGAAGAGATGAGTCACTGGAGTCAAGGAACTACTCAAACAAGTCTGTGGGATACTGACTGTTTTGTGCAACAGACATTTCTAAATCACTTAAGGCAGGAAACCCCTAATTTTCATAGCCCTGCACTTTGCAGGTACTAGTTCCTGATCAGTTCTCTATTTAGTAATTGGAATGGAGCCTTGCTTGCCAAACCCCGCTAACCCCTAATTTTTTAAATGGACAGTGATGAAGGATTGTCTGACTATTGCTGTTTTAAGTTGCAGGCTGTGAGTTTATGTTTATTGATTTTTAGAGTACTAACACATATCCCTCGAGATCACCCTTTGCAAACCATGAAACTGCAAGTCAATGGCTTTGATGAGAACAATTACCATGGAAACAGAGGCAAGTCAGAGCCATGTTGAAATGCAGATCTCAGCCATTTTGAAGAGAATGGATGCTATCCCACTCTCTCTGTGTCCCCCCGGAAAGCAATAAAAATAAATTCAACTCATTTGTAAATGCCTTAATCAATGCATCAGTGAGTATGTCTCTCATCTCAGGGTCAGAAGGCTATTGGTTCAAGTTCCACTCCAGAGTCTGGAGGATAAAATCCAGGCTGACACTGCCAGTGCAGTACTGAGGAAGTGCTGCACTGTCCAAGGTGCGGTCTTCAGATGAGACGTTAAACCAAGGCCCTGTCTACTCTCTTGTGTGGATCTAAAAGATCCCCCAGCACTATTACAAAGAAGTACAGGGAATTCTCCCCAATATCCTGGCCAATATTTATCCCCCAACTGACATCATTAAACCAGATGACCTGGTCATTTAGTTTATTGCTGTTTGCGGAATCTTGCTATGTGGCAATTAGTGTTTCTTACAGTGACTACACTTCAAAATACCTTTGTCTATAAAGCACTTGGTGATGCTCTGAAGTTCTGTAAAAGCCACTATGTAAATGTGGAACTCACAATCACAAATAATAGTTGAGGTGATAGTATAGATGCATTTAAGGGGCGGCTGGGTAAGCACACAGGGGAGAAAGGGTTAAAAGGGTGTTTTGATAGAGTTATATGAAGAGGGGTGTGAGGAGGTTCGAGTGGATAATAAACACAAATCTGGACCCAAGCTTTGGACGTAGTGTCTCAGCTGTGGACTCTCACCTCTGAGTCACAAGGTTCTAGGTTCAAGTCCCATTCCAGAGCTTGACTGCACTAATTAAGGCTGACACTCCAGTGCAGTACTGAGATGCTGTCTTACAGATGAGATATTAAACTGAGGCCCCATGGTACCATTTCAAAGAAGAGCAGGGGACACTGTCCCGGGGTCAATGCTTATCCCTCAACCAACAACATTAAAAAAAAGGTCATTATCCCCATTGCTGTGTGTGGGAACTTGCTGTGAGTAAAGTGATTGTTGTGTTTCCAATATTACAACAGTGGCTAATTGGCTAATTGGCTGTAAAGTGTTTTGGGACATCTGGTGATTGTGAAAAGTGCTTTATAAATGCAGCTTTTCTGAGCCATTTATTAGGCCATTTCAGAGGGCAGTTAAAAGTCAACCACATTGGTGGGTCTGGAGTCACATGTCAGCTAGACTGGGTAAGGACAGCAGATTTCCTTCCCTAAAGGACTTCATTGAGCCAGATGGGGTTTTTTTTTGATAATTTGGCAGTTTCCATGGTCACCATTATTGATACTATCTTTTCATTCTGCATTTATTTAATTAATTGAATTTTTAAATTTCCCAGCTACCATCTTGGGATTTGAACTCATATACTCCAAATTATTAGTCCAGGGCCTCTGTATTACTGAGTCCAGTAACATAACCACTATTGTACCAGAGCTCTATGTGGTCCCTACCCGCTGCAGTCAGTCCAGCAGTGCAAGCTATGTGGATACTAGGGGAAAGACTCAATGGGGTTAGGTTGTGATTTCCCATTCTGCAATAGATTGGCTACTGGTGCTCACCAGTATAGTTGCTGTAAGCCGTGGTCACTGAGCAGGAACAGGACTCAGTGACAAGACAGCACCTCCACAGGGAAGAAGCAAAACAGGAGATGAGTGAAAAGTCCTGATACTCATGTGTTTTTATTTTATGTTGCCATCATACACACTGCTTGGAAGGTTCTGTGTGTCAAACTCCTCAGTGCTTCTTAGAATTATTCAGTTCTAGTTCCACTCTTTTGTGTGTAAATCCTCATTGTTTGTGAATAATTGAAATTACTGCTGCACCAGAGCTCACTCATTAACACTAGGCTGAGAAACCACCATTCCCAGCAGTGACTCAAGAGAGCAACACTGGTCACACTCACAGTGAGAACCTGGACCTCTCTCTGTCCCTTCTCTCCCTCCAAACAACACCACATGCTGCCTCACCATACATACTCCCTTTACCCTTCCTCTATCTGTACTCTCGATCTCTGTTACTCTCTCCTCTTCCTCTCTGTTACTCTCCCGTTAATCTCTTTGTTACTCTGTCTCTGTTACACTCCCCATCTTCTGTCTGTTCCTCTCTGTCCCTATTACTCTCCCATTCCTCTCTCTGTTACTCTCTGTCCCTGTTGCACTTTCCTTCCTCTGTCTGTTATTCTCTGCCTCTGCTACTCTCCCCTTCCTTTCTCTGATTCTCTCTATCTCTGTTAATCTCCCCTTCTTCTCCCTGTTACACTCTGTCTCTGTTACTCTCCCTTTGCTCTCTGTTACCCTCTGTCTCTGTTACTCTCTCATTATTCTCTCTGTTACTCTCTTTCTCCATTACTCTTCCATTCCTCTGTATGTTACTCTCTGTCTCTGTTACACTCCCCTTCTTCTGTCTTACTTTCTGTCTCTGTTACTCTATTGTTCCTCTCTCTGTCTCTGTTATGCTCCCCTTCCTTTCTCTGATACTCTCTCTCTGTTACGCTACCCTTTCTCTTTCTGTTACTCTCTCGGTCCTTTCTTTGTTACTCTATCTCTGTTACTCTCCTGTTGTTCTGTTACTCTCCCTTTTCTCTCTTTGTTGTCCTCTCTCTGTTACTTTGTATTTCTGTTACTCTCCCATTCCTCGACCTGATACTCTCCCTGTTACTATCCCCTTTCTCTCTATGTTCTCTCTGTTTTTCTCTCCTTGGGTGGTATTTTCCCAAGCCAGTGGAGGTGGGATCAGAGTGAGGCCGGAGGAATAGCAGAAAATGTCGCTGGGCCAGAATCGCTGATGTGCTCCTGCCTCTTCCCGAGGGGCAGTTTGGGGGTGTTGGGGCAGGAAGCCAGTTGGAGGCAAAGTTGAGAGCCATTTCACACTTACAATGCCTCTTTCCAGGCAGCGTAAGGGTCACATGCTGATGTTGTGTCAGCATCTCAGCAGCTTAGAGAAAGTGAGTGCACAACAGGAAGTCATTGAGGCCTAAAACTGACATGAAGTCATTAGGATAAAGAGGGAAATGCAGCAAGCCTGACAGCAGCTATCATCAAAGGCTAGTGCTGACAGGAGCCAGTCATTGAGGTAAATATGATTGTACACAGCACAGAGAAGCCATTTGGCCCATCATGCCTGTGCCAGCTCTTTGAAAGAACTATCCAAATAATCCTACTTGTTGCTCTTTCCCTTCAAATGTTCTCCTTCAAGTATTTACCCAATTCTCTTCTGAAACTTACTACTGAACTTCATGTGCCAGTCATGGCTCAGTTAACTTGGAGTCAGAGGATTGTGGGTTCAATTCCAGGGCTTCACTGTACTCTGGTGTAGTACTGAGGAAGTGCTGCACTGTCGAAGGTGCTGTCTTTTACATAGATTGTGTTCACGAAAAGCAACTTGGTACCATTTCCTTAGGGAGACTTGGACACCTGTATGGGTGATTGACCTTTTACCCTGTGACCTTACACAGGAACATGAAGTGTTCCAAAGTGGGTATGGACCAACTGCAGCATCCTCCACATCAGGAATCACAGTGGCAACTACTGAAGCACCAAACACAAAGACAGGCATCTGGACACAACAGAGGAGATTGGCACAGGACAGCACCCAGAAGACAGCATTGCCTCTACTAGACAAGTGTCAGCTTCTTGGATCTATCTAAGCATCAGTGCCTCCGAAGGCTGTATTCCTGGGTCAGGTGGGCACTGCCCTCTGTGCCCCCCTTGGCGGAGGGCCTAGGGTCAGTCAGAACACCTGTTGCCCGTTGTGTTCGAGGTGGCCGGAGCTTTCAAATTTTTTATTTTCATCTCATTCCAGAATTCAGCCACTGACATCTGCAGGATCTCACTATCCGCAATGCACAGCTGCCTCAGGTTATCAGGCTGCTGGTGGATGGATACTATGTTTGCAGGGCTGCACCATACATTCAATTTGAGGTGGGTGTGATCAGTCAACCTGAGGGCTATCAGCTTTGCCTCTCTGGTAGGATTTCTTCAGCTCCAGGGTGTCAGAGGTGGTGATCAAGACTCCATGTGTACGTGTGAGTCAGAATGGATTCCACTGCTTTGACCTACAGCTGGTATGTGACCATTACAAGAGGACTCTGTGGGTGAGACTGTGCGTGTGAGACGTTTCTAGGGAGTTGTCATAGTGCCTTTTCCCTCCAATAGTCTCAGGTGCCTCAGCTCTTCACACACGACACAGCCTCAGTGATTGGCTTCAGGGTGAAGACCTGCCTGCTGACACCAGTGCAGAGCCTCACCACAGAGGCACATGAGAGGAAACTCTTTATGACCAGCCTCACAATAGAGCAAGTCCTTGGCTTTTTCACCTTGAGGTTCCAGAGTCTTGACTGATCTGCTTTCACCCTTCAATATGGGTTGATGAGGGTCTCCAGGGTAGTAGTGGTGAGCCCACCCTGGTGCTGCAGAGAGGAGTGGAACTAGTGTCAGAGGAAGGCAGGCAACACCTGCCATCCTCAGAGGAGGGCGACAAAGGGGAAGAGGACTCAGTGGTGCTGCTGATATCTGCTGCCACAGACCTGGATACCAGGGAAGCCCACATACCCTCAGCCAGGCACACTGCGGCTGAGTACCGTCCATCCAGCATGGCACTCATGCCGGGCAGACTACTGTGGCACAAAGTGTAACCATGCTCATCAAACCCTCCCAACAATAAATATAATCATTACAAAGAGCCTCCAACTCATTACATTCTCTGCCTGGCATTTTCATTCAAGCATCTCATGCCACTCCCTCCAATTCACTACCCCATGTCAATTGGGACAAGAATAACTCCATAACACTCAGCAGGGGAAGATACTAATACTCACTGGGGGTGTGGGGCGGGGGGAGACACCAACTCTCATTGGGGAGAGGGGAGATACCAACACTCTTTGGGGGCGGGGGGGGAGAAAGCAATGCTTATCAGCGGGGTGGGGAGAGACACCAACACTCATCGGTGGGTGGGTGGGGGGGGGAAGATACCAACACTCATTGGGGGGTGGTGGGGGGGGGGGACAGCAACACTCATTGGGGGGTGGGGGGGGGAGACAGCAATGCTCATCGGGGGGTGGGGAGAGACACCAACACTCATCGTGGGGGGGTGGGGGGAGACACCAACACTCATCAGGGGGTGGGAGACACCAACACTCAAGCTGGGGGGGAGACACCAATGCTCATCCTTGTCTCTCTGTTCCCTCCTAATATAGGGTGGGAAAGCCCATGAATCTGTCTGAATGTGTTCAGCCATCAAGTTGGTGATTGCTTGATCAATGTTTCCCAACTTTGCTGCAGTTGTTTGGAGGCCATTATTGTGCACGTGCATTCATTCATTGACCAGCCACGTTTGAATCTCTTTCTACGGAGTTAGTCATGCGGTGAAATACTGGTGACATCATGGCACTCATGGCAGAGACAGACTCCTCCATCTTTAGCACAAGCGTGTGCACTGTCTCTGGCCATTCTGGCAGATGATCATTCATTTCCCATTGCTGCACCACAAGAGTCCGCTTAGTGTATGACCCCCCCTGAGGCTCAGCATATGTATCTAGCTGAGCATGACTGCAGCTATCCTCAGTCCTCCAGTGAGAAATCTCCACTGCTGTCCCTGCCTCCAGCGCCTGCTACAGTTGACATGTGAAGAGCTCCTCAGCTTGTGTCAGCCTTTCTATCTGTCATACTGACCCAGGGTGGTGAGTGTATCTGCACTGATGGAGGGTGTGCATGTGACGCTGCATTCTCAGAGTGCTGCTCCTCCCCTGAGGACTGCACTCTGCACTGCCTCTTTCCTCATCTCTTGTTGCACCTTGTTGGAAGATGAAAGACATTTGTTGGTGCTGAGTGTAGGTAAGGTTGCCAACCCTCCAGGATTGGCCTGGAATTTCCAGGAACTGAAAATCACGCTCTAGGACACTGCTGTGTGCAACTCTGGGGAATAAATCATTGGGACAATAAAAAAGATTATTTCTTTTGTCATTTGCTTTGAAGATTTCTCTTTACTAGGTATAAAAATATTCAAAATGGGAGGGGAAAGGCTGTTTGGCTGACAGTCAAGCATCATCCAATTGGGTAATGAGTCTTTTTGCTTTCCAATTGGTAAGAAGGCAGTACATCACAGGGATGGATGCGTCTTGAATGTAGTGTTTATTCGTCAAGGTGGTGACTGCTAATGACTACTGGATTAATGGCTGGAGTGTGGGGAAAGTCATGTGATGGAATCTCCAGGCATAGTTAATCACAGTTGACAGTCCCACATGTAGCTGACAAACAGATCAGTCCCTAGCATTTTGCGGACCATCAGATGTAAGACATTGGTGATGGTTCTCCATGAGTGACAGCTGAGTGCCAAGTGGCAGTGGAATATATAACACTTTCACCTGGTCTCTGTGCATTGCTCCCCTCTCCATCAGTGACAGCCTGCGATGTTGCTGTCACCCTGCCAATCTCCAGGGCATCCTCCTTCATTGCTGTCAGGATGGCCAAGGATGCCCCTGCTTTCCTGTTTCTCCCAGGTGCTGTAGGCGGTCTTCTTATGCAGTGAGAAAAGGTCGAGTGTGAGGACCATGGGGACTACAGGAAGTAGGCATGGCATTGGAGGGGGTGCAGTGAGGGAAGTCACTATGGGATGGTGAGTGCTAGGTCTGCACTTTGAGGGTGAGTGTCAGTGTTGTCTGTGGAGATAGATAGTTAAGGAGGAATCTTGGGGAACATTCTGTTGCGTGGTGCCTCAGAGGATACATGATCTGCAGACTGCTAAGGAGGGGAGGGTGATGGTTGCCAGCAGAGAATTACATGGCACTCACTTTGATGGGCCTCAAGAGCTAATTGAACCATTGCCTGTTCTGAATCCATGTCCTGCACAGCACACTCTGACTGCTCACTGCCTCTGTGACCTCTGGCCCAGCCTCTTGGTGAATCTGGCTGGCTTGCTCCTGCCATCTTTCTGGAATTCTGGCTGCTTCTGTGCTGTCACTGCATGTGTCCGTGAAGCAGAGTGGGGTTGGATGGGAGAGGGGTAGGAGTGGGGCGGGGGTGGGCGTGGGGGGGTAGCTCTTCCCTATCTCCGATCCATTCTGCCTCTCTGTAATGTCACTGGCTGAGCAAACTACGCTGTATGTGCAACCACTGCATCCAGTGTCCCTTTAAATACTGATCCTTCATTTATGTTTCTGAAGCTTCATCCACCTGTTCTCCTGAATGGCAATCCAGGGGCGGCCTCTTCATTGGTTGGCTCCTGCAAAGAGAAGACAGATGGCTCACTACTCCTAGGATCAGGTTCCCGACTCGGAAATGGCCCCACTATTTTGTCAGTGTCAGGAAGATATAATAATTCTCATAATGTTATTGGAATTTATTGTAAAATAGTGGTATCTGTGTCTGGTATGTATGTGTGTGTGTGTGTGTATGTGCGTCTGAGACTTAATTGGATTATAGGCAGCTGATCTGAAGGCTTTGATGTAAACATGGTAAACAAGGGGGAAGCTTGGAATGTAAGTTGTAAAAGAACATTTGCATTTTTAAATAAACCAGACTAGGTTGTTTACAATGGAGGGGGTAAAATGTGTCACTTAGCCAGGTGAAGTTTAGAAACAGTGTGTTTATTTTTCCCAAAGATTACTGGTAAAACTTAGCGCGATGAGAGATGTTTATTATCAGAAAGATAAAGTCCAAAGACATTGTGAAACAAGGGGAATTTGAATTAAAAGGGGTAAATATGTATAAAAGAGCGAAGGTTGTGTATAAGGGTAGACATTTTGAGATCTAACAAGTGTGAAAAGCATTCGGGATCTATGCTTTAAGCTGCTGTTTTCAAAGAACTGAAGTTAAGAAAACTCACTCTGAATTCAACTGGTTCAGAGTATTGTGTGTCACCTTGCCTGGAGTCTTTTAAAATTGATGTGTCTCACTGTTGCCTTAACAAAAGTGTAACTGGAAGTCAGATTAAGTAGGGGATTTAGAAGTTATCATAGTAGTAATTTGTAGATCTATGTGTGTGTTTAAAATCATTTCTCTTATTAATAAATGTTTAATCTAGTTTTGTAAAAACCTATAAGACTTGGTGGTCTTATTACTACTGAAGTGAAGACATGCATCTCGAAAGTTATACAAATTGCAAACAAGTTGTGGCAGTTGTTTCAAGTTCACCTTTGAGATTTGAATAACTCAGCATTTACCATCGGCTGTGGCATAACATATTTGGGGACTCTTTGCAGGATATATTTGAAATTCCTTGATTGGTTTGGAATTGGTGAATCTTAAGGTTATGAGTACGAAAAGCACATTGAATTCAGGAGTTGGGGTGAGGTTTTTTGTAGTGCTGAGACTGCAATATGGCTTTGGCAGTTGCTAGGACTTGTCTGGCGGTTGATGTTATAATTTTGGCTGGTTTACAAAAGGTAACTAAAGTTAAGTTAATGGAATTACAATTGAAGGTATAGCATAGCTTTTAAAGTTGGAAGTGATACCTGACACTAGTGAGTCACAGTTGGAGGTAGTGAGACCTCAGTTAGAAATGAAGAGGCTTGAATTTGAACAAGCAAAGGAACTGAGAAAACTTGAATTGGAGGCAAACAAAAAGGGAAAAGAATTGGAAATGAGAAAACTGGAACTAGAGGCAGAAGAAAAAGGAAGAGCATTTCAAAGGGAACAGGCAGGACAGAGAAAGAAAACAAGAAAGGGAATTACAAATGGCAAAGTTAGAAAAGAAGGAAAGAGAAAAAGAGAGAGAATGCCAGCTTAAAATGCAGGCGTAAAAGCCTTTGTGTTGGCCTGTCTGTTGCTCGCTTAGCTTTATTACTCTTCCTCTGTGTTGTCCTCTCTGTTATTCTCTTCTCTCTTACTCTCTGTGATGCCCTCTCTCTGTTACTCTCTTCTTGTCTCTGTTACTCTCCCCTTTCTCTCTGTGTTGTCCTCTCTATATTACTGTCATGAAAATATAATAATTTTCATAATATTATTGTAATTTATTGTAAAGGTAGGTTAATAATGGGGTTTGGATCAGTTTCTGTGCATGTGTGGGTTTTAATTGAATTGCAGACAGCTGATCTGGGTGCTTGATGTATCAGAAGGGAAACTGTGTTTGAAATGCTAAATACATAAACATGGCTGAAGTTTGAGAATGTGATGTGTGAAGAACATTTGCATTTTTAGATAAACCAGAGTAGTGAATTTCAAAGAAATGGTAAGGTGTTACACCTAGCCAACAGAGGATAAGCCAAACAGTGTGTTTATTTTTCCCAAAGATTACTGATAATATGAGTACTATGAAAGATTTATATTATAGAAAAAGTAAAGTTGCAAAGACATATTGGAACAATGGGATTTACATTCAAAAAGGAGAAACATGCATGAAGGAGATGAGGTTATGTATAAGAAATGAAGGAACTCCAAAATCTAACAAGTGTGAAAAGCCTCCAGCCTCTATGTACCAAGCTGCTGTCTCCAGGAACTGAAGCCAAGAAAACTCACTGTGAATATCCCTGTTCTGGGTATTGTGTGCTTTGCCTGGGTCTGTTGAAATCTATGTTGTTTACTGCTGCCTTAACGGAGTTGTGAGTCAGGTTAATTAGGGGCGGGAGTTATCATAGTAGTAATTTGTAGACCTATGTATGTGCTTAAAATAATTTATTTTATTAATGTTTAATTTAGTTTTGTTAAAAACTCTAAGACTCGGTGGACTTATTGTTACTCAATTCAAGGCATGGCATCTCGAAATAAAACTACAACTTGCAAACTGTTGTAGCGGCTGTTTCAAGTTCCCCTCTGGTATTTGAGCAGCTCAGCATTTACCATCCACTGTGCCATAACAGTTACCCTTTTCTTGTCTCTGTTATTTTCCCCTTTCCCTCTGTGCTCTCCTCTCTCTGTTGCTCTCTTCTTATCACTATTACTCTCCCCTTTCTCTCTGTGATGGCCTCTCTCTGTTACTCTCTTCTTATGTCTATAATTCTCTCCTTACTCTCTGAGTTGCCCTCTCTATCTTATGTTCTTCTTGTCTCTGTTACTCTCCTCTTTCTTTCTATGTTGTACTCTCTCTGTTACTCCTTTCTTGTCTCAGTTACTCTCCCCTTTCCCTCTGTGTTGTACTCGCGCTATTACTCCCTTCTTATCTCTATTACCTTCCCCTTTCTCTCTGTATTGTGCTCTCTCTGTTACTCTTTTCTTGTCTCTGCTACTCTCTCCTTTCTCTGTATTGCCCTCTCTATGTTACTTTCTTACCTCTGTTACTCTCCCCTTTCTCTCTGTGTTATCCTCTCTCTGTTACTCTCTTCTTATTGCTATTACTCCCCCTTTTTCCCTGTGTTGCCCTCTCTATGTTACTCTCTTTTTGTCTGTAACTCTCTCCCTTCTCTGCATTGCCCTGTTTGATTTGACTCTCTTCTTGTCTCTGTTACTCTTCCCTTTCATTCAGTGTTGTCCTCTCTCTGTTACTCTATTCTTATCTCTATTACTCTCCCCTTTCCCTTTATGTTGTCCTCTCTCCATAACTCTCTTCTTGTCTCTGTTACTCTCCCCTTTCCCTCTGTGTTGTCCTCTCTTTTACTCTTTTCTTATCACTATTACTCTCCCCTTCTCTCTCTGTTGTCCGTTCTGTTACTCTCTTATCTCTATTACTATCCCCTTTTTCTCTGTGTTGCCCTCTTTATCTTACTCTCTTACTTTTATGACTCTCCCCTTTCTCTCTGCATTGTCCTCCGTATGTTACTCTCTTCTAGTCTCTGTTACTCTTTCCTTTCTCTCTGTTACTCGTTTCTTGTCTCTGTTACTCTCCCCTTTTCCTCTGTGTTCTCCTCTCTGTGATACTCTCTTATCACTATTACTCTCCCCTTTCTTTTTGTGTTGCTCTCTCTATATTGCTCTCTCTATGTTACTCTCCTCTTGTCTCTTTCATTCTCTCTTTTCCTTCTTGTTATGACCACAGCTGAGGTTACCACTGGACAAGCTTGATCTCAGGGTGGAACTCAGCTTGATAGATCCCGACTTTTATTTTTGTTTTTGTAGATACGTGGAGAAGGGCTACTGAGCAGAGTCACTAGAATCAGCTAATTAACTTTTATCAAAAGTATAAAACATTTATTTAACGAGAATTAATGAAGCCACAATTATACCTTTACAGATATATACAGATTTATAAGGATAGCACAAGTTACAGAAGCTACCTCATACTCTAATGTTCACAGTATGTTCACAATCCATGTAAACCAATAGGCGACCTGTGGTCAGGCACACCACCCTCTGAAACCTAGTGACAGATGCCACCTCAAACAGATGCTATGGATCTCTCTTCAGCTCCCCTCCCCGTTTGTTACACCGTGAGCCAGCCAGCCTCACTGCACTCTGTCTTTTACACGAGGATTTCCAATCTCTACTTTCCAAGAACTCAACTTGGAATCTTCTCCCAAACTGACGCTTTCTCTCAGATGCCTTCCACAAGGGTTCACCTTCAGAGTTTCGAACTCCCCTTCTGATGTTCCTCTCCCCTGGGTCACCACATGCATTCTAGTTTTCCTCCACCGACTCCGCTGTCAACAGTACACCACTGCTTCACATGCCCATAGCAAACAGGTACAGGCCTTCAGTTACCTCTTTGAACCTTGTGACTTCTCACTTTGACTTTGCTTCCTGCAGCTTGGAGCTTTAAGCTTGGAGCCTTTCTCTGCCCCTCACTCTTCACTTAACAGGACTTTTTCCAGGTTCCTGTCCTTCCTTTGACTAGAAGGTCTGTTTGGGACTTTCTCCTGTGCCACTTACCTGGATTCTTGGGGACTTTCTTCTTTAGCTTGGGACGGGTTACCTGTCCCGTTTTCTCTATGGCAGCTACTTTCAACTAACGTAGCTCGGAAATGGCTATCTGAGCCTTCTGGGCTGCTTCCGCCTGGCAACTGTCTTCAAACCTGATCTCAAAAACTGCTGTTTCTAGTTTCTTCTGTGTCTGTGGGAAGGATCTGCCTCTCTTGACCCCTGTTGCTAGGCAACAGCCTAGTTTTTCTACTCTTGCATTTAGTTAACTTATTTTACAGTCATAAGCTCTCACTAGAAATGCAGGCACCTTCTAAAGTGAAACTAAAACTCAACTTAACCTCTTCTTAATACACAGATACAGAAACACAAATCAAATTTAAACATTAAAGTTAAAACTTATTCCTAACACCCACAAATACCAGTATAACTTACTTAAACTAACTCTATTTCCTAATACCCTCCCTTTGGAGGAAAGAAAGCTTCACAACAGTGAAGGTTTCTTTACAATGGCCATACATCTGCCTCACACAAACTTAACATCATAAACCTCTAACAATAGCTTATTACATACTGTACAGAAAATTTTTCCATTTTGTTCCACAACTGCACATCATATTGCACAATAACAAAAACATATTTAGTCAATCAATGTAACAAGATTAGTAGAATTGCACATCATAGTACGATCATGACTCAACTCTTATGTTTCTCTTTCCTCTTATTTCTAGCCTTTAACTCAGCAAAGAATGTTTCATTTAGGTTTACAGCCCAATCGCCCTTTTCGTTCACTATAGACGTAATTCCATCCTCAAGCTAATTTTCCGAACTTAGATGTGGTAAATTCTCATTTCGATTCTGCAAAGTCAAAATGGTATTTTTGTGAGTTAACATCTCACTTTTTCTCTGGTCAAAATCTTTTTGCTGTTTCAAGGATGTTATTGAGATGCTTTTTATGTTTACACAAAAGGGTTTCATGCTCCTGCTTGGTTTGATCTTCGAACTTTTTATGATATTGCTGTTTCTCCAAATCCATTTTGAACAGGTCTTCTCCACTTCCCTTTGAGCAGTATCAATTATGTTCTCCCTGTGGAGTTTCATAGTTCATTCCAACCCTTCAATTCTGTTGCATAATCCACAACCTATATCATTCCTCTTCTTTACAGGTTTTGGATGGTCTTTTGCAAACTGTCCACTTCCCTGGATTCCAACTACTGTATTTTGTATATTGGCACTGGCAGTACTTGTAAATCGGTGGCTCTGGTCATTGACTTTTCCAGGCCAGTTTGCGCTTTCAGTCCTTTTTGTTGGCAATTCTTGATTTCCAATTCTGCATGCACTTCAGTTGTTTTCATACTGTCTATTACAGATGTTGATATGTCAGCAAGGTTACTTGGATCAGTTCTTTACTCAACTGGACCACAATTCAACAAAGAATTCACAGGAGCAACTTTGGAATTGGTACACTGAATAGCACCCATCCTCCCTTTCATTTTCTCCAGTTTGCACTGAAGTTCAAGAATCTCTTTGCTCTTTTCATGGTGAAGTTCTAACAGTTCGTTAGTTTTGGTTTTTAATTCTGCATTCAATCAATTCTTCTGATTTACCAACAATTCCTTGTTAAAAATAATTCCAGTTTCCCTGAAATTTCATAGCAACTACTGATGCTTAACGATCATTGAGTTTTAACTGACAATTGACCTTTGTTAAATTTGCTTCCACAAGTTTAGCATTTAGACATTTCAAGTCCTCAGTCGAGAGTTCTAATTTCTGTGACTGATTCTCAGTTGATCTCATCAATTCTATTCTTTCATTAGCAAACTCCTCTTTTGTACATGAAAGTTGGTTTTCTACTTTAATTGGGGTTTCCTTCAATTGCTTATTATTGACAATAAACATCTCATTGTTGGCCATAGTAGTTTCCTGAAGTTTGTTAAGATCAACATGATCAATGGCCTGCTGCAATATAGTAATTGCCACATTACTGTCTCCAATAGCCAAATCATTACCCAGAATAAAATCTATCGCTTCAGTTGGTGATTTAGGAATAATTCCCAACCTAACAATTGCATTAACAAAGTGAATTTGTAAGTCGACTTTGCACAAAGAAACAGGTTCATAAATTCTAATAATACCCCTTATTAATACTTCTTCATTCATAAAACTACCTGGAACACAAATTGTAACAACAGCCACCATCAATGATTGGTCGGCCCCAGTACCTCTCAAAATCTCAATCTGTTTACTTATCTTGTTCGAGGAGTAAGGGAAACCTTCTCCCTTCAAGACAAAACATCCAGACCCTCTAATAGCCTGACTTCCTTCACCAGTAATCAAAGAAGAATTCTCTGGACTATCCTAAACCACACCCCACACCCCCATCCTGTATGTTCTGAGGGAACCCGTTTCACCTGTACTACTGCTACAGTTTTAACAACCATTTCCTTTTCTGATGCAACCATTCCTGAGGATTCCTACTACTGCAATAGGTCTACCATTTAACCTCCAGCAATCTGCCCTAACATATCCCACCTTGTTACAATGAAAACATTTAGGCTTCCGAATGTCACTGCCACTCTCAGTACCTTCGTTTCTGGTCTGAGCAGAAATTTCCTGAGAATTCCCAACTGTCACTTCTCTTACCCGACTACTTGCCTTCCTTTCACCTTCCCATCTTCTATCCTTCTCGGGTTTATGGGGATGATGGAAAAAGGGTTTAGATTTATGAACCAGCTCATAATCGTCAGCCATCTCCATTGCCTGTCTAGCTGTTTTAACCTTCTGGTCTTCAACATGGGTTCTAACTACAAGAGGAAGTGAACCTTTAAATTCTTCCAAGAAAATTATTTCCCTAAGAGCTTCAAACATCATCTCTACCTTTAATGATTGTATCTAACAGTCAAAATTACTTTGCTTTACCCTCTCAAACTCAATGTAGATCTGCCCAGGCTGTTTCCTTACATTTCGAACTTTCTGCCTGTATGCCTCAGGGACTAATTCATTTGCACTCAGAATAGCCTTTTTTTACTGCATCATAATCCATAGAAATCTCTTCTGATAGTGAAGCACAAGCTCTACCTACCAACCTAAACTATAAGAGCAATGTCCAGATTTCTTTTGGCCACTTCATTTGCTTAGCCACCTTTTCAAACGAAATAAAGAATGCCTCTACATCCCTTTCCTCAAATTTTGAGAGGGCTTGCACAAACTTACACATCTCTCCACTGAGATTTGGGCTGAAGGTTTTTTTCATCATCAGAACCTTCCTCTGCATCTGAGATCTCTTTTTTAACTTCCAGCCTTTTAAGCCGGCATTCCCTTTCTTGTTCCTTCTCTCTTTCCCTTGCTACTCTTTCTTTATCCTTCTCCGTTGCCTGAAACTTCACTTCCAGCTTCCTTCCTCTCTCCTGCCTCTCTGCTTGCTGCCAATGAGATGCCTTCTATTTTTCCTTTTCTGCCTTTTCTCTTTCCTTTTTTTTCCCTTTTACCTCTAGTTCACTGCCTCCAGCTGTGATTCACCACTTGGAGAATGTTGTCTCTCTGTTATCCCTTCTGGTTCTAAATGTTATCTAAATGTTATCTCAACTACGTTTACTTTCTTCGTCCCTTTGGGCAATCCTAACTCCAGTTTATCCGTCAATTTCATTAGTTTGCTCTTAGTTAATGTCTGCAAACCAGTCGAGAGTTACATTTTCCATCTGTAAAAAAGTTTTAGCAACCTCCAAAGCCATTATGAATTCCAACTCGTATAATATGCCTCACAGCAATTCCAATTCCTATGTCCAGTACCTCCTCACCTCCACGTACCCTTTAAAAAGAAAGGATTCACACATCCCAACTATGTTTAAGGACTTTCAATCCCACCCTGTAAACAATAATTCTGGGCCAATTTATTCTGTGTCCAATCAACTGCTGCCCGTGTGTCAAATCCTGCAAGAGCCCCCACTTTGTTATGATCTCCAGCGAGGTTGTCACTGGACAAGCCTGATCCCAGGGTGGAACTCAGCTAGATAGATACTTTTATTTTTTGTTTAGATACGTGGTGAGTGGCTACTGAACAGAGTCACCGGCGTCAGCTAATGAACTTCTTGTGTTACACTCCCCTTTCTCTCTGTGTTGTCCTCTCACTGTTACTCTTCTTGCCTCTGTTACTATCCCATTTCTCTCTGTGTTGCCCTCTCTCTGTTACTCTTCTTGCCTCTGTTACTATCCCATTTCTCTCTGTGTTGTCCTCTTTCTTACTCTCTTCTTATCATTATTATGCTCCCCTTTCCCTCCGTGTTGCCCTATGCTCCTTTCTTCTTATCACCATTACTCTCCCCTTTCTCTCCGTGTTGCCCTCTCTATGTTATTTGCTACGTTTGTTACTCTTCCCTTTCCCTCTTTGTTGTCCTCTCTCTGTTACGCTCTCTGTTCCCTATGTGTTGCCCTCTCTATGTTACTCTCTTCATATCATTATTACTCTCCCCTTTCTCTTGTGTTGTCTTCTGTATGTTACTCTCTTCTTTTCTCTGTTACTCTCATCTTTCCTTCTGTGTTGTCCTCTCTCTGTTACTCTCTTCTGATCACTGGTACACTCCCCTTTCTTTCTGTGTTGTTATCTCTCTGTTAGTCTTTTCTCTATTTTCTCCCCTTTCCCTCTGTGTTGCACTCTCTATGTCACAATCTCTATTACTATCTCCTTTCTCTGTGTTGTCCTCTCTATGTTACTCTCTTCTTGTCTCTGATACTCTCCCCTTTTCCTCCATGTTCTGCTTTCTCTGTTACTCTCTTCCTATCACTATTACTCTCCCCTTTCCCTCTATATTGTCTTCTCTCTGTTACTCTCTTATCACTATTATTCTCCCCCTCCTCCCTATGTTGTCCTCTGTTACTCTCTTCTTATCTCTATTACTCTCTCCTTTCTCTGTGTGGTCATCACTCTTTTACTCTTTTCTTGTCGCTTTTAATCTCCCCTTTCTTACAATGTTGCCCTCTTTATGTTACTCTCTTTTTGTCACTGTTACTCTCTCCTTTCTTTGTGTTGCCTTCTATGTTCCTCTTTTCTTGTCTCTGTTACTCCCTACTTTCCCTCTAGGTTGCTCTCTCTGTGTTACTCTCTTCTTGTCTCTGTTACTCACCCCTTCCTCTCTGTGTTGTGCTCTCTGTTAATCTCTTTGTATCACTATTACCCTTTCCCTCTGTTGCCCTCTCTCTGCTACTCTCTTCATGCCTCTGTTTCTATCTCCTTTCACCTTGTGTACTCCTCTCTATGTTACTCTTTTCTTGTCCCTGTAACTTTCCCCTTTCTCTCTGTGTTGTCCTCTCTCTCTTATTCTCTTCTTATCAGTATTACTCACCCCATTCCCTCAGTGTTGTCCTCTCTATGTTACTCTATCCTCTGACCCTCTGATGCAAGAGTGTAATTACAGAGTAAAAACAAAAATACCTGGTAAAACTCAGCAGGTCTGGCAGCATCTGCAGATAGGAGCACAGTTAACATTTCGAGTCCGAATGACCCTTCGAAACGTTAACTGTGCTCCTTTCCGCAGATGCTGCCAGACCTACTGAGTTTTTCCAGGTATTTTTGTTTTTGTTTTGGATTTCCAGCATCCGCAGGTTTTTACTTGTTGTAATTACAGGGTGATATGTTTACATAATACATATCCATTATAAAGATACAGGAATTTCTAATGGAAAAAGTTGAGCGGAAGTGAGGTTTGTAACATATTTATTGATAGTCGAGTGGATGTTTAATTGTCATGGCAACCATGATCTTTGAGAAATTTTTTTTGTTGGGAGTTTGAATCTGCAGATATTTAGTGATTGTGATTTGATTAACTTTATTTGCAGGGAGGGTAGAGAACAATTTTGCACAATATCATTTCCTATAACCAAAAGGAGAAAATAACCAATCGGAAAGGAGAAGCACACTGGAGTTAACCAATGAGGAGGAATAATATTGATGGATGTTCAAAGGCAGAAAGGTGACAGAAGATCGTGACAGGATTTTCAGTCACGACAGACAGGGCCACATAAAGCATTTTATCACAGCCTCTCTCTGAAATATATAAAAATAAGCACAGACACCAGAAAGTAGGATGTAATTACATGGTTGCTATGGAAACAAATGACTGTAAATATAGATTACTGTTGCTCTTTGAACTGACCAATAAAATAACTGAAAATGTGTTCAGGCTTCTTTCTTGGACTGGGAGAAAGGTCAGAACTCATAACGCATATTTTTAATTTTAAAACTCATTTGAAGAGTGCTATCTCTCTAGATCAGCTCCAATAATGCTTGGTAGAGCCTCCCCTACACACCAAAGCAAGGAATCATCAATATATGATAGTCATTAATAATCCAATCTAAAATTCAGGAGGAACATCTTTATCCAAAGTGTGATAAGAACTCACTAACACATGGAGTGGCTGAAGTAAAAAATAGTTGAGGAAAACTAGATAAACAGAGTGGGAGAAAGGAACAGAAAGATATGCAGATAGTTTTAGATGAAATAAGATGGGAGGAGGCTCATATGGAGCATTAACACCAGCATGGATAAGTTGGGCTGAATGGTCTGTTCCTGTGTTTTACATTTTCAGTAAAATACATATATCTCTAAACAGCATACGAATCTATTTCCCTCACAGCTATGCGCTACCTTTTTCAAGGTTAATTCTTAGGATAGGGGCATTGCTGTTATTGTCCATCCTTAGTTGCCTCTTGAGAAGGTGGCGATGAGCTGCCTGCTGAATCATTGCAGTGGGGTGGGTAATCCCCCAGTGCCATTAGGGAGGGAGTTCCAGGATCTTCACCCAGTGACAGTGAAGGAATGGTGGTATAGTTCCAAGTCAGAACAGTGTGTGACTTGGAGGGGAACGCAGGCAATGGTGGACCCATGGGGCTGCTATCCTTGTCCTTCTAGGTGGTAGAGATTGTGGGTTTGGAAGGTGCTGTTGAAGAACATAAGAACATAAGATCATAAGAAATAGAAGCAGGAGTAGGCCATTCAGCCCCTTAAGCCTGCTCTGCCATACAATAAGATAATGGTTGATTTGATTGTGGCCTTAAGTCCACTTTCTTGCTTGTCCCCCATAACCCTTGACTCCCTTGTCAATCAAGAATCTATCCAACTCAGCCTAGAATGTATTCAATTACCCAGTCTCCTCTGCTCTCCGGGGTAAAGAATTCCAAACATCAGCAGCCCTCTGAGGGAAGAAATTATTCCTCATCTCCATCTTAAATGCAAGACCTCTCATTTTGAAACTATGTCCCCTAGTTCTAGATTCCCCCACAAGAGCAAACTTCCTCTCAGCAACTACCCTGTCAAGCAGTCTCAGACTTTTATTTGTTTCAATAAGATCACCTCTCAATCTCCTAAACTCCAATGAATATAGGCCCAACCTGCTCAACCTTTCCTCATAAAACAAACCCCTCATCCCAAGATCAGCCCAATGAAGCCTCTCTGAACTGGGACACCAATAAGATACTGGCGAGAACGCCATGGCTCTTCCTTGAAAAGTGCCATGGGATCTTCTGCATCCTCTTGACAGGTCCTCAATTTCATGTCACACCCGAAAGACACCATCTCCAATAGCACAGTTCTCTCTTCCTCTCCTCATGTACTCAAGTCTCGGGAGTGAGACTTGAACCCCTAGACTTCCGAGCCAGCAGTACTTGACATTAGCATGCACATGCATGAAGCATGTGGGTGACATTCCTCATTCTGCTACGTGAACCTTCCATTTTGAAATGGGAGAACACGTCAAAAATAATGGGTGAGGAATGTCACATGATCACCTCAGCACTTTGAATGCTCATACTGCAAAATAGCAACTTCAAAATCTATGTAAGTTAAAGAGAAAACTTAGGGCAGTGAAGCATACAAAGCTACAGAGGTGGATTAGTATGATATTAACATGAGGTGACTTCACCTAAATGCATCTCTCCTCACCCAGTTACCAGCTTCAGCAGTTTTGAGACCTTTGCACTTATTGAAAAATTATTTCTTAAAACCTCTGAGTCACAAAAATTGGTCTGGTAACAAAGGCAAATCTCCTACCCTCCCTTCCTTCAAAAAGAAAATCACAAACGTGGACTTTGATAGATATTGATTTTCTCCCTGAAATAAAGGCCAATAACTTGTACCTGTCTGCGTGGCACACATTATTATCTTTCCTAACCCAGTTTACCTTCTACTTGCAGCAAATAATTCTGCTCAATAAAGACTGACTGTGATACAATGGGGCAGAAATATTGAAGGTGAAACAGCAGGATATTGTTAAATTGCTTCAATTTTAACATTACACTAAACATAACAGAAAATTGGAATCCTTTCTATTATCAAGTTAAATATCAGCATACACTATTTACACACTTATAACGCATGACTACGGATTTGCTTTGGTTATATTCACTGGATATATTTATATCCTTGAGCCACAGAGAGTTGGCATCTGTAAACTTGACTGGAAGTCTGACTGCTATTGCTTCAGGGGAAAGTACAAGAAATAAATAGCAATCTGTCACTATAGGCTGTCTGCCTCAGCCAGGCAAATGATAACAGTGTCACTGCTCACATGGCACGAGTAACCTACAGTCCAAGGCTTGGCTCAGTGGTAGCATTCCTGTCTAGGACTTGGAAGGTTATGGATTTGAGCCTTACTCCCAAGTCAAGATAAGAGTTCTGATCTCTGGATGCCTGAATGATAACATAGCTGAGTTTAAGTGTTGGATGGGAGCACAGTGTTGTAACTTACCAGTTCTATTACTAGGGTGGGATGTGGGATGAGACTAATGATCTCTCCACACACAGTACTGGAAAGAAAATGAGACTAAATGGGCTAAGGACAGGTTGCCTAGACTGGGCTTGTATCCCCTTGAGTTTATAAGATTAAGGGGTGACTGAGATAATAGGGTAGATAGAGAGTAAATATTTTCTCTGGTAGAGGGGGAGTCTAGAGCATGGCAGCTAAACATTAAAATTAGAGCCGAACCATTCAGAGACGTTGTCAGGAGACATTTTTTCACACAAAGGGCAGTGAAAATCTGGAACTTTCTCATGATGAGGTTAGGGGTAATTGAAGATTTTTTGGGAAAGAGTGTGAATGGACACAGGACCAAGGTGGGTCATTGGAGTTAAGGTACAGATCAGCCATGATGTAACTGAACAGTACAGCAGGCTCGAGGGGCTATAATCATCTCCTCCTGTTCCTTTTGTCCCTACAATGGGGTTTTTGCTACAGGACCAACCCAGGGCAGGTGATGCTAAGATTACAAGGGAAAAGAATAAGGCCAGGGTCAATAGTAAAAAGACAATAGAAGAGAAGGTCAACCATGGAATTGAGATACTAGGCTTGAATTTATAAAGGACAGTACATTGTGAGCTGGAAAGGCTGAGGGGAGGTCAGGGGTTTGTCCTGCTTAGGTTCAGGCAAAGAATGAGATAGAGTAGGACGTCCCAAAGTGCTTTACAAGCAATGAAGTACTTTGAAGTATAGTCACTGTTATAATGTGTGGAAAAATGGCAGCCAGATTAAACACAGTGAGATCTCACAGACAGCAATGAGAGAAATGAACACATAATCTGTTTTAGGTATGTTAGCTGAGGGACAAATATTGGCCAGGACACCGGGCCGGATGGAGGAGAACTCCCCTGCTCTTCTTAAAATAGCACCATGGGATTTTTTACATCAACCCGAGGGGGTGGACCGGGTTTCTTGTCCGAAAGGCAAAACCTCTGACAGTGCTGCACTCCCTCAGTATTTGCACCAAAGGTGTCAGACCTGGAGTTTTGTGCACAAGTCTCTATGAATGAATCTTGAAGCTCTTGCCTCTGACTCGGATGCTTGAGTGCCACCACCAAATATTACTGCTGACCAGAAACTGAACTGAACTAGCCATATAAACACTGACTACAAGAGCAGGTCAGAGACTAGGAATCCTGCAGTGAGCAACTCACCTCCCGACTCTCCAAAATCTGTCCACCACCTACAAGGCACAAGTCAGGAATGTGATGGAATACGCCGCATTGCCTGGATGAGTGCAGCTCCCACAACACTAAAGAAGCTGGGCACCATCCAGGACAAAGCAGCCGATTTGATTGGCACCACATCCACAAATATTCACTCCCTCCACCACCGATGTACAGTAGCAGCAGTGTGTACCATCTACAAGATGCACTACAGGAATTGACCAAGGCTCCTTCGGCAGCACCCTCAAAATCCATAACCACTACCATCTAGGACATGGACAGCAGAAGTTCCCCTCTTGGTCACTCACCATCCTGACTTGGAAATACATCGCCATTCCTTCACTATAGCTGGGTCAAAATCCTGGAACTCCCTCCATAACAGCACTGTGGGTGTACCCACACCACAGGGACTGCAGCGATTCAAGAAGGCAACTAACTACCACTTTCTCAAGGGCAGTTAGGGAAGGGCAATAAATGCTGGCCCAGCCAGTGAAGCCCACATCCTGTGAATGAATTTTTAAAAAGAGACACCGAAATGAAAGGAGTTATTGAGTTCTAGACTTCAGTGAGGGGGAGCTGAATTCATATTCACAAATGAAATGCTAGGAAATCTTTGGCATTGTGCATTAATGGCTATCTCGGCTGATGTTGATTCAGCTGCTGCACAGCATTAGTAACTCCTCCCAGGTGATTTCGACAGTGAGGCCATCAGAGTTCATGTTTAAACAAAAATCCTTTTCAAAATCTTCAGACAAGAAAGCCGATAAGATGCTAACCGTTTGTTTTAAAGGCACACTGGTGATGAAACATGCTGTTTAATATGGGCTACGTTTGCTTATCTTGTATAAACATGCTGATGCCAACTGCATTATTGCTTCAACCCCTAATTATCAGACTTTGCAGATCTCACAGTCTGAACTAAATAGTCACGTGAGTTTTAAGCTGTCGTTCAATTTGATCTGAAGACAACTTAGTGAATAAGGGCGGTGACGTAACTATGAAGGAATTACGTTTAACACAGTCAGCATTCGGAAATGGAATCAGTGAAACTGTTATTCTCTCTCATGAATGAAGGAAATTCAGTCATTGTGTTAGCATGGCATGGAGGGTTAAGTGGATGACTAAGAAAAAAAACGTGCATTTATTGTTTGCCTTTCACAACCTCAGGACGTTCCAATGTGCTTCACAGCCGATGAAGTGCTATTCGAAGTGCCGTCACTTCAAGTGTTGCAATGTAGGAAACACAGCAGCCAATTTACACACAGCAAGATCCCACACACAGCAATGAGAAAATAACCAGATAATTTATGATTTGCAAAAACAGAATTACCTGGAAAAACTCAGCAGGTCTGGCAGTATCGGCGGAGAAGAAAAGAGCTGACGTTTCGAATCCTCATGACCCTTCAACAGAACTGATTTTTCTTTAAAAGGAGAGGGATGAAATATAAGCTGGTTTTGGTGGGTGGGGGGGGGGGGGGGGGTTGGGGGGAAGAGAAGTGGAGGGGAGGTGTGGTTGTAGGGACAAGCAAGCAGTGATAGTAGCAGATAATCAAAAGATGTCACAGACAAAAGAACAAAAGAACACAGAGGTGTTGAAGGGTTGGTGATATTATCTAAACAAATGTGTTAATTAAGAATGGATGGTAGGGCACTCAAGGTATATCTCTAATGGGGGTGGGGGGGCATAAAAGATTTAAAAATAATGGAAATAGGTGGGAAAAGAAAAATCGATATAAATTATTGGAAAAAACAAAAGGAAGGGGGAAGAAACAGAAAGGGGGTGGGGATGGAGGAGGGAGCTCAAGACCTAAAGTTGTTGAATTCAATATTCATTCCGGAAGGCTGAAAAGTGCCTAGTCGGAAGGTGAGGTGCTGTTCCTCCAGTTTGCGTTGGGCTTCACTGGAACAATGCAGCAAGCCAAGGACAGACATGTGGGCAAGAGAGCAGGGTGGACTGTTAAAATGGCAAGCGACAGGGAGATTTGGGTCATTCTTGCAGACAGACCACAGGTGTTCTGCAAAGCGGTCGCCCAGTTTACGTTTGGTCTCTCCAATGTAGAGAAGACTGCATTGGGAGCAACGTATGCAGTAGACTAAGTTGGGGGAAATGCAAGGGAAATGCTGCTTCATTTGAAAGGAGTGTTTGGGCCCTTGGACGGTGAGGAGAGAGGAAGTGAAGGGGCAGGTGTTACATCTTTTGCGTGGGCGTTGGGAGGTGCCATAGGTGGGGGTTGAGGAGTAGGGGGTGATGGAGGAGTGGACGAGAGTGTCCCGGAGGGAACGATCCCTACAGAATGCTGACAGGGGGGGTGAAGGGAAGATGTGTTTGGTGATGGCATCATGCTGGAGTTGGCAGAAATGGTGCAGGATGATCCTTTGAATGCGGAAGCTGGTGGGGTGATAAGTGAGGACAAGGGGGACCCGATCATGTTTCTGGGAGGGAGGAGAAGGCGTGAGGGCGGATGCGCGGGAGATGGGCTGGACACGTTTGAGGGCCCTGTCAATGACCGTGGGTGGAAAACCTCGGTTAAGGAAGAAGGAAGACATGTCAGAGGAACCGTTTTTGAAGGTAGCATCATCAGAACAGATGCGACGGAGGCGAAGGAACTGAGAGAATGGAATGGAGTCCTTACAGGACTCGGGGTGTGAGGAGCTGTAGTCGAGCTAGCTGTGGGAGTCGGTAGGCTTGTAATGGATATTGTTGGACAGTCTATCACCAGAGATTGAGACAGAGAGGTCAAGGAAGGGAAGGGAAGTGTCAGAGATGGACCACGTGAAAATGATGGAGGGGTGGAGATTGGAAGCAAAATTAATAAATTTTTCCAAGTCCCGATGAGAGCACGAAGCAGCACCAAAGTAATCATCGATGTACCGGAGAAAGAGTTGTGGAAGGGGGCCGGAGTAGGACTGGAACAAGGAATGTTCCACATACCCCATAAAGAGACAGGCATAGCTGGGGCCCATAGCCACACCTTTTATTTGGAGGAAGTGAGAGGAGTTGAAGGAGAAATTGTTCAGCGTGAGAACAAGTTCAGCCAGACGGAGGAAAGTAGTGGTGAATGGGGATTGTTCGGGCCTCTGTTCGAGGAAGAAGCTAAGGGCCCTCAGACCATCCTGGTGGGGGATGAAGGTATAGAGGGATTGGACGTCCATGGTGAAGAGGAAGGGAGTCAAGATAACGAGAAATGAGTTCCGTGGGGCAGGAGCAAGCTGACACTATCGGTCTACTGGCGAGTTCTGTCTGTGGAAATCTATGCTTTGGTTGGTTAAGGGAGAATACCCCTGCTTTGTTTTGAAATGGTGAAATCTTGGCAGTTGGGGCATCAATTTAACGCCTCATCTGAAAGACAGCACCTCTGACAATGCAGTACTGCACTGAATAGGGCTTTCCTGCAATTTCCTGGCCTCTTGTGTGTTTATTGCTTTTCTACCACTTCTTCAGCCTGAGGCTTAACAAAGGAATGGCCTCCATGGTGGGTTCCATCTGCTGGATAAATATGGCAATACATGATACAATCTGCCATCGATTCGATTGACGGTCAGTAACAGTCATTGAATAAGTCCAAAACTGATGCACATCCAATGTGCAGACTGAATTATAGCTGAAGCAGCAACAAAGTTGCTTTTATATAGCACTTCTAAAGCAGTAAAACATCCCAAAGTGCTTCATAGGAGTGTTATCAAACAAACTTTGACACTGAGCCACACGAGGTGATATTAGGGATGGTGAGTAAAGACTTTACCAAACAGGCCAGTTTAAGGAGAGCCTTAAAAGAGAAAAGAGAAGCAGAGAGGTGTAGGGAGATAATTCCAGAGCTTAGGACCTTGGCAGCTGAAGGCACGACCAGCAATGGTGCAGCAATTGGGGATGTGTGAGAGTCCAAAATTGGATGACCGGAGATCTTGAAAACTTGCATTAAAGCTGAAAGGGATGACAGAGATAGAGGGGGATGAAACTGTACACGGATTTGAAGACAAGGATAAGAATTTTAAAATCAAGGCATTGTTGGATTGGGAGCCAATGTGGGTCAGCAAGCACAGGGAGGATGGTGAACAGGGTTTGGTGTGAGCTGGGACATGAGCAGCAGAGTTCTGGAAGACCTCAAGTCTGCGGAGGCTGGAATATAGGAGGCCATCGAGGAGGGTGTTGCAATAATCAAATTTACAGGAAACAAAGCTATGGATGGGTGATTTTCTTTTATTCATTCATGGAAGGTGGGGGTCATTGGCTAGGCCAGCATTTATTGCACTTGAGAAGGTGGTGGTGAGCTGCCTCTTGAACCACTGTAGTCCATGTGATGTAGGTACACCCACAATGCTGTTAGGGAGGGAGTTCCAGGATTTTTACCCAGCAACAGTGAAGGAACGGCGATATATTTCCAAGACAGGATGGTAAGTGGCTTGGAGGGGAACTTCCAGGTGGTGGTGTTCCCATCTATCAACTGCCCTTGTCCTTCTAGATGGTAGTGGTTGTGGGTCTGGAAGGTGCTGTCAAAGTAGTCTTGTCGAGTTACTGCAGTGCATCTTGTAGATGGTACACACTGCTGCTACTGTGCGTCAGTGGTGGAGGAAGTGAATGTTTGTGGATGTGGTGCCAATCAAGTTAGCTGCTTTGTCCTGGATGTTGTCGAGCTTCTTGAGTGTTGTGGAAGTTGCATTCATCCAGGTCTTGTAGATGGTGGACAGGCTTTGAAGAGTCAGGAGGTGAGTTACTCACCACAGAATTTCCAGCCTCTGACTTGCTCTTGTAGCCACTGTGTTTATATGGCTAGTCCAGTTCAGTTTCTGGTCAATGGTAACCCCCAGGATGTTGATAGTAGGGGGATTCAGTGATGGTAATGCCATTGAACGTCAAGGGGCAATGCTTATATTCTCTCTTGTTGGAGATCGTCATTGCCTGGCATTTGTGTAGCGCAAATGTTACTTGGCAGCCTGGATATTTTCCAGGTCTTGCTCCATTTGGACATTGACTGCTTCAGTGTCTGAGGAGTCACAAATGGTGCTGAACATTGTGTAATCATCAGCGAACATCCCCACTTTTGACCTTATGATGGAAGGAAGGTCATTGATGAAGCAGCTGAGGATGTTTGGGTCTAGGACACTACCCTGTGGAACTCCTGTGGTGATGTCCTGAAACTGCGATGATTGACCTCCAACAACCACAACCATCTTCCTTTGTGCTAGGTTTGACTCCAATCAGCAGGGAGTTTTCCCCCTGATTCCCATTGACTCCAGTTTTGCCAGGGCTCCTTGGTGTCAAGGGCAGTCACTCTCACCTCACAGGTGGTTCTGGAGGCAGTCTTACCGATGGCTGGACATGGCGTCCGAAGTTCAGCTCTTTGGGATCCTCCCAATCCTTCGAAGGTCACCTGCTTGTTAAGCAGCACCCTTGACATCGTGATGCCAGGTATGATATGGCGGGTCCAGAGGTTTAAAGGTACTCTCCCCTGACTCAGCCCGCTTGACTCAGAAGGTTGCGGGTTCCAGTCACACTAGCGCACTATTGTAGGTTTAGTATTTATACACTGATCCAAGTCCTGCCCGCCTTCAAGCCAATAACTGACGCAGTGGTGTGAATAGACACCCTGTGTGAATGGATGCCCTGCTATATAAACAACAAGTCCCTTCCTTTAATCTGTTAATTTTTTAGCTGTTGAAAATGAAATCAAAGGATTGGTCTGAAAGCCTCCAACTTGAAAGGGGAGGGCTGGGGAAGCGCCGCTCCGGTACCATTTAGCTCAACAGAAAACTCTTCTGGAAATGCAAGGGTTACAATCGCTTTAAAAAAAACCTTTACATCAGAAGTCCCCATCTGTTGTCTGCACTAAAACCACGTGTTGGTTTCGCTCACCAAATTAGCATTCACCTCGCATCTGTATCAGTAAACAAAGCCTAATGCTTTTGTATAGGAATGGAGTGAGGCTTTTTAGTCATGTGTATCTTCAAACATCATTCTTTCCCCATCTGTACCTGAGGGGATTTATTTTTTATATAAAGAAAATCAGCACCGCATGCATAATCCTATCAGTTCAAACAATCTCTCCTCTGTTATTTTCCCCCCTTCCCTCCCTCCGCCCCTCACCACTATTTGTCCTGAATTCGAGACAGTGAATTCTGGCAACTGATACTTACAATTAGAGCCTATTTTGTATAATGCAGCAATGACAGAATATTTAGGGGAAAAAACAGAATAGGCCATAGCTGGAATGAATTGCTCCCTGTAATATTTATTAAAATAATAAATTTGGAATTCAAACGATACATTTTCTCCTAACCCATTCGAGTAAAGAAGAAGCTGCATAAAGGAACCTCCCATCTCAAATAAAGATTGGGGGATAGAACACATCACAAATATCAGCGGCTCTGTCCGGATGAACCTGTGTCTGAGGGAAAAGCTCCCGAAGCACAAGCTTGGTCTTCACGTACCAAACTGTAATGAATCAGAACATTACAGTGAGGGCTGGTACCAGTGCCGTGTTTACCAGCCTCTGTCCATTGCATTTGCCAAAAGTCGCGTCAGTGCGAGTTGTGGGATATTTCCACTGTTCACACTGATACCCTGCTTGTCGCAATGAGCCAGTCCGAGAGGCAGAGAGCGGATGAGAAATGAGCCGACGTGGCATGTTCGCAACAACACTGCCCGCCCAGCAAAGTCCTGGAAACACTTGAAACATGCCACTCGTTTTAATCCAGTTATGGAAAGTATTTCATGCAACAAATGGCGTTTCTCAATCTTTCGGTTAATGGGGCAATTGCGCCAAGATTTACCTTTCCCATTACACGTATTGCACTGGAAGGCGAGCTGCCACCATAGCCGAATTAGAGAAGGCTTTCTGTATTTTGATACATGTAGTTTATCTGCTGTATATTCTATGTCATATATGTGTTGTTGTATATGAAGAAATATATATAGCCTATTTACAGATAAGCCTTGGATGGCGGGTTGTCCCCTAGGAGAGATTATGGAGACTGGGCCTGTATTCTCTAGAGTTACGAAGAATGAGAAACAAGCTCACAGAAGCATACAAATTCTTACAGGGTAGATGCAGGAAGGGTGTTTCCACTGGTGGGGGGGGGGGGGGGGGGTCTAGAACCAGGGGATACAGGCTCAGAATAAGAGGCAGGACTGAGGTGAGGGGGGGGGGGGGTCTTCACTCAGAGGGTGGTAAACCTTTGGAATTCTCTACCCCAGAGAGCTGTGGAGGCTCAGTCGTTGAGCATGTTCAAGACAGAGATGATAGATTTCTAGATATTAAAGATATCAAGGATATGGAAATAGTGCAGGAAAATGGCATTCAAATAGATCAGTCCTGATCCAGTTGAACGGGAGAGTAGGCTAGATTCTCTTAACTTGCAGGTTGAGTCGGTAGTTAGGAAGGTAAATGTAATGTTGGCATTTATTTCGAGAGGACTAGAATATAAAAGCAGGGATGTGCTGCTGAGGCTTTATAAGGCTTTGGTCAGACCACATCTAAAATATTGTGAGCAATTTTGGGCCCCGTATCTCAGGAAGGATGTTCTGGCCCTGGAGAGGTTCCAGAGGAGGTTCATGAGAACAATCCCAGGAGTGAAAGGCTTAACATATGAGGAACATTTGAGGACTCTGGGTCTATACTCGATGGACTTTTGAACGATGAGGGGGGATCTGATTGGAACTTACAGAATACTGAAAGGCCTGGATAGAGTGGACATGGGGAAGATGTTTCCATTAGTAGGAGAGACTAGGACCCGAGGGCACAGCCTCAGAGTAAAGGGAAGACCTTTTAGGAGAAACTTTTTTAGCCAGAGAGTGGTGAATCTATGGAATTCATTGCCACAGAAGGCTGTGGAGGCCAGGTCATTGAGTGTATTTAAGACCAAGATAGATAGGTTCTTGATTGGTAAGGGGATCAAAGGTTACGGGGAGAAGGCGGGAGAATGGGATTGAGAAACTTATCAGCCGTGATTGAATGGTGGAGCAAACTCGATGGGCCAAATGGCCTAATTTCTGCTCTTATGTCTTATGGTGTCTGCTTCTATTTCCTATGTGTCCATAAGCAATATGCACAGATATATAGCTTATAACAACATCATAATAAAATGAAAAGCACAGAAACAGGCCATTCGATCCAACTGGTCCATGCTACAAACAAGCCTTCTGCCAACCTACTTCACCTAAAGCTAGAATATGGACGAAGAGATTTTTTAAAATTATGTTATGTTAATAATCTAAGATAATTATTTATGCAGATGATTTAAGGCAGTATTTTGGTATTTTTAAGTTATATATGTATATAAGAGCCAAAGATATCTAGAAACTCCAGCTCTTTGTATTTATATATAGAGCAGTAGGGTAGCGAGTAGGATTATAGAGATTGCCTGAGTGATTCAGTGCAGCAGTTCCTGCTGGCCTCACTCCAGGTTTTCCTTAGGCAGGCGACGAAGGAGGAGGGGGGGGGGGGGGGGGGGCGAGAGAAGAGCGCCTGCGCTCTGTGACTTGGCTCAGTGCCCAAGAGCTCAAGCGAGAGCCTGAGGGGTGGGGCACTGAGAGTGTGTACGTGACCCAACTGTCCAACATCCTCTTTCATAAAAGTAATCATCACACGCACACAAGCAGCCCCTCCCCCACCCCCCATATTATATCTTCTTGTTGCTTTGTGTCTGCACATCTTTCAGACGCATTGCCTCACCTCCCCCCAACCCCCACCCCACCCCTTGTACCGGGGGCTGAGAACCTCTCTGGCAGCCGCTCAATCGCATCGAAGCAGGAAAAACAACCGAAAATAAAACACGCAGGGGACAGATTACTTGTTTCATCTCCGCTCTCAATCCGCGAGTAAAGGGGAAATGGAACCTACCAAACATTTGCTTTAGGCAGACTAATCAGAACGTGGTCATTTTAAAGTCACAAATATTCAGTTCCATTTGCCCTAACGCTCCCTTTAATTGAAGCCAGCTTGGATATGTAACTGCAGTTTTAAATAGCCATTCATTTTTAGTAAGCACGCATTTCTTAAAATGGAAATGTATCCCGTTTGTTTACTCAAGTCGTTTTGTAAACTTTGTTTCGAAAATTAGTCGCGTATGTTGATTCTTCTGATTATATTTATCCTTTGTACATTTAGAATGGGTAATAGTTTTGTTTTGCATGTATGTAACCATATCGTGCAGAAAGTTTTTTAAAAAACTAGAATGATTTGCTACTTGAGAATTAATGCGATTGCATTTGGAAATAGTAACACACGAATGTTCCGCATTTCTGGTTGAATGTTGACATTTGTCCAAGCCCCGCCAGCGCCAGAGTAATTTTTTTGATGACACATTTTGCAATGAGCTCATTATTCAGAAGGGAAATCTTCAGAAGTGCCCTGTAAATTGTAAACACGCTACAATGTACCATTGACAAGCGAACTGGGGGAGAAAACATGTGTCAAATATTAACGATGTGCAACCGCGCGTGTTTACACCATATTTAATCCCCTGCGTATTTAAAAGCGAAACTATTTGAGAGGTAAAAAATAGGAAAACGGTGTGGCGAGGGGTTTCCATGCAGATACTCAGCGGTTTGCAAAACAAAAACAACAAAAAAAAAGGGTGGGGGTTGTTTCTTCTTGCAAATAAATGCACAATTAGGCGCCTGCGTTTGCGGTGCAATAGCACAAGAGATCCAAACGCTCTTGGCTCCAGTTCCTGTGACATTTCCAATATCAACAGGGGGGCACTGTATCCGGGTCCTGACGTCAGCCCGGACTGCACTATGTAAATACAAGGAACTATTCAGTGTTCTCGGGTTCTCTACATTCCCCATCAGTTTTATATTTTGACGCTGTTGCAATAGCTCCATTTACACCTTAAACTCCCTAAATACGAGGCCAACGTGGAAGGGGAGGTGGGATGGCGATTGCTTTTCTTTAATAATACAGTTACGCTTAGCACTGTAATTCCATCAATCATCACAAAAGGGAAATAAACGATTGAGGTTTGTTCGGAAAGGGTTAATGTCATTTGGAAAGAGCAAAGCACCA
This sequence comes from Isurus oxyrinchus, assembly GCA_026770705.1. Taxonomy (NCBI): domain Eukaryota; kingdom Metazoa; phylum Chordata; class Chondrichthyes; order Lamniformes; family Lamnidae; genus Isurus; species Isurus oxyrinchus. The sequence goes on along the minus strand of JANJGN010000006.1, from coordinate 40,888,639 downwards.
ATACACACACCAAATGAATCTTCACTTTGACGCTTCCTATTTATTGGGAAAAAAGAGTCCCATTCATGATAGACGCTTCTAATTTTAGAGCGGTTGAATCATTAATTTGCAGTGCGCTAAGGATCCCCTTTCACTGCCCTGTGTGTGTTTTTGCAATAGTGCTAGCTTTGCACTAACTCACATTTCCGCCTGGGTATGCTCGCACGGTTTGCATTGCATCTACTCTTGCAAATTTGCAGAGCAAGCGATGCATGGCGCCGGTGACGCGCGCGCCGCCCGCCCTGGCATTCCGAATGGAATGTTGGTAAACGGAGCTTTTATTTACATACTGTGGCAGAGTATGGGGGAGGAAGGGTGTCAAAGCGCATGCGCCTCTGTAGCCCTCCCCCATCCCCATGCTTCCCGCAGAAGGGAGAAAGGATGGATGGATGGAAGGATGGATTGGGGAGGGGGGGGGGAGGACAATGGAGCTACGTCACCAGAGGCCCCGCGCGCCCGCTCTCTCTGTATGAGGAAGGAGGCTCGGCGACGACGCATGCGCGAAGAGCTGTCGACTAAAACGGTTCGCCGAGAGGGAAAGAAAGACGGACCGAGGGAGGGGCGGGGAAGAGGAGAGTGATTGACAGGTGACGTCAGGCCAGGGTGAGCGAGTAGCAGCACGAGAAGGGGGCAGTGAGAGGGAGAGCGAGTCCGGGGCGCGCGCTCCGGGGACAGGCGCTGCCATGAAGTTGCAACTTAGTAACCATTTCATGTAGATACTTTGTTTCTTTTTGTTTTTATTTTGTATCAGTTTGCATTGAGATTGTTGCAAAGTCAGCAGGAAGGAGAGAGAGAGAAGGGAGAGGGGAGACGGTGGGGAATCCTGCATTACACACACACATACATACAGTGAGACACACACCCACCCAGACACACTGAGAGCAGCCAGTGCAACACACTCGCCGGAGACCCCCCCCCCCACACACACTCCTCCTCCTCCTCTCTCCCTCTTCCTTTTCCACACACACACACATACACAGACTCTCGGAGCCGCCGCCATGTCGTCCGCCGCGGTCGCCTCCACCCGGAGACAGTCGTGTTACCTGTGTGACTTGCCCCGCATGCCGTGGGCGATGATCTGGGACTTCACCGAGCCCGTCTGCAGAGGATGCGTCAACTACGAGGGAGCGGACCGCATCGAGTTCGTGATCGACACCGCCCGCCAGCTGAAGCGGGCTCACGGTTTCCAGGAGGGCCGATCCCCCGGACCGGCCGCCGGTAAAGCCACGCTGACCAAAGAGAGCAGCTCGCCGCAGCTGGTGCACCCGGCGGACGGCTGCTCGTCCAGGCCGCCCCAGCCTCTGGACCGTTACCCGCTGGCCTCGGACCGGCCTCCCCCTCGCCTGGAGTTCCCGCCGGCCCGCCAGAACGGCACCGGCTCCCTGCTCAACGGCTACTCGAAAGCGGACGAGCCGCCCGAGCTGAACCGCCAGAGCCCCAACTCGAGGAGGGCACACGGGGCGCCGCCTCCTCCGAACCTGGTGCCCATGGTGAACGGGAGCTCGCACCCTCTGCCTCCTCCCCCGCCGCCTACTTCGCAGCCGCACGGCGTTAACGGGCGCCTCCTGGATGTAAACAAACGGCCCGGAGGCGGCGGCGGCTCCTCGGGCGCTCCCGCCGAACACGAGGCGGCCAAGGACAGCAAACACCGAGCCGACGAACTGGCCGACAGCCTCAAGAGCCGGGGGGAGGAGTGGGCCGGTAAGCCCAAGACGGTGAAGGAGACGCTGATGAGCCTGGCCGGACACCCGCCCTTCGATGTCAGGTTCAAGAAGGAGCATTCGCTGCAGCACGGCCGGGTGCTGGCATTCGATGCCACGGCGGCGGCGGCAGCAGCAGCGGCCGCAGCGGCTAAATCAGGTATGCAATCTGAATGGCAGTTTGTGCAGGAGCTTCCCGGCTCTGCAAGTGTCTTGATGCAAAGTGTGACTGGAGTAAACGGGCCAGCTGAGGCTGCATTGCATGCAAAAGGGGAACCATCTATATGTGGGTGCAAGAAGTGGGTCTGTGTGAGGTGAAAGTTAGGCTTGGGGGGGGGGGGGGGGGCGGAAATGGGGCGGGGGTTACCTTTTGCTCGACTTGAAATGATATCTAGTAAGAGGAGGCCGTTCGGCCCGTCAGGCCTGTGACAGCAGCAGCGTGCCACTTCCAGGAAGTGGCCTTCACTGCAGTGGGATCCAGTCTTTAAGGTGCTTGCTGTTATCCTTTTTTGTTGCCAAACAGCCTTTAATGTAACGTCCCCTCGTCCCTACCCTCCCTCCCCCCCTTACTCATCCCTCACCAGGTACCCGAGGAGGCCGCAAGAGGAAAGCATCACCCGAGCCTGAATCAGAAGGGACCGGGCCACCCCTTGGCAGCAAGGTCAACGGAGAGGGGCAACCATGGCCCCTGATGCCAACTGACAGTCTGAAAATGACGCCGGCGCCCTACGCCCCCTCGCCATCCCCCCACTCCACGCCGCCGGACGCCGGGCAGAATGGACAGTCTCCCATGGCCGCCCTGATCCTGGTGGCGGACAACGCGGGCAGCGTGCACTCGCCAAAGGAAGCTGGACAGGTCCACTCGACCACCCGACGCAACAGCAGCAGCCCCCTTTCGCCGTCGTCCCTGAGCCAGAGGCGGATGGGCCACCGGGACACCTCGGCATCAGGGGGTAACCCTCACCCGGGCATAGAGCCGGTGCACCCGCCAAACATTCCAGACTCCTCGGTGCCCAGCAGTGTGCCACTCTGCTGTACAATATGCCACGAACGCTTGGAGGACACCCACTTCGTGCAGTGCCCATCGGTGCCCTCGCACAAATTCTGCTTCCCCTGCTCGAGGGAGAGCATCAAGCAACAGGGGGCCACGGGCGAGGTGTACTGCCCCAGTGGAGAGAAATGCCCACTGGTTGGCTCCAACGTGCCCTGGGCTTTCATGCAAGGAGAGATTGCCACCATCCTGGCTGGGGATGTCAAAGTAAAAAAGGAGAGAGACCCATGATTCGTTTGTGTGTTTGTGTTTTTTTAAAAAAAAAGAAAGACACTCTTGAAACCACCCTTCAAAAAACTGATTAATTGTATATACTCAACACGTAAACATGGCTGTACAATTTTGATTTTCAATACATTGTGTTTCTATATTTTTTGAAGATTAAGAAGGTATGTACTCATGATCGTTTTTTTCTGCTCTTTCTCTCTCTCTCTCTCTGATGTAAATCGTTATTATACATTATTGGAAAAATCTTTCTGTACTGGCCTTTTCTTGGTGACAGTAACTGTTTAATGTAGACTGTGACTAACATTGCTTTCAGAGCACTTGGCAAAAAAAAAAACTGAATGCTTCTAGTTGTACCTGTATGCACTTGTTAAAATTGCCAAATACAGTTTTCTGGCATTTTATTAATACCTTTGTTAGTGTCTGTGATTACTTCTTCCTTGTAATGAGTAAGGCTTGATTGAAGAGGGTGTACAATGACAGTGTTGGTGAGTGCTGTGATGTCACTGGGTACAGTAGGGCGTGGTTATATATAAAATGAAAAACTGCTATGGTTTGACCTTGAAAACTGCAGACGTTTCTGTTTTAATGATTGGCACAGTGCAAGGCAGTATGCTTGTACTTTGACTTCAGTAGCATGACTCTTATTGTCTAGCTGTTGATTTTTGTTCTTTAGACTGACCGACTGTGTAGCAACTACTCAGGAAGTGCCAGAATTGCCTATGGCATCTTTTTTTTTTCTCTCTCTCTCTCTCTCTCTCTCTCTCTCTCTCACTCACACTCTCACTCTCTCACACACACACCCTGAGTTGGGTGGAGTAAATGTGTAAATTCCTCCCCTCTTCCCCTATGGGCTATTATACTTGCTTGGCGTAATTCAATGTTTAGATTTTGGCAGGTGATTTACATTTTTAACAAAGCCTCCATTTATCACTGTGCCAGGACCCAGCTGAGAATGACTTTGAACACTTGTACTTGCCAGACCAGGGTACTGCCACGAAAGGAGTGTTTTTTTCTCTCTGCTAATATTTACAGTGACTGTGGACAAACAAGATGGGGAATGGGGGATTAAAAGTATCACTAGCCCACAAAGCTCACCTTCTGTGCAAAACTGACTTTTGAACTTAACTATCATATGCAATTCCTTTAGTAGAAAGTAAACTAATTTGACCCCTTTTAAGATGGCACTGCTGTACCTTTATTGGAAGAGGCCCTGTTTTTTAAAAAAAAATGGTGCACTTTGCATGTTTTGCTGCATCACTGTACTTCGGCACGGGGGGTGGGGAGGGGAATCTGCAGCATCAGCAGTAGGGCAGAGTCATGTGACTTCCCTTGACAAACAAGACTGATCTCAGATGTACGTTCATAGTTTTTAATCCGCTCGATCAGTATCTGCTGGCTTCAGTGCTAGAGACAGAAGGGAGGGCATTGACTGACCACTGCAATAGGAAGAACGTTACAAAATGTTTTAAACTACCTCATTTACTCAGCCCGCTTGCTGTTTCCCTAGATTTCTGGAAATGTGCTTTTGGTTGATGGTGATTTAATGAAACGGAAGGCTCAATCTATTCCCACAATGTGTGCAAGTGAGATTGAATAGCAAAACAAAACAAGCTATTACAAATTGTGGACCCCAATTTTCAAAATTGCCCCAAAGGAAATGGTGTCAGGTTGAAGGGATTGGCTGGTGCTGTATTTCTGTTTAACCCAGAGAGAGGTTTCAGAGCTCCTCGCAACCCCCCCCCACCAAGGTCGTACAGAAAGAAAATCTCCTACAAAGTGAAGCTGGTTACTTTGCCAGATGATATTCTGATTGTACAGTTACATTGCCCTTTTCTTCCTGATTCTCAGCTGAAGACGTGGAATCATTCAGCACTTTTTTTTAAACAAAAAAAAAATACTTGATCAGATGACAGCTCCTGGAATCCCTGAGTCACTCAAATGCCTTTTGTTCTGGTACAATGTGGTGCGAGCACGCCTCCCCGTCACACACTCTCACCATGCCAGTTCAATGCAATCTGAAGGATTAATTATAGCCTCACCATGATGGTCATCCCAGAACGCTTTCAACAAAGCCAATGAGCTATTGGCCATGGGTGGAAGGGGGGGAATGCCACCGTAAACATTGTGCAGCTAACCTACTAAAGCCCCCAGGTATATTTTCAAATCATGATTCAATGTTTGTTGATTCAAGCCCTGTCAGTTTAGAATAAATGGATATTTTTAATTTGTTGACAAGTTAACTTTTTTATTTGAAAAGACACCCTTCTTGAGATATACATGAGAGACAGGACAATAATTATTCAGGGCATCAGTGCTAAAACAGAGGCTGTTGTACAAGAACAGCTTGAAGCCCTGTCAATTTTTACCCCCCACCCCCACCCCCCGCAAAATCTCCCTCCTTCCTTTTATTAAGAAATTAAATGTTTCTGGGGGCTTGGCCTTCTTTTATTGCAAAGTCGCAGTGGTGGTCAAGCCACCTTCTGTGTGTGTCTGGGTCTGACAGTAACGCACCACTTCCCTAATACTGTACTCGTATTCAGTACATTACAGTAATACCACGATTAGTGTTGTAATCATATGTTCAAAGGTCACTCATTTGACGGTAGCTTTCTGACACGTTGGTTTAAGATTGGTTAAAAAGGATTCAAAAGACTTGCTCGTGATGTTTTCCCCATCGAGAGCAGTCCATAAGTCTTCCTATTGCTAATACCCTGTGTATGACGTGGCTGCAGAAATGGCATGCCGCACTTTTACCCATTTTGTGCAAGGCAAGGCCTATCAATTCCATTGCAGCTGTTGTGAGGTGGGTGGGAAATGCAGCAAGGAGCTGTACTGTTTAACGTGGTTGCTGAGTTCAGTGAGAGGAACATATATAATGCACACTCAAAATGTTCTTTTTGTTTCTTCAAGGCTGTATTTACTGCCCCTCCTCCCCTCTCTCCCCTAGACAGTAGCGTTGTAGATCTAGGACAATGAGAGTCTGTTACACGGGCTGCACTGTGTAGGTGTGGCATTAGGGAAGTCAGTTAGGACTTTCTAAACACATTCTGGCATGTTTTGCAATACCAGCTTACAGGTTGATGGATTGATTTAGTTCAGTAGGACGGCTGTGTTGTTAGTAACCTCAACTGTGACTTTACATTGCCTGGTGCTCAATAGGGACCTAGGAACAGGAGGTGGCCATTCGGCCCCTTGAGCCTGCTCTACCATTCAATCAGATCATGTCGATATGCACTTCAATTCCATTTGCTACCCATTTGCCCCACATCGCTTGATACCCTTATCCAACAATGATACATCCAACTCTGTCTTGACTCACCCCCCCCCCCCCCACCTCCCACAGCATCCACAGCCTTCTGTGGGCAGGGGGAGTGGGTGGCCGAAGGGGAGACAGAATTCCAGTACAATTATGCAATGACGAGCAAGCAATGTGTGAAATCAAGTTCATCACAATAGCATGGCAGATTTAGGAACCATTTCCTGAATTAAAATGCTTAAGTTGCCCTCTGTAATCATCCTTTGCCCACTGCTGCTACTTAATGTCACGGTCATTTGACCAGCTTGTGCCTTTGTTGTTTTAGATTTCATAGCATAATTGATTGTTCTCAAATGTAACTGTGACCAGTTCCAAATGAGGTGCAGTTGGTGATTATTCTCACTGGGAGTGTTTGTCTAGATATAGATTCACGTCTCTGTATTGCTTTTAAGGACCCCGGATCAATTTGTTGTTTGATTCTTTTTTTTAAAAAAAGCCTCATGTTACAATCTGGAATTCACTGCCTGAAAGGATGGTGCAATCAGATTTGGAAGGAGCTTCCGAGGTGAAATTGGATAAATACTTGAAAAGGGGAGAGAATAAGGGAATGGAACTAATTGGATCACTTTTAAAAAGCCAGTATGGGCATGAGTGGCTGAATGGCCTCCTGCACTGTAACATTCAATGTGCATTGTTGGCAACCTTAGACAGTTAACAATGGGGGGAGGGGGTGGGAGGGGGTAGAGCAATCCATACAGACATACTGTTCCCCAACACAGCACCCTCTCCCACACAAGCTGCTGCTTTACACAGTGAGTGCATTTAATTCCATCTGAAATGTTGGTCACAATTTCGTCTCATTTTCAGCTGCGGATGGTGTTGATATGAGTTTCAGTAGGTAGCCTCAGCACTGAATTATGATGAAGTATTTGACAACTGTTGAGCTGAAACGTGCCTTAATCAGCACCACGGCCAACTAGTAGTGTCACTAACCAGGATTAACAATCAGTGCAGAGTTGTTCAGGGAACTGAGCAGTACTATGTAGGGCGAGACTGCCTGGTAATGCATTTTCCCCTAAGGGGAGAGTATAAATGCAGTTGCTCATTCATCGATGGTACGGTGACTGACCTGTCCACTTCAATTTCCTATTTTGGCTTCCCTGCCGTTCCCAGTCAGTCCAACACTCAGCTCCCCCCGCCAACCCCCCCCCCCCCCCCACCCCGCTTTTAACATCGACTCGATCTACAAGGAATCTTAGCAGAAAAGCAAGAATGTATTTTAATGTGAGCTGTTCGTAAGTGGTTCCATGTTTCTAAACACCTGTTGCTTTCCTGAGATCTGACAACTTTCAAGACACTTTCCCCAATAACCAAACGTCTCCCTTATGTTTGACCTCCCTGCATCGAATTGGAAGTCAGGGACTAGACAATGTTCGCGTGTAAAACCCCCGCACAACACTTGTAATGTTAACGCTCCTTGTGTTATAATTACAGATACTTTTTAGACATTGCTTTTACAGCTTACCTGGCATGCAGCTGTAAGCTTGTTTTTCACCTTGCTGTGTGTAAAGTTTCTTTTTGTTTACCTCCCCCCGCGTTGTTTGTTTTGATGAAACTTTACTTCAACTTAAAACCAAACAAAAGCTCCAGCTGAGATCCCCTGTGCAATAGCTTGAATAGGAGGGAAGAGTAATATTTGAAACTTGCAAGAGTACAAAACTCCACAAGGAGGAGGGTAAGCTTAAGAGCCACCAGAACGTGTGTATTTTGGAAAATCGTGCTTATTCTCACTGCTCTTTCACATGAGATGTAACAGGTTATGACAAACGGTACTGCTGTTTGTAATCCGGGACACCTACCAATAAAGAATTCGTGGGCTTCGAAAAAACATTTAACAATGGAAGCATTCAAAAGGGAATCAGACTGTTATCTGAAAAGGATGAATGTGCAGAATTACATGGAGAATGGCACTAAGGGAACTGCTCATTCGGAGAGCTGGTGCAGGCACGACGGGCCGAATGGCCTCTCTGCGCCGTAACCATTCTGTGAAGTAATAACTTACTTTCTGTAAACTCAAGCGTTGATCAGACACGCAATTTGTTACCAATACCAGGCTCGCCAGCGATTTGAGTGCAATTGGAGCGTAAGATGAAATGTGAAGTACGCAATTCCATTCTGAAATATTGGCAAGTCCAAACGGGTTCCTTGTAGTGTAGTAGCTGAGCCTGCAAACTACACCTAGAGACTTCAAAATAGGTGCAATTTAGTAGACCCAATGACACTGACGGGGTGCATTTTCACATATCTTGTCTCCGGATATTGGTGTTGTGGGGTGGGCTTTGTTTTTAGGAATAAGTTTTGAGTTGATCTCGTGACTGAAAGAGAGCCAAATCACCTTGGGTGTATTTTTGAAACTTGAATGAAGAGCGGAACCAGACAGGGATTAATAGAAAACTGTCAAAGCCCCGAGGGCGTTGTGTGCGTGTGTGCGCATATGACACCCACATGTTATTATACACAGCGTGAGGATGCGGAAGAGAACAAGTTCCTGCATGAAAAGAGAATTGGAAAACCAGCTGTCCTTTGCCAAGGTATGTGGGCATGTTTTGAGGAGTTAGTTTATTTATCCTTGGTGCTTTTGAGATGTGAATTTCCTATGGAACATTGGCAGACAAAAAAACCCATCCATCTGGCTGTCAGCTCCCACTATCTCACACTTCTAATGACCGCCTCCTACCTTAGAGCAGAGGCTACACTCCCCAAGTACTTGCTTGGCTGGAAAGCGATTTGGGAAGTTCTGGGGTTATGAAAGGCACTATAGTAATACATTTTTTTTCTTTGAAAGGATATTGCAAAATCCTCGCGTATTTCCCCTATCTGTTAAAACCAATTCGGTACCAGTTCCCAAGCTCTGAGAATATTTCAATACTTTTGACATCACACTGCTTAACTGGACACTACTTCCTCGCCATGGACCCTCAATAAAACTTTAAATCCCACTAACACAATAAGGTCCACACACCTTGTTGCATCTTTATCATGATCTGCTCCCTACAGTGCAAAAAGCAATAATAGAATGGTGCAGTGTAGAATGAGACCATTCTGCCCAACGTGTCTGTGCTGGCTCTTTGGTTTTTCACTCCATTCCCCTGCTCTTTCCCCGCAGCCCTGCATTTTTTTTATATCACCTTGAACATTGATCCAGTTTCCTTCTGAAAGTATCGTATTCAAGATCGCAACAAATTACTGTGAAAAAAATGTTCATCACCCCAGCCCTTACCCCACACACATACGCTCTTTTGTCAAACTGCTTTAAATCCGTGTCCCCCTGCTAGTGAAAATATTTTTTTCCTTATTTACTTCATCTAAACCATTCATGAATAAATACCTCCATTAAATCCCCCCCCACCCCCTTAGCCTTCTCTGCTCCGAGGAGAATAGACTCTGCACATAACTGAAGACCCTCAGTCCTGCATTCCCCATGAATAACGCCCCCACCCCCACCCAACAGCAAACTCTGTGGCGGAGAAGGGGAAAAAATAATGCTGCCATCAGGAAGTTGAAAGAATAATAATCGTTTATAAAATGCGAGCAAGCAAGGCGTGGTTAAATAACTGCTTGAAGGAATTCCAAATCTCAGCCGCCTGGGAGCTGCGGGACCGGCGCTAATTTTACTTATTGACGCAGTGCAACTGGGCAAAAACATGTGCCCTTGCATTCCGGGACCAGGGATTACAGAGAAACGGAGGAGGGGTGGGGGGGGGGGGGGGTGGGAGTGTTCGATACTAAACAAGGAATAGTAACTAATCTGACCAGCTGGACAAACTATAATTAGATAAACGACTTGCCTCTCAACAACCATTCATCACTGCAGCTAACACCAAGAAAGGAATTTCTGTTCAGTTGCCTACTCGCCTTTTTATTCTTTATATATATATATATATCTGGAAGTCAAAAGAGGTCGATTGTGAAACAGAAGTAGTGATCCATCCCTTTAATTTCCTTGTGCTGCCACAGACCCGGGACTGCATAGTTACCTAATTCCCCTGAGCAACACTGGCAAGGCTTTGACCACTAAACATTGGACAGGCTGGCAGGAGCACGCTGCAGTTGCCACGGTTACAGCGGGTGCGGGGCTCTTGCAAACAGTTTGTATGGGCAGGATGACGAAATTAAAAAGAAAAAAAACTCCCCGCCTCCGCCAGTGCAAGTTTGTGCAAACGTAAATCATTATTCAACAAATGCAACCCAGGCTCTTTACAGCCGCCGCTTTCATCTAATGAGGAAATATTTATTTTAACCACCCACAACTAATATATTGTAATCACTACCCGTCTCCCGCCACCCACCCCCCCCCCCCCCAACCCCAGTTGTTGTAATGTTTGTCCACGCAGGGACATTGCAACATTTTGCCCGACCACACACTCCCTCAGTTCTTGCTATTGGGAAATTTATTAACGCATTTCACCCGGAGAGATGGGATGTTACGAACGGGGAAACCGATCCCCTTTCCTGTATCCCGTGGCCCCTCTGGTTTTCAAAGCTGCAAATATTTCCTAGTTTCTACATTAGCTCCTTTTGAAATCAGCCACCCTGCCCAACTCGAAAAGGGAAAATAAAGCAACGGGTGCGAGTGGTCGATTGGCTCGCCAATGTCATTTTCAGTTGCTTATTTACAGCTTGTTCCCGTTATAGATCCCTATCGCCATTTAACCTTAAGGAGCCTTTCCTCTCGACATGTGACATTTGCTCAGAAGGTCTTTTTAGAACCCACACAAATCGCTTTAAGGCAGGTTACACTTGGATATGCATCCGTAACCAGCTCTGCATTGCTGCCTCATTGAGTATGGCATATTTAATCTTAAGGCAGCAATGAAAGCTGTGATCTTATTTCCCACTGCAACAAATCTTTCCCTAACCCCCTCAAGTCATATAAATTACTCAGTGCAAAAAAATGGTCTCCCTTCCTTCAGTTTACCGAACTCATCTGGGGCATAGAGGCAAGGTAGTTGGATAAATGGAACACAGGGACGGAAGGAGGCCATTCAGCCCCTCCAGCCTGTTCTGCCATTTATTGAGATCATGGCTGATCTCCATCTCCACTCCATTTATCCTCCTTGTTCCTGCATTCCTTAATACCCTTACCCAACAAAAACCTATCCATTTCTGTTTTGGAATTTTCAATCGATCCGCAGGCTCAACAGCTTTTTGCGGAAGAGAGTTCCAAATTTCCACCAGTGTGAAGAAAATGTGTTGTTTCCTTGTTCTGGCCTCTGCTCCACCAGAAGAAATAGTTTCTTTCTGTCTACCCTATCAAACCCTTTAATCGTCTTAAACACCTCAACTAGATCATCCCTCAATTTTCTATATTCGAGGGAATACTAGCCTAATGCTGATCAAAGGTGCAGGAGGAGAGGTCTATCACACACCACAGGTCCAAGAATCACAGAATCACACAGTGCAGAAGAGGCCCTTCAGCCCATTGAGTCTGCACCGACTCATGAGAAACACCTGACCTACCTACTTAATCCCATTTATCAGCACTTGGCCCATAGCCTTGAATGTTATGATGTGCCAAGTGCTCATCCAGGTACTTTTTAAAGGATGTGAGGCAACCCGGCTCCACCACCCTCCCAGGCAGTGCATTCCAGACCGTCACCACCCTCTGGGTAAAAAGGTTTTTCCTCACATCCTCCCTAAACCTCCTGCCCCTCACCTTGAACTTGTATCCCCTCGTGACTGACCCTTCAACTAAGGGGAACAGCTGCTTTCTATCCACCCTGCCCATGCCCCTCATAATCTTGTACACCTCAATCAGGTCACCCCTCAGTCTTCTCTGCTCCAACAAAAACAACCCAAGTCCATCCAATCTCTCTTCACATCTTATGTTTCATCCCAGGCAGCATCCTGGTGAATCTCCTCTGCACCCCCTTCAGTGCAATCACATCCTTCCTATAATGTGGCAAACAGAACTGCACACTGTACTCCAGCTATGGCCTCACCAAGGTTCTATACAACTCCAACATGTCCTCCCTACTTTTGTAATCTATGTTTCGATTGATGAAGGCAAGTGTCCCAAATGTCTTTTTCACCACCCCACTAACATTCCCCTCCGCCTTCAGAGATCTGTGGACACAGGCCAAGGTCCCTTTGTTCCTCAGAACTTCCTACTGCCATGCCATTCATTGAATACTTCCTTGTCAAATTACTCCTTCCAAAGTGTATCACCTCACACTTTTCAGGGTTAAATTCCATCTGCCACTTATCTGCCCATTTGACCATCCCGTCTATATCTTCCTGTAGCCCAGGACACTCAACCTCACTGTTAACCACCCAGCCAATCTTTGTGTCATCCGCAAACTCACTAATTCTACCCCCCACATAGTCATCTATGTCGTTTATATAAATGATGAATAATAGGGGACCCAGCACAGATCCCTGTGATACGCCACTGAACACAGGCTTCCAGTCACTAAAGCAGCCTTCCGTCATCACCCTCTGCCTCCTACAACTAAGCCAATTTTGAATCCACCTTTTCAAATTACCTTGTATCCCATGTGCATTTGCCTTCTTTATAAGTCTCCCATGTGGGACCTTGTCAAAGAAGCCAAAGACTGAACAGTCAGCAATGGAGGGAAACAAAATGGGATCAACTAATGACTGAGGTAGAACAAGTCAGCAACACTGGCTCCCCAACAACACAGTATAAGTCAATTATCCATCACATTAGTTTTGCCCATCCAAATTATTCATTATGGACACTTGCATTTTATCTCTCATTTACATTGGCATAAAAGATTGTATAGTGGCCTCTTGGTTTCACAAATTATGATAAATTGATACAGATGGAGAGGTATTGTTAAAGGATTGATATAGGTAGAGGGATATTGTTAATAGAAAGAGGCTTTATTGGAAACAGATTGGGATTGATGGAAAGAGGGATATCGTTAGTAGATTGGCATAGATGCAAAGAGCTATATGGTAAAGAGAGTGAAATAGAAAACAGAAAATATGATAAATAGATGTGTATAGTTGAAAACATGGGAATTATTAATGGAATTAATATAGGCAAAAAGAGGGCCAACTTCGCTAAGATTCCCCTCTCTGCCCTAGGCCTGAACTCACATGTTTTTCTAGTTTCTCCAGTACCTTCCCTCGAGCTCTCTCCAAGTTCATCTTGTCCATGGGACCTATCTCCTGATGCCTCAACCTTATTCCCATTAAACTAGTGACCACCCAACTTCCCTCCCCTGTTAGCTGATTTTGGGAACAGTTTTTTCTCTTCTGGTACTGTCTCCCACTTTGTCGGCATCACCCCTCTCCTCAAAAAAAAACAATCTTCGACTCCTGTGATCTTGCAAACTAAGACCCAATTTTCAACCTCCCTTTTCTTACCAAAACCATGGACATGCTTCTGCCTCTCAGATCCATTCTCGCCTTTCCATGTTGAAATCCCTCCTATCAGGTTTTTGTTTCTGCCATAATGTCAAAATGGCTCTTATCAAGTCACCAATGACATCCTGTGTGGCTCTGACAAAGGTACACTCTCCCTTCTTGACCTTTGACCTGTCAGCAGCCTTTAACATAGTTGACTACACCATCCTCTCCCAGTGCCTCTCCAGCGTCATCCAGCTGCATGGGACTGCACTCCATTCTAATCCATCTAGATATAGTCAGAGAATCACCTGCAGTGGCTTCTGTCCCTGCTCCTGCACCCTGGGCTTCATCTGATGATAGATCATCGACCTGAAATGTTAACACTGTCTTCACAGATGCTATCTGATCTGCTGAGTATTTTCAACAATTTTAGCTTTTACTGTTTATGTTGGCATATAAGTCCACCTTTGAAGCCTCAAAAAATCCCTCCAAAAATGGGGTCAGCTTATACACTGAGTATGAAAGCCAGTTTGAAATGTCATCAGCATCCAATGCAAAGAGTCGGCGCGTCTTTAACTCCTGCTCATCTTCACAACACAGCCAAATTTAGCCTATTTGATCCCTTGTGCCCAGTTATAAGGGACCGGTAAGTGAAACATCCATTTATGGGGTGAAAAATTGAATACAGCATGTTATGGCTGAATGGGTTGAAGGGGTGGGGGGGGGGGGGGGTCAACTTGTATGCCAAGTATATGCAAAAACATGATTTTTGGGGCCAAATAAATGGGGTTGTCATGTACACCTTATATGCTGCAAGCTACAATATCTCAGATTTCTAGAACCCACAGTATTTTGCTTTTGTTTTATACTAAATAGGTTGGATTAGATGGAAAGAGGGGGTGTGGGCTATCCATTAATTTGTATAAATGAAGAGAAATGTTAATTACAAAGTGTTTTCAGGACAGAAACAGGCCATTTGTCCAATGTCCGTGTCCATGTTCATGTTCCACATGAGCCTCCTTCTCAACTTCATCTAATCCTATCCACATATCCTTCTATTCCATTGTCTGTCATGTGTTTATCTAACTTCCCCTTGAATGCATCAGCGCTATTCACTTAAACTATTATCTGTGATAGTGAGTTCTTTATTCTCCCCACTCTCTGAGTAAAAAAAATTCCTCCTGAACTCCTTATTGGCTTTATTAGTGGCTATCTTGTATTTATGGCTCTTACTCTGGTCTTGCCTGCAAGTGGAAGTATCTTTTCGACAGCAACTCGATCAAACCTCTCCATAACTTTGAAGATCTCTATCAGGCCACACCGAGAGAAAAGAACCCCAATTTCTTGATAGGCATGACCTCACAGCACTGCATCCTTCTAGTGAATCTTTTTTGTACATTCTCTGGTGCCGTTATATCTTTCTAATGTGGAGATCAGAACTGTTCACAGTATACCAAGTGTGGTTTAATCGTCCATACAAGTTTAACATAATCTTACTGATTTTGAACTCCATCCCTCTAAAAATATAAAATGCTTTTATATGGCCACATTAATCTTTGTCGCTACTTTTAGTGATTTGTGTATCTATACCCCTGGATCACTTTACTCAGCTGCCTCATTTAGACTCATTATCCAAGCAGTATGTAGCCTCTTTATTCTTCATGCCAACCTGCACTACCTCACACTTCAACTACATTGAAATTCATTTACTAATTACAAGCTCATTCTGGAAGTTCATAAAAAAATTCTGTATTTTGTCTTCACCGTGATTAACTACATGCCCAAATTTGGTATCATCTACAAATTTTGAAATTTCATATTACCTTTTGTCATCATCCCCTTTGTTGTCTATGCATTTAGTGTTTGTCTTTTTCTTCCATTTTGATGCTGCCCTCATTTCTGGTGTGCTGTTACTGGTTTGTTTGCTCTTGCTTTTTAGTGGGATATATTTCTCCTGGACTATATTGGCCACGGGTTTAAATGTTTCCCACTGCTGTTCTATTTCTTTGCTTGTCAATAAATTTTTCCAGTTTATTTTCCCCTAGTTCCATTCTCAGCCACTTAAAATGAGCTTTTTGTCAATTTATTACTTTGGTTTTTTTTCTTACTTATGCCCTGCTCAATCTTTATATTAAACCTTATTATGTGTGATTGCTATGGCCTCAAGGGTTGTCCTCAAAGCATTCCTGAAGAGGTCAAACATCCCTGCCAACTCTTGGGAGACCCTGGCCCGTGACTGACCAAAGACTAGAAGGCTTGTTTGGGAGGGCACCGAACACATCGAGCAACTTTGTCAGGAATATGCAGAGGCGAAGTCAAGGCATTGGGAGAAGTGCACAAAGCTCCAAACAACCCACCCACCCAACCCTCCAAGTACCATCTGCCTAGCATGTGGCAGAGTTTGCAGTGTGCACATTGGACTTACTTATCAGCCATCTCAGAACCCATTGAACTGGAGTGGAAGTGAGTCATCCTCGATCCTGAGGGACTGCCTGAGAAGAAGAGGCCTTGATGTTCTCCTAAACTTACTTCTCTTGTCTTTCTGGTTCATTACCCATTACTAGATCCAGCAGTACTCCCTCTTTAGTTGGGAAAAGACTCTTGTGACATAGGACTTCAAAGTCACTAACAGTTAATGGGACAAATCAGGCTCATTGGTCATCTTGTGTCAGCAGTGTGTAGAAAAGCATACATTTCTATACACCTTTCACATCCCAAAGTACTTTACAGCCAATGATATACTTTTGAAACAGTCATTGTTGTAACAAAGGAATTGTGGCAGCCAGTTTGTTCACAGCATGCTCCCACACACAGCAGTATGATAATGACCAGATCACCTGTTTAGTGGTGTTGGTAAGGGGATATATATTGGTTAGGGCACCAGGAAGAACTGCCCTGTTGTCCTTTGAAGTAGTGCCAAGGGATTTTTTACATTGACCTGAGAGGGTTGTGGGGCCTCAGTTGAAATACTGAAAGATGAAGGACTGCCCTGGTGTGTCGGCCTGGATTATGTACTTGGGTCTTGGGCCTTGAACTCGTCCCTCTCTCTCGGAGGGAAGTTTGCTGATCATTGAATCACAAGCTGACTCCTGTTAGGTGCCTGCTTTGACCAGGTGGGTTAGTTTTTCTCTTGCTGTTGTATCCAGGGAAGTCCAAATTCTTTTGGCCCCCATGGGGGGAACAGCATATGGAGGGCCATGGAAAATATCAGGGGCAAAAAGTGACAGTACTTGAAACCTCAATTCCATGGCCCTATGCCCTTTATTCCATTGTATTAGGTGCAGTGAATAGCTGATGCTATTTTAAGGCAGCTGATATCACTGTTGTTTAGAGATTCTGGTAAATAATGAAGGGAGTGTGTGGGGAAGAACATTTGTGTACCTGAGCTGTGAGAATTAAATCCATCAGCAGCTCCCAGCAGCAGAGTAAAACCATCGCTAAAAGTCATGACCTACAAAGAGGCTTGAATCAGCTTCAGTAACGTCTCTGCTTTCATTTCGGATTCTGGGAGTTTCTCTCTCTCTCTCTCTCATGCGTGGCTCGAAGTCTGTAAAATGGAAATTAGGACGACGGCTGCACTGGGAGATGAGAGCGAGGTTGTTTGTGCGCTGAATGATGTGCCTATGTGAGTTGCTGGCTGCCTGCCAAGGGCTGAAAGAGGCCCCTTTCGTCTGACAGGAAGGGCTTTGTGGAGTCATTATTTATGGTATGTAATGCTAGCATCAGCTGATGGGGCGCATTGATTAAGATGACTAGCAAATAACAGTTAAGCATTTCAGCCCTGCTTTTCCCAGCTAGCCTCTCAGGCAGTTATTCAGCAGGATCTGTGACAAGACTTGTACAGTTATAGCTGCCATTTACATCACTTGCAGGGAACACATGCTCTCCCCCAAACCCCACCTCCCCTCCCTCCCCACCACCCCCCCCCCCCCCCCCCCAATTTCTCTCCGCCTGTCGAAGTAGTGCTTTCCTTTTGTCAAAGGAGCTTCTCGGCAGAGCAGCTTCTTGAACTGCCTGTTCGGCGATTCACAAGGGATTAAAGGAATACCGGGATGTTTCTCCAGCTCAGTACAGCTTCCTCTCGCAGTCTTCACCCAGGTCACAAAGGAAGCTCACACTTACCACTCCCCTCCTGTCTGAAACTGCAGGGTACTACTACCCACTTACATATTATTCAATCCATCAAGCAGAGGGTTTGCGAAATTGTTAGAAAGGGGTGGGGTGACGAACAGGAAGAGAAGGAAACAAACATCCAAGCAGCAATGTTTATGACTGTTCAGACAGCCTGCTGCATCTAAGGGTTGCCAACTCTGGTTGGACAACACTGGAGGTTTCACCACGTGACCTCCCGCCTCCCCCAGACAAAGTCTCCCCAGCTCCAATTTGATGAAGAAAAATGCTCAAAAGAAAACGTTAAACAAAAAGAACACAACAAAGATTTGGGTTTAATGCCCCCCCCCCCCACCCCTCAAATGATTTTATGATATTTCTCCTGGGGATTTTTTTTTGCTCTCAGCAGTGTTTCTGTGAGATTAACTAATTAAAGGATCCTAGAGACTCCAGGGCAACCCTGGAGGTTGGCAACCCGTACTGTTAAGTACATGGATGACATAAGTGGTGGTGCATTAGAAATAGCAAATGGATTTAGGGTGTAAAGAGGACCGTGGAAACTTAACTATGTAGGCAATGAGTTATTGAGGTTATATTTTGTTTGCTGTCTTTCTCTCTCTCTCACACACACACACACTCATTCAGCTGGGCACTCGGCCAGGATTGCTAAAGAATGTGGGCTGGCGTGAGCTCATTGTTGCTAGCATGTAAGCGCATCTAGAATATTCCGTGTTCAAGCCTGCTCTGAATTAATCTAGTGCAAGAATCAACTAACACAGACTGGAAAAGGGGTTTTTCAGGGTTCATTGAAGAGGTTCAAAGCACAAACTACCTATCTTTTTCTCATTTCTTCCATTTTTAAACTCACTTTAGCAATCTCCCAGGGATAGTTTAAAAAAAGCGTATTTGTAGTTGTTATTCTCACTTCCTATTCTGAGCTGTTGATTTGAAGAGGAGCTGTCATATGAGTCACTAAACCCCTATATTGTTATTTATGGATTAAAAATGGTGCATTTGCTTCTCCTATTTGGCAATGGGAGGGATTCAGCTTTCACCCCATTTTAAACCCACGGTTTCCCTGTTTTTGCTGAGTTACAGCTGTGTTTCACCAAAAAAAACACAACTTCTTTTAACCACTTCCTTTCTTGCACAAAGTCGTTGTGTCACAAAGTTTTGAGAGAGAGAGAAAGAGAAATATGCAAAGCTTGTTTTTGCAACACTATAAAAGCTGACAGGGAGATGGTGACAGAAAAGGCCATTTTCCCTCGCAATTACTCAGCGCCATGGAAATCGAGCCACTTAGCTTGCGGGATTCACTGTGTACATTTATGTACCTTATAAATCAACTAAATCAGCCAGCAAGGCCAAAATACACACACACAAAATTAAAGGATGAGGCTATACATTCTAAACAAAAATCCTGTACCAGATGGTTTAGCTATTTGCGTGTTTCAGTTTTGTAGTGGCACAGGCATCAGAACAGGAGGGGCACAAAGAGCTAATTAGAACATATATCATACTTGCCAACATTTATGTGGCAAAGTACTCAGGATCTACTCTTCGGGGACATTCAATCATGATATCTTCAGCTTGTGTATTTTTTTGTAAAATCTATGGCAATGTTGTAATTACTTAACTTTCCACATCTGCTTGATTTTTAATTTCCCATCCTCATTACAACCCTCCATTGTCTCAACTTCCCTATCCCAGGCAAGATTTTTACGTTTCTCCTGTTCGGGCCTCTTGCACAGCCTTGAATTTAGTCATTCGGCCATTGATAATCATGTATGTGTATGTGTTTTAGCTATAGGAGCCCTATAATTCCCTCCTTTTAAAAAGGGGCTCAAAACCACCTTCCTTGACTAAGCCTTAGTCAGGTCACTGCTCTGGGACTTGAACCCACAACCTTGTACATTAGGAACAGGAGTGCTACCCACTAAGCCACGGTATAGTTGACACTGGCTCAGTGTCTACAGCCTTTTCCAATATTCCAGCCATGTCTAGCCCACACCTCAAAGGTACCTCATTGGCTGTCAACTGCTTTGGGACATCTTGAGGTCATTTAAGATGTTGTATAAATGCAAGTCTTTGCTTTACTCCTTATGTAAACAGTAATTTGAAAAGAAAACACTGTGGTATTCACTTCTGAGGTGAATGCAGTTAGGCATGTGGCACAACAGAGTTTTAATACGCCAGCTGACTGCTGTGATGACCCTATTAGGAAAATGAATGTTGATTGCAGTGATGACCCTTAGTGCCCTTGGTTGTGCAGTCTGGTCGATTAATCTAGAGGTTGCCAACCCTCCAGGATTGTCCTGGAGACCCCAGAAATGAATGCCCTGGACACTGCTGTGAGCAAAAGCTCGGAAGAAGAATTATTGGTATTTTTAACAAAGGAGTGTTTTCCCCATTTGCTTTGTACATTTTCATTTATTAATGATAAAAGTATCAGGGATGGTAGGTGGGATGTTAGGCTATTTGACTGAGACAAAGTGCATGGGGCAGTAGATAATGCAATGAAACCTTCAGCAATACTTGTAACCAGAGTGGGCAACCCTATGTTGACTGACCCTGAAGCCTTTATAGATCAGATGAGCAGCCTCAGGCAAAGTCTCTTTGCTGAATCTAAGCACCCCTATCCTCACTCTGAGACAAGACTCTTCTGCCACGTTCAGGCTGTCGTCTCTTTTGAGGGTTTGCCCACCACATAGGATGTGGGACTGGTGGATCCTTGTCAAGAGTTTCGAGTCTTCTTCCCAACTGGGCTTTCTCTCCCACCAAGAGAGGAGCAGCCTTGATCACTATGCCTGTGCTTCTTCATCAGCTCCTTTACTGCTGTGGGCCTGCTTCAGATCCTCCCACTCACTAAGTTAGCTTTAAGTCCAACCTTTTCTTCAACACCCACTTCTCAAAGACTCTCCTTACAATGCTATGCAATTACATAGATTTACATATAATGTACAGCACAAACACAGGCTATTCAGCCCAAATGGCCCATGCCTGATATTCTACATGAGCCTCCTCCCACTCACATTCATTTATCCCTAACAATTAACTTTCTATTCCTTTCTCCCTCATGTCTTTATCTAGCTTCCCCTTAAATGTAGCTATGCTATTCACCTCAATGACTCCATGTGATAGCAAGTTCCACATTCTTACCACTATTAGGGTAAAGACATTTTTCTTGAATTCCTTATTGGGTTTATTAGTGGCTATCTTCTATTAATGGTAACTTGTATGGTCTCCTCTGCAAGTGGAAACATCCTCTCCATGTCTACCCTATCAAACACCATCATCATTTTACAGACCTCTATCAACCCATCTCTCAGCCCTTCTTTTCCTAAGGGAAAAAGCCCCAGATGGTTCAGCTTTTCATGGTTGTGCATATTTCACACAAATGGTCCAAATGTATTTTAAACCCAAGCATCTTTTCTCCTTCCTTTTCAGTGAGGTTGATTTTTCATTGTTTTTGAAAAGAGTGGAAAGCCCTCAGCTCAGCATTGCGCTGACTCAATTGTCCATTAGTCTCTCCATGTGCATTACTTTAAAATATTATGTCTACTTTTATCACAAAGATTGGGCCAAAGACAGTCTAATGTTTCAATCATAACTTTAAAAAAGGACCCTTGTTACAGCAGTGTGAAAGTTTCTAATTCCTTCCCACAAGGCCATTCTCTGGTTTGTATGTGCGAGATTGCTGATCAGTGATTATTTAGGGCTGATTTTGTCTTCTAGGAACTGAACTGATATCACATTTACACTGCAAAGATGGTACTGGTTTAAAAAAAATCTCTTCAACTTAATGTCGAAGGAGGGCATTTGGTATCAAAAAATAGAAGGACTTGCATTTGTGCAGCACCTTTCACAGATTTGGGGATGGGCTTTCAACTGCCCATTGGGCAAGGTATGTGCGGGCGCACTTTGATAATTGTGCCCCCAGGTGGCGTGCCTGTCTTCTGACACCCCTGTGATGCACTGCTAATTTCAAAAGGAGGGTTGGGGCTTGGGGGATGGTGTGTGGGTGGGTGAGGGGTGGGGGGGCAGGGGGGAGGCAGGGGGGTGGGGGGGGGCGCGGTGCGGGCTGGGGAAGGGGGGATGCGGATAAGCCAGAAACCTGCACGCTTTCAATTAACTAGCTGTTAAGCTTGTTGAAGAACTTGTTAACGAGCTGGTTGGGGGATAGAATCAAATTTTCAGAGGTCAGAACGGGAAGAGTGAATAGTCTGGGACGTGTTAATGTGTGGCTGTGGGGAGGAGACTGTGAAGCCATTATTTAAATGACATATTTAAAACCTTGAGGCAAAAGGGAGAGTCAAACTGAGGTGCTCATGCAATGGCATAAAGTTCCCATCGCCTGATGGTTGAGCATTTCGGCACATGTTTGAACCATTGTCTGCTCCATTCTGCAAGACAGCAGCAAAGCCAGTTCTGACTGTCACCTGCCTTTGACAATCACCCGCTAGAGCCAATTCCTACCTCCAGGGTAGTGCCCGGTGCCAAACTTGCCTGCAGCCCAATTAGGGCCTGTGCACACTGAGGAAGTACTGTGTATGTGACACTGATGTGATGCTAAATTGAGATCCAGAAATGATTCAGCTGTTGGGTTCCTGACCCCTGATTGAAAATTCCATCCAGGATGTCTCAGGGCACTTTACAGCTAATGAATTCTTTCTGAAGTGCAATCACTTCTGTAATGTAGGAAACACAGCAACCAATTTGCTCACAGCAAGATCCCACACACAGCAATGAGATAACAGTCTGCCTTGGAGATGTTGGCTGAGGAATAAATACCAGTCTGGACTCCAGGGAGACCTCTGCTGCTCTTCTTAAAAATAATGCCAAGGGAATTTTTTTCTGTCAACCTGAAAAGGCAAGCAGGGCCTAGGTCTAACATCTCATTCACAAGACAGCCCCTCTGACAGTGCAGCAGCCCCTCAGTGCTCTGCTGGGATGGAGAGCCTGGATTATGTACTCAAATCAGGAGGTAAGGGTAAAGCCCACTGAGCTATGGCTGATAAACCCAGCTGGGGGAGGGGTACGGGGGTGGGGGCGTGGTATGGGGGTGGGGGTGGGGTATGTGGGTGGGGCTGGGGGTGGTGGGGGGAATGGAGGTCTCACTTCTCAGGCCCTAACTCTGGTGTCAGGTTATATTCACATTATAAATCTGATTTGCTGGGAAGCTACAGTTATAGCCTAAAACTGCTCAAACAACTATTACGTAATATCATTTCAACCAATGAAGTAGAAATTCACCCCATCATTTTAGGCAAGACTTGACTCTAAGTCTTGATGTAACATGCAGTCCTTCCAGAGACTGGCTATTGTAAAATGGAGAGGATTCCAGCTTTTTACATCCTTCCATCTTCTTCCTTTGTAAATGCTTCTCCAGTTCCAATTAAATGATGTTACAATCTGTGCCTCTATAATGTCTTGCTCATTCTATGCTTGATTAACTTTGTGTGTGAAAAAAAATCTCCCCATCTTTCCCTTCCTCTGAGAATCCTTAGGCTGAGCTCAAACCCCTGTGATTCAATAAGTGGAAACCATCTTTCACTATTTGTGGGAACTTGCTGTGCACAAGTTGGCTGCCATATTTCCTACACTACAACAGTGACCACGCATCAAAAAAATTCTTCATTGTCTGGGATGTCCTGAGGTTGTAAATGGCGCCATATAAATACAAAGCCTTTCTTTTTCCTTATTTACCCTGTCCATCATTTTGAAAACCGCGATTACACCTCTCCATAACTTCTTAAATCCAGTGGGGGAAAGAACCCTCATTTCTTGAGCATTTCTTCAGAATCCTAACTGCTCATTCCAGAGATCATTGGTACAAAAATAACTTGTGTTTATATGGCACCTTAATCTAGTAAAAGGTCCATAAGGCACTTCACAGGATTGTAATCAAACAAAAATTTGACACTGAGTCACATGGGGAGGTATCAAGGCAGGAAAGAGGTAGATTTTAAGGAGTGCTATAAAGTGAGAGGGTCAGGCAGGGAATTGTAGTGAGTAATTGCTGTATATTCATGATTCTAATGTTCCTGCAGTAGGGTAGCAGGAATTGTACGGCAACCCCACACTCCATGTGCTGTCTGAATTCATCATTCATTTTGATCTTGACTCGAATCACAATGCACACTGCAGAATACAGTAGAGAGAAACTCAGGAAATGCAGGCCTCCTGTATTGTTTCATGACTATACTTCACAGCCACGTGAAGTATGTTGCTTTCGGTTTGCCTGCGGAACATTCAATTAAAGATGTGGGCGTGACTCAACTCTGTAGCTGATGGGTGTCCGTAAACTTAGTGCCAAGTGAAACCAGGCCCTTTCTCACAAGTACAGAAGATGAAGGGGGTGATCTAATTGAGACGTTTAAGATGATTAATGGATTTCATAGGGTAGATAGAGAGAATCTATTTCCTCTTGTGAGGGGGGAGCGGGGTGGTGAAGAGTCCAGAATAAGGGGACAGAACATTAAAATTAGAGCCAGGCTGTTCAGGGGTGATGTTAGGAAGCACTTCTTCACACAAAGGGGAGTGGAAATTTGGAACTCTCTGCCCCCCCTTCTAAAAGGCTGGGCTTGGGGTCAATTGAAAGGTTCAACACTGAGATTGAATGATTTAATTTGTCAAGCAAGGATATTAAAAGTTATGGACCAAGCTGGATAAATGGAGTGAAGGTACAAATCAGCAAAGATCCAATTAAACAGTGGAGGGGCTGAATGGGCTGCCCCATTGTAATCCTGCAATGAGACTAAAATGGAGGCTTGACTTTTTTGCCAGGGCCTTACTCTGGGAAGCGATGGAGATGGAAATTGTCAGTTCATCATTAAAACACTTTGAGCAGGATGGATGGCTTTAGGAATCAAACCTAGGTGGGCAAAAAATATTGTAAAGAGACGTGCCTGTTTATTCCATTCAGCCCTCAACTACCACCCCTCCCCCACCTTTCAGATGTCTCCCTTGCTTGTGACCTAATTACTGGTGCAACTTAGCATGTTCAGATAGTGGGTGCGTGTTAGCCCTTTTCCTTTCAATAGTCTAGCTTGCTAGCTCAAGACCTGCCTGTAAAGGACATCACTCTTGACTGGTTCATGCTTTGAATTGGAGGTGGCAGACACAGGAAGGTTAAATCTAGGCGGGCATTCGGCATTACTCCAGTAATCGGCTAAAGAGAACAGTGCCTGGCAGCACGCCAGGCAGCAGAAGTGGAACACACTTGCGTCACTGTTTCCTTGGCAACGCAAGGCTCTTCATAGAACCATCCCCTCTGGTTATTTATTTCATGTTTTGATGTGTGTGATTCACAGCATTAATGTTGAATGGGTTTTCTCGCTGGTTCCACAGCCGCAAGTTGTTGAGTGGTTCTCTGGGATATAGTCATTCTCTTAACAATATGCTCACGGACATAATTCTGAGTAGCTGCGAGCAAAGCTAAATTCCCATCCTGTGCTTCAAATTGAGTGGGAGAGACCCCAAAAAAGAGACTGTAGTGGTCTATTGGTGTTTAAAAGGTTGCATTTATATAGTGCCTTTAATGTGATAAAAAAAATCCCAAGGCACTTCACCAGATGTTATCAAACAAATTTGACACTGAGCCATTTAATGGGGCCTTTGGACAGGTGACTGAAACTTTGATTAAAGAGGCAGATTTTAGAGGAGGAGAGTGAGGGAGAGAGGGTTAGTGAGGGAATTCCTGGGCAAAATGGCTGGAGGCATGGCTGCCTGTGGGTGCAGCAATTGAAATAAGGGATGTGCAAGGGGGTGTAATTGGAGGAGCACAGAGCTACCAGGGGGCAATGGAGGTCACAGAGCGAGGGAGGGTTGTAGGGGCTGGAGGTGGTTACAGAGTGAGGGAGGTTGTAGGGGCTGGAGGTGGTTAAAAAGAGAGGGAGCGTTGTAGGGGCTGGAGGAGGTTACAGAGTGAGGAAGGGTTGTAGGGGCTGGAGAAGGTGACAAAGAGAGAGTGTGTTGTAGGAACTGGAGGAGGTTACAGAGAGAGTGAGTATTAATGGGGCTGGAGGAGGTTACAGAGAGAGGGAGGATTGTAGCGCTGGATGAGGTTACAGAGAGAGGGAGGGTTGTAGATGCTGGAGGAGATTACATAGAGAGGGAGGGTTGTAGGGGTTGGAGGAGGTTACAGAGAGAGAGGGAGGGTTGTAGGGCTGAAGGAGGTTACAGATTGAGGGAGGGCTATAGGGCTGGAGATGGTTACAGAAAGAGAGAGGGTTGAAGGGGCTGGAGGAGGTTACAAAGAGAGGGAGTGTTGATGGGGCTGGAGGAGGTTACAAAGAGAGGGAGGATTGTAGAGCTTGAGGAGGTTACAGAGAGAGGGAGGGTTGCATGGGCTGGAGGAGGTTACAGAGGGAGGGAGGGTTGTAGGGCTGGAGGAGGTTACAGAGAGAGGGAGGGTTGTAGGGGTTGGAGGAGGTTACATAGAGAGAGGGATGGTTGTAGGGCTGAAGGAGGTTACAGAGAGAGGGAGAGTTGTCAGTCTGGAGATGGTTACAGAGAGAGAGAGGGTTGAAGGGGCTGGAGGAGGTTACAGAGAGAAGGAGGGTTGTAAGGGCTGGAGGAGGTTACAGAGAGAGGGAGGATTGTAGGGATGGAGGAGGTAATGGAGACAGAAGAGATGAGCTGTATAGTTACCAAGCATAGGGCACGTAACCAGATTGCAAAAACAGTTAACAGAAGCAGCTTATTAATTGAGATGCATACAAGTCTCTGTCTCTGAAGGTCCTGATATCTTTTGCCTGATAGATTGCGAACCCTGAGGGCACCATTTTCAATGGCACACTGAAAAATAGAGTTAAGCCTGGCCATCATCTCAGCAAGGGGGTTTCCACTTACGCAGAAATAACATCTGACCACAAACCCACACTTGTTTTCTGACTTCTGTTCTAAAATCTTTGAATGTAAAACTAAATATAATTTCAGCATATTTATTCTGGGGATGTGGACTTTGCAGACAAGGCCAGCATTTATTGCCGATCCTTAGTTTCCCTGAGAAGGTGATGGTGAAACTGCTTCTCTAAGAGAAGAGTAAGAGGAAGTATGGTTGCTTCATATGCAGCATAAACAACAGCATGGACAGGTTGGGCTGAATGGCCTGTTTCTGTGCTAGACATTAGATGCGATTCTTGAACCGCTGCAGTCTGTGTGGTGAATTCCAGGATTTCGGCCCATCGATGAAACATATATGTCATGCTTTTTGATGTGTAAGGATTGACCCCGATTTTGTGGTCAATGGTGAAGCAACACTGCTCGTTGTTCATAGTGCTGACAGCAGCCACAGACTCCTCATGGGCTTTTTAAGAGAAACTTGTGGTTTATAGAGACCAATTCTAGCTCGACACCCTTCTGCCGGGGATCTGTGGCCTGCATGAGCGGGGAAAACAACAGCAGCCTGATCATGCAAGCATTCTGAAGAATCGTCACTGAGACACGCAGAGTCTAAACCAGCACATATGAATTAGAATATTTAATTCATTGTAAAATAATGTACAAGAAAATCTCTGTTATCTGGCATGTTCCTGGAATGGGAGGCGCTGGTGAAAAAAATATGCTGGTTAACTGAGAATGAGCTCCATGCTTTCATCCGATGAGAAAGCTCCAGGATGATCATACGGGTTTTGACGTCTTGAGAGATGCAAGAGCGTGCGAATACAGTGAATGGCACTGAGGGCAGATGGTGCTGCAGAGCTGGAGGAGGCTGAGACCAGAGTGAGGATAGGCCACCTGTAACTATTACTGATGAGTTTGGCATCCCCAATTGATAAACAGACTCCACCCCAGAATTCCGCTTAATAGAGAAATCTGGTTGATAGATTGCTGGATAACGGAAATTTTATTGTATTGATAGTGAACTAAAGAGGGGGAAAGGAAGATGGTACTGATGGCGTCATGGCGGGCATGAATGGACAATACAGCGGGAAGGCCAAAAATTGGTTTCACGATGTTGTGAAACTAGTTTGCGATCGTCTGCTCCGCCTGTCAATGGCGGGCCCTGTTTCCCACTGCCGGACGTTGGGAACATCATTTAATACATTTGCATCTCATTATAAGCCCTGCTCCACAGAATCATCCCCCCCACGCTGGATCATTCAGGCAGGTTAGCATGATTGCATGCCCATGTGTTTCATAACTGAACATAAGTGACATGCACCTGGTGAGTTGAACTTTGCTCGGGACTTCGAGGTAGGTTTGCCTACCTTGCTTTGGGCAGCACTCAGTCATCAACGCCAGGCTTCACAGACAGCATCACATCACTCTTAGGGGAGTCACAAGCAGGTTTCTACTTACAAGACCAGCCATAAGGCAGGGAAGCTTTTTAATGGCTGCAGGGCTAGGGCTTACTTGGGTAAGGGGGAGAACTGGCCTCAGGCAAGGGAAGGGGCTGCAGGGTGAGGGCATTACTGGGGAAGGAGGGTATCCCAGGGTGAGTGTGGTGACACATGTTGATCTGTTCAAATGGCCTCAAGATGGTGAGGGCTGAGGAGGCAGTCTCCAGAGGGGATGAGGTCAGGTGGAGATGTGAGGGTGTGTGTGAGAGAGTGAGTGGTGATGTCCCTTGAGCTGGCAGTGAGTGAGGTGCCAGTGAATGTGTGATGGGCTTGTGAGTGTGTGAGTTTAGAGTGATGAGATGGTTGCCATATCCTGGCTGCACAGATGAGATCATTCATCCTCTTTCTGCACTGGATGGCAAACCCCTTGTGTATAGCATTGGCACTGACCATCTCTGCCATCACCCCTCAAACCAGAGTGGTGTCACTGATGGGCCTCCTGCGGCCAGAGCAGAGGTAAAGGACATTGCGGCGGGTCTCCATGGCATACAGAAGGCACCCCAGGGATGCGTCACTCAATTTGGGGTCTGTAGTCTTCTTGCCTTTTGCGGCCATGTCTTCTGTGCAGCAGTCCTGGGCTGGAAGCACTGAGAAGTGTGCATGTGGCTGCACTTTAAATATGACGCCCGGTGTGAGGAAGCGGTGAAGTGATGGCATGGCGGGTGAATCAGAGGCCACCCACCAGCGAAACGACATGTTTCCTGGGAATGCATGACTAATGTGGAGGGATTGAGATGATATGGCATGAAAAGCCATCATTCTGGCTAGTGGGTAAAACGTCCTTTTTCCTGTCCACTACCATACTTAGTGCAAATCTGGGATGATTCTGCCCAGAGAAACAAGAGACAGAAAAGTCAAAGTAAAAAAAAACTTCCCCAATAATAATTAAAACCTGAAGGAATGAGACTTCACACTTGTAAAAGTACATATTCAGTACCAGAGCAGTTGTTTAACAATAACCTTGATTTTAAAAATTCAATTACATTGGAATGGACAAGCCCTAATATTTTCCGGAGGATTTAGTGGGTAACAATGGGTACATTCAGCAACTTCACACCCTTACCTGTATTTCACAGCTGACCCTTCTGTCAAAGTGGTGGTATTGTACAGCTTGTGCAGGACCAGATAAACTGGGCAGTAAATTTTATAATTCTACATGTGCAGTAACACATGGAAATGTGGAATTTTCTGCTTGATTTGCTCCATAATACCAGTTAGTATTAGCTACTATTAGCCTCACCATTATTCTCAACACAAAAGCCGGGCCAATATCTGAATGTGCGAGTGTGACTTTACTTTGAACCTCCAACCAGCAATAAGATACCTGAGCCCCCTGTCCCATTTATATTATTTCTTTATATAAATAAAAATCTTTGTTTTAGCAGCAAGGTTGCTTAAACATTTTGTTTCAAAATTTAAAAAATGATTTCTTTGGCTTTTATTGCTGAAGCACTGTTGTAACAGCACAGGAACTAAACCTTAGCTAATTTTTTTCCATATCAGTCATCTCTTGACCAATCTAGTCAATAGCTATCAGGCAGGCACACAGAAAGCACAACGTGACCAACATGAACAGTCACCTTGGCAACAGACAATTCTCATCAATACCAGTGGAACATACCATACATTGCATGGGGAGGAGTGGAATCAGATGGTAAACACACCAAAGAAAAACTCTAATGAATAGAAAGCCACCTCTCAGCCAAAGGGTCACCATTTAAATCGCACCCCAGAGACTTCTGCACAAAATCCAGGCTGCCGCTCCCTGTGCAGTGCTGAGGGAGTGTCGGACGGTTGAAGGTGCCATCTGTCTGCCCTCTCAGGTGTTCGTAAAGGATCCTATGGCACTATTTTGGGTAAGAGCAGGGGAGTTCTCTCCAGTGTCCTGGACAATATTCATCCCTTACACAATTTCACCAAAAACAGGTTATCTAACTATCAGTTCATTGTTGTTCATGGGACCTTGATTTCCGCAAATCAATTGCCCTGATTTATTGCATACGTGAGAAAACTTCAAACATTACTTCATGTGCTGAAAAGCACTTTGGGACTTCCTGAGGTTGTGAAAAGTGCTATATAAATGCAAGTTCTTTTTAATAAACCTCTGATGTTCTTGAATTTAATGTAATTCTTTATAATCTTTCGATGTCGTTTATCTCCCTGATTATGTTGTCAATTTTAACAGAGTAAACATTAGTTCAGCTCCTGGGTCCCAGTCCTGTTGGAGATAAGGGGGTTGGGATGAATGATTTACACCCTCTGGTCACATTGATGAACTGTTAGGTGGAGGAGCCAGTAAGAGGGTCATATTGTGAATAGATGTTGACTGTGACTCCTGAGGGGCTCAATTTACCTCGCAAATACTTTTGTGAAGTAGCATCTAGCAAGTGGTGAATCAAATGACATCAGACGCTGTATTGGTTTTTCTTGAGAGCCTTCCTGCTATCCGGTTACTATAGTTACCGGATACTGCTCATGTCATGGTGAGTGTGTCACTTATATTTACTGGGCTACCTGTCTCTGATCCCATCACATTACAGAAACAAGGACAAATGTGGCTTGTAATGATGCAACAAAGGTCAAGACTTTTCTCTATAGCCTGTTGTTTTCTCCATCTTTGCTTGTCTGCTCTGTGTTTCTCGTTAGTATCGCTGTCAATGCTTGTGCAATTTGTTGTTTAGCTGAGTCCAGATTTTCAACCTATACACACGAGGTTGCCAATCCTCTAGGATTACCCTGGAGTCTGCAGGAATGTGTCTAATTTCCAGGACACTGCTGCGAGCAAAAATACCAAAGAGAACAATCATTACAGCTTTAAAAAATACAAAAAATTCCCTTGGAACATCTTTGCTCATTAGTTATAAAGAGTATTTAATCACGGGGAACCGGACAGTTAGGAATCATTCAATCAGGTAATGTTGGTCTTCTGATTGCTGTGTGAAGTTGGAGTGACAGGAGGATGGACATGTTGGCCAACCAATGGCAGGAGTTTGGGGGCGGGGTAGCCAGACGTTGGAGGGCATGTGGTGACACCTTCAGGAAGATGTCCACTCAGAGTTGATAGCCATTGTCTTACGCCCAAGATTTCATTAGAACATAAGAAATAGGAGCAAGAGTAGTTCATTCGGCCCATCGAGCCTGTTCTGCCATTCAGTTAGATCATGGCTGATCTGATTGTGGCCTCAAACTTCACTTTCCTGCCTGCCTCTCAAAACCCTTGACTCCCTTGTTGGTCAAAAATCTGTCAACCTCAGCCTTGAATATATTCATGACCTAGCCTCCACTGCTCGCTGTGGAAGAGAATTCCAAAGGTTGACGATCGCCTGAGACAAGAAACTTTTCCTCATCTCCATCTTAAATAGGAAGCCCCTTTTTCTGAAACTGTGCCCCCCTAATTCTTCTCCCACAAGGTTAAAATCCTCTCAGCATCCAGCCCGTCAAGCCTCCTCAGAACTTTAAATGTTCCAAGAGTACAGTATCTCTCATTCTTCTAAACTCCAATAAGTTTAGGCAGAACCTGCTCAACCTCTTCTCATAAGACAACCAGATTGACATTCAGGAATCTTATGTTAGTGAGAAGCAAGATTCACTGAGTACAGAACACGGTTGTTCAATGTTCAATTTTAGTGCAGTGCTGGAGGAATGCTGTACAGCTGGAGGCTGTGATGTTAAACCTGTCTGCCTGTTCAGCTGAACAATGCTATTTGAAGAAGAGATTTTTTCTGGTGTCCTGACAACATCCGCCCCTTAACAAGCAAACCCTCCAAAGGGTCAAATGATGTGACATGCGATGAGATGAATGCCCCAGATACCTGGGGTCAACACCTGTAAAGATGTGTGTGATGAAACACTTCCAGGTGAGGGTTGAGGGTGTAAAGGGCAGTGGATAGTGTCATGGGCGCGAATGCTAAACCATTCAGGCAACCACAACATCACATGAAATTGCATGGGGCAGAATCTTTCGCTTGGTGTGCGAGTGTGCGCCCGACATACTCGAGTGTAAAATAATGTGCGGTGATGTCTGTCAGGTGAGTGTCCCGACGTCATCGCGCACTCATGTGAAATTTCGCTCAGCGGGCATGCACGGGTGCCAGAACCCTGCCCACCATTAATTAAGAGGCCAATTAAGGCCATTAAAAAGTCAGTTGATACTGATTTTCCGTTTCCTGTATGATTTCGTGCTCGTCACACGGGCAAAACGGGCAGGCGGCCAGCTGGCAATTTCAAAAATCTCATCCACGGGTGGAATAAAAAGGGTCAGCAGCATTGCCAGTGTGAGTAGTGAGGAGTTTGGGAGATAGTTTGCTGCCGGTTGCTTATTCACCTCTGTTTGGGGCTTCATTGCTGGCATTTCCAGGCTTCATTTCAGGGCTCATTGGTGTCTCCAAGGCCACTGGAGGATTCAGACCATGTGGACCCTTCCAGGTATCAGACAGCCTTCCCTTACCCTGGTAATGGGGATTGTGGTCTCCGCTGGTGGCACCTCCTCTGAGGAGGAAAAGAGGGGCAGAAGGGAGAGGAGGCCAGGTGTCCCAGTGCAGCTTCCATGGGAGGGACCTGTGGGAGGAGAGGCGCAGGCACAAGGGGCGCAGGGCCAACAGGAAGTCCAAGGCGGAAGGGGGCACAGAAGACGCCATTATTCTCATGCCAGGGTTTACAGGCGGCGATGCAGCTACCTCAAGATGTCTGAGGTGCAATACCGATGGAGGCCCCGTCTCTCAAGGGAGACAGTGACCTCCATTTGACATATGATTGGGCCTGAGATCAGCTCCACCTGTGTGGGTGGGCACCCCATGCCAGTGGCTCTGAAGATCACAGTGACCCTAAATTTCTATCTCTCTGGCTCATTCCAGGGGTCAGTGGGGGCTCTGTGTGGAGTCTTCCAATCAGCTGTCCACAGTTGTGTCAAGCTGGTGACAGAAGCTCTGTTCAGGCAGATACTGACCTTTATTTTTTACCATATGGATGAGGCCAGTCAGGCTGAGTGAGCCAGCGGCTTCGCAGCCATTACTGTGTTCCCCCACATCCAGGGTGCCATCAACTACATACATGTGGCCATCAAGGCACCAGCAGGTGAACCCAGTGCCTTTGTCAACAGGAAGGGCTTCCACTCCATGAATGTGCACATAGTGTGTGGCCACAGGATGCAGATTCTGCAGGTCTGTACAAGGTACCCAGGCAGCTCCCATGACGCTTACATCCTGGGACATTCCCAGGTGCCCAGGCACTTCAGTGCTCCAGCCCGGTTTGATGGATGGCTGCTGGGTGACAAGGGCTATCTGTTGAAAAGGTGGCTCATGACGCCTCTTCGCCACCCAAGAACAGAAGTGGAGCAGCGGGTACAACAGGAGCCATGCCTCCTCAAGGGTTGTGGTAGAGCGAGTCTTCTCAAGATGTGCTTCCGATGCCTAGACAATACCCCCCACAGCGGGTATCACTGATCGTGATTGCATCCTGTGCTCTCCACAATCTGTCACCGGCAAGGGGAACCCACTGGAGGAAGAGGTCTTGTCGCAGCTCCACAGGCCACAGAGGATGAGTCCAGTAGTGAGTAGAAGAGGAGCACAGTGAGGAGAATGCTGAGGGCGTGGAGGCACCTCCAGGGAGGCAGGGACACCAGGGACGCCTTGATCCAAAGCTCCTTCAGCTCGGCTGTCAAAGGTTTGCTTCCACCTCATGCCAGGGCTGTCGCCTCCATCCGGGATGTCTGAGACGACCCTTTCCTTTGACCCAAAGTCCACTCAGTGCCTGCGCAATAAAATTTCAAGCCACCCAAGTCCAGCATTACACACTGGCATATCCTGCACCACATTAAATAAAAAAGGTGAAACATACACAGGCCATAACAAGAAAAGAATATTTACCTCATGTTGACAATCAAAACAAATTAACAGAATCTTCTCTGGCCTTTAACCCCAGGCCAGTTAAAATAAACAAAACATTGCACAACAGAAGACCCCCCCACTCATGACCAGTCCCTCTTGTGCTCATGGTGCCTGAAACTTACAGTTGCAAGTGCTATGTCCTGATGCTACCCCCTCGCTGGCAGCAGAATTAGAGACAGCATGCTGACTCTGCTCTCCTGTTGGCCTTGATGGATGGGCACCTAGCTGGGAAACTGGGTGACTCATCCATCGTCCACACTGGTACTGGCCACCTGAGCTCAGTGCCTGTGTGAGGGTTTGCAGGTCCGTGTATAACCCTAGGAACCCCTGATTCTCTCCCTGGAGCTGCCTCTCCATGAGAGTCGCCACTCTGTCAGTGGAGGAGGGTCAACACAGTGCTCATGCTCCACATGGACTCCTCCACAACAGAGACCACGGCATGCAAACCCTCATGGATCTCTGCCAGATCCTCCCGCACATCCCGCTGGACATCTTGCATCTGCTGCCTAATAGACAACTCCAGAGGCTCATCATCTGCCTTTGACTCAGCATCGTTCTAGTCTCCAGCAGCCCTCCGACTGAAGGCGTCCTGGGCACTCTCTGCCTCCACCTGCACCTCAAGCGAGTGTGAAGTGCCCTCACCGCTGTGCACCAACATTCTAGCTGAAGATCTAACACCCATCGAGGTGCTGGTATCTGCGATGGTGCCTGGTTCAGAGAGTGGGTATGATGCAGGTGCATCTGGAAACTGGTGGTCCTCTGGCGTCAGGGATGGGTCTTCGGGGTCCTGTGATTGGGAGCATGATGGCAAACCTAAGGGAGAACAATGATGTGTGATTAGTTAATGTTGTCACACTGTCACTGCCCATGCCAGGCACCCTGGTGAGACAATGGAGATCTGCATCATTGTGCTATCATCTTTCAATGATCAATGAGGAATCCAGTTTTGAGGCTCCCATCAATGATGAGATTTCACTAGAGTGTTTACACCATCCGAAATGCTCACCTCTGTGCATTGCATTCTTTTACCTTTGTCTGACACCCCCTCCTCTCCATGGCCGGTTGACCATCCTGTTAGAATCAGGTTAGGATTAGGAGGTTTTTGGAGGTCTCCACTTGCCCGTGACCTCTCCAATTGGTTATGGCTCATCTTCTCCTGAAAGGACAGAGGAGCATTGATTAGCCCACTCTCTACCTGCAGCGCCATTGCAGCCTGGCCAACTCCAGCTGAGGGACACCTCCCACGGCACATCCGAGTCGTGGCCCTCGATCTGCAAGGCTCTCAGTCCAAACAGCCAGGGCTCACCCCCTTGGCCAGCTCTGGCATCATTGACGGTGGACACTCAGACTTTAACACCCCTGAGTTCCATGCGGGATGGCCAGACCTGAACACTTCTCCACACTGACCCATGCCAACACGATACTCACCCATCCTGAGCGCAGCAGATCATTAAATCCATTGTGGCACTAGGCCCATGTGCGCTGCACTGCATCATGGCTGCTGACCAGCACTGCCACCTCCTCCCAAGCAGATTTTGTAAGGTGCAGCGGCCTCCTCCTTCCATCCGTGGGGACAAGGGTGTCCCTCCTAGCAGCCACCTTCTCCAGAAGGATGGCCAGGCACTCATCAGAAGACGGGGGGGGGGCGAGTTCCCACTTAACTGACATCTGCAACCGCATTTGTATCCATAAGTTTTGCTCTCCTGCTGATAACATCGAAGATGCTTTCATTGCTGGCAGCCTTTCAGGGCCTGACTGTGCCGGTTTTAAACAGGCCACCGGGTCGCCATTGGACCTGGTGGCCAACAGGCCCCCTCCCCCACCCACACCTTCCCGAATGTTGGGGAGCCGCCGTTCATGCTCAGTGGGCCTTAATTGGCTTGCCAGCGTGAAATCGCGGTCGGGGGCCGATTGTGGACGGCGTGCTGTTTCCCAGCTGCTCCTGGGCACACTGACCGCACCCGCCAACCTCAAAATTCTGGCCGTAGAATTTGCACTTCCCACACAGTCCATAGTCCAATTGGACTATGCTGGCATTTCTGCTCCACACAAGCACCTTCATTCTAACCCAATCAGCATAACCTTCCACTCCTTTTTCCCCTCATGTCTTTATCTAACTTCCCCTTGTGCTATTTGCCTCAGCCATTCCATGATGCAGTGAGTTCTACATCCTAAACACTCTCTGGGTAAGATTCTCCTGAATTGGATTAATATTTATGACCGCTCGTTTTGCAAGTGGAAACGTCTCTTTGTCCAAAAAGTTACTGAATTCCTTCATAACTTTAAAGACATCTTTTAGTTGTGCGAGGGATGGGTGCATGTCAATAGCTGAGGTGTTCAGTAGAACCAGCCTTAGAAGGTAGAGATGGCTCCTCTTACCTTGCCTGCCTTGGTGAGGTCATTAAATTCCTTGTGGCGGTTGACTGCACCAACTGCCCCCTTTCACAAGCCATAAGCTGCTCACCTGGCTCTATTCTGTGTACATCTGCAAACAATGTATATGTCAGAATCTTTCTGCTTTTGTATCAGCAGACTTTTTTCCCAGTGCCTGTCCCTTTACGTTAATGAATGCCTTTAAATCCTGCACTAATATGTACCAAAAGGAAATATCTCAATAAAGAAAAAGGGACATTTCGGTAGTGCCTACCCATTGCAAAGCTCTTTCCAGACAATGAGGTACTTTTCAAGTGTAGCTACTGTTGTAATTTCAGGAACAGGACGGCCATTTTTAACACAGCAAGATGAGGTGAACAAAAATTGAGAAAACAACAGGCTATGACCTTTGTTGCATCATTACAAGCCACATTTGTCCTTGTTTCTGTAATGTGATGGGATCAGAGACAGGTAGCCCAGTAAATATAAGTGACACACTCACCATGACATGAGCAGTATCCGGTAACTATAGTAACCGGATAGCAGGAAGGCTCTCAAGAAAAACCAATACAGCGTCTGATGTCATTTGATTCACCACTTGCTAGATGCTACTTCATAAAAGTATTTGCGAGGTAAATTGAGCCCCTCAGGAGTCACAGTCAACATCTATTCACAATATGACCCTCTTACTGGCTCCTCCACCTAACAGTTCATCAATGTGACCAGAGGGTGTAAATCATTCATCCCAACCCCCTTATCTCTGACAGGACTGGGACCCAGGAGCTGAACTAATGTTTACTCTGTTAAAATTGACAACATAATCAGGAAGATAAGCATCCACAACGACACCATAAGATTATAAAGAATTACATTAAAGTCAAGAACATCAGAGTTTTGTTAAAAAGAACTTGCATTTATATAGCACCTTTCACAACCTCAGGAAGTCCCAAAGTGCTTTTCAGCACATGAAGTAATGTTTAAAGTTTTCTCACGTATGCAATAGATAAAACAGGGCAATTGATTTGCGGGAATCAAGGTCCCATAAATAGCAATGAACTGATAGTTAGATAACCTGTTTTTGGTGAAATTGTGTAAGGGATGAATATTGTCCGGGACATGGAGAGAACTCCCCTGCTCTTCTATAAAAGAGTGCTATGGAAACTTTTACACCTATCTCACAGTTTGACATCTTAGTTGGGATTTTCCATGCCTGCCGGTGTTCTGTGGTGTGAGCGGGCAATATGGCGTGGTCGGTTTCCGGTTTCAGCCCACCAATAGCGAGCCACCTTCTCTGCCACTGGGCATCAGGAAGCTCATTGTAATACATCAGCATATCATTATTATAATCCGGAATCACCCCCTCCACTGCTGGATCGTCCGCCCACAGCACGGGAAAACATGACGGTGTTGAACACGTCTTGACAAGCGTGAGGTGCAGAAATCGGGACTTACCCACCAGGGTCTCGCTCGCATCACAGACATCCGAGGAGCGGAAGATGCTGGAGCCCGACACCAACGGCACACTGGCATGCTGGGCGGATTCTCATGGACACGGCTCTACTGTGAAGCTGGACAGTTGGTGATGGTCGACGGGGCGGGAGGCAAAGGGCGAGGAATGGCTGGGAGAGCCAGAGGTGTCAGTAGGGCAAGTTGAAGGGGGGGGTGGGGATTGAAGGTGTCAGAATGAGCGGGACTTTGTGGGGAGGTAGTGAAGGTGTCAGGTTGGGGGAAAGTTGGGAGGGGGTGAGGTTGGGAGGGAGGGAATTGAAGGTGTCAGGATGGGGAGGAGGCTGGGGGAGGAGGAGCATGGGGGAGGAGAGGTGATTGGGGAGAAGACAGTAACTGGGGAGATAGGTGTAAGGTGGGGAAGGGGTGCGGAGACGGGAGTGTGTTCAGGGGGAGGAAGGGGTGCGGAGAGGGGAGGGGAGGGTGTTCAGGGGGAGGAAGGGGTGCCGGGAGGGGAGTACTTCCACCATTGACACAGCATGTTGGCCGGGAATGCATAAATAACGTGGTGGGGTTTGGGACAATATGGTGTGAAAACTGTTGTTTTACTTGCCCACTACTGCACTTAGTGAAAATCTGGGATGATTCCGGCCTTCAGCTGAAAGATGGCACATCCAACAGTGCTGTGTACCCTCAATACTGCACTGAGAATATCACTCAGTCTAAACATTGTGCTCTGGGGCAGGATTTTGAGGTCACGGGCGAACGCCTGCAATTGGCCCCTGACCATGATTTCATGCTGGCTGGCCAATGAAGGCCCACCCAGCGTGAAACACGGCTCATCACTGGCCGGGAAGGGCCGACCAGGGGCAGGTACCTGTCAACCACCAGGTCCAATGGTGACCTGGTGGCTGGTCTAACAACCGGTGGGAGGGCAGGTTGGGTGGGCACACAGACCCCTCGCCTCACTGATGAGTGCCTCACTGTCTTCCTGGAGGAGGTGGCTGCCAAGAGGGACTCGCTTGTCCCCAGAGATGGGGGGGAGGAGGCCACCGCATCTCACCAAGTGGGCATAGGAGGAAGTGGCAGCACTGGTCAGCAGCCATGACGTGGTGTGGCACACATGGGTGCAATGCCGGAAGAGTGTGTTCAGGAAGAGTGAGTACCGTGTTGGCATGGGTCAGTGTGTTGAAGTGTTAAAGTCTGGCTGTCCTTCCGTGGACCTCAGGGCTGTTAGAGTCTGAGTGCCAACTGTCGATGATGCCAGAGCTGGCCAAGGGGGTGAGCCTTGGCTGCTTGGACTGAGAGCCTTGTGGCTCAAGGGCCATGGCTCGGATGTGCCCTGGGAGGTGCTCCTCAGCTAGGGTTGGCCAGACTGCACTGGCACTGCAGGTAGAGAGTGGACTAATCAATGATTCTCTGTCCTTTCAGGAGAAGATGAGCCATAACCAATTGGAGAGGTCATGGACAGGGGAAGAGCTGCCCAACCTGCTGCTGCTGACCAGGTTCGAGCAGGACACCCCGGAGCTGGAGAGCCGGCACGTACACCGTGCAACCGGGTGTGGAGAGGCGGGGGTGTCAGACGAAGGTAAGAATGCAGTGCACAGAGGTGAGAGTTTCAGATTGTGCAACCTTTCTATTGTAGTCTCTTCATTGATGGGAGCCTCAAACCTGGAGTCCCCATTGATCATTGAAAGACGATGGCTCCATGATGCAGATCTCCATTGTCTCACCAGGGTGCCTGGCAGGCACAGTGACAGTGTGATGACTTTAACTAATGACATGTCCTTCTTCTCCCTTTTAGATTCACCAGCACGTACTCATTCTCTGAACCCCGAAGGGCCACCCCTGGTGCCGGGGTGCCACTGGGCTTCACCTGCACCTGCGTCACATCCGCTCTCTAAACCAGGCACCAGCGCAGACACTAGCACCTCGGTGGGCATTAAATTGGCGGCTAGAATGTCGGTGCACAGCGATGAGGGCACATCACACTCATTTGAGGTGCAAGCCGAGGCAGAGAGTGCCCAGGACGCCGGCAGTCAGAGGACTGCTGGAGACCAGGAAGATGTTCAGTCAAAGGCAGATGATGAGCTTCTGGAGTCATTCATTAGGCGGCAGATGCTGGATGTCCAGTGGTATGTGCGGGAGGATCTGGTGGAGATCCATGAGGGTGTGCATGCCATGGGCCAGAATATTGCGCGCCCAAGATGAACAAGCCTAAAATGTGAATTTGTGTGATATTTTGGTCAGCGAGCATGTGTGGGAGTTGGCAGTGCACTCGCCAAAAATGAGCAGGCCTAATAAGGCCATTAAAAATCTAATTGAATTAAATTTTTCACTGCCCGTCGAAACTTTCGGTTGGCGGGGAGGTGAAAAGGCCAAGTGGCCTTTTCACTTTTTGTGAAACCTCACCACGGCCAGGATGAAGTTTTGATCCGTCATTAAAAAAACAATTTCAAACTCATTTCTAACATGACCCTGCTCATGTGACAGAGTCAGATGAGGGGACATGTTATTTTACCCTCTAAAATTCTTTATTTTTAATTTTTGAATCTTCATCTCCCTGAGGTAGCTCTGTGCCTCAGGGAGATTTTCCTGTGCGCACACCCTCACACATGTGCAAAGTTCCCCACTCTCCCTCCTCCCCACGCCCCCCCCCCCCCCCACCCCTCCCACACAGGCAGCGCTGCAGGTCTTAGTTGGCCTTAATTGGTCTTAATTGACCTTAATTGACCTTAATTGGCCTTAGTTGGCCCCCCAGCATGAAATCGTGGCCGCGGCCCAATCACAGGTGGCAGACAGCTTCCTGACCGCTCCCGCTTACCTCCACTGAAACCACCATGAGCGCAACATTCTGGCTATGGTCTCTGTTGTGAAGGAGTCCATGCTGAGTGTGAGCACTGCATTGACCCTCATGGCCGAGTGCCCTGCCATCCCCATGGAGAGAATGGTGACTCTCATGGAGAGGCTGCTCCAGGGACACAATCAGGGGCTTCTGGGGGTGTGCTCAGGCCTGTAAGCCTGCACACAGGCAATGAGCTCAGGTGGTCAGTGCCAGTGTTGGAGATGGATGATGCACCCAGTATTCCAGCTAGGTGCCCGTCCATCAATGGTGAGCAGAGAGGTCCAGAGCGACCTCACATTGGTGTACGAGCTGCCTGTCATCTCTGTGGGCTCCTCTCAGGGTGCTCTGGATGATGGCAGCAGCTCCTCTGCCCCTCTGCCAGTGACCGTGGCATCTGATGAGGCTATGATGACTGTGGAGATGCCAGCCTTGGCACTGGCTGCTCCCTCCCAGGCAGGGCCAGCACAGGCTCCACTGGACAGAGGACGACTGTCAAGGTCATCAAGGCCAGCAAGATACCAGAGTGAGCAGGCTGTCTCCAGTGCTGCTGCAAGTGATGGGGGGCATTCACAAATGTAATTTTAAGGCATCATGAGCACAAGAGGGACATGTCACAGATGATTTTCTGTTCATTTATGTTTGGTTTATCTTTACTGGTCTGAGAATGAATGCCAGAGAAGGAGATGTTAATTTTTTTGGATTGTGAAAATGAGATAAATTTTGTTTTTGTTGTAATGGCCTGAGTATGCTTCACCTTTTTATTTTCTTGGTGCGGGGTATACCAGTATGTAATGCTGGAGGTGAACGGCTCTAAACTTTATTACACATGCACTGAGTAGACTTTGGGTTCAAATGAAATGGTCATTTCAGACATCCAGGATGGAGGCGACAGCCCTGGCATGAGGTGGAAGCAGATCTTTGGCAGCCCAGCTGAAGGAGCATCGGATCAAGACATCCCTGATGTCACTGCCTCCCTGGAGATGCCTCCACGCTCCCAGTGTTCTCCTCACTGTGCTCCTCTTCTACTCGCTACTGGACTCATCCTCTGTGGCCTGTGGAGCTCCCTCAAGATCCTCTTCCTCCAGCGGGTCCCCCCTTGCCAGTGCCAGATTGTGGAGAGTGCAGCATGCAACCACTATCAGTGACACCTGCTCTGGGGAGTATCGAAGTGCACCTCCTGAACAGTCCAGGCATCGGAAGCGCATCTTGAAAAGACTTATGGTTCTCTCTATCACAACCCTTGTGGTGCCGTGGCTCCTATTGTACCTGCTGCTTTGCCTCAGTTCTTGTTTGGTGGAGAGGCTTCATGAGCCACCTTTTCAGCCCTTGGTCTTGCCCTTCTCACCCAGCAGCCATCCATCCAGCTGGACTGGAGAGCTGAAGAGCCTCGGCACCTGGGAGTGTCTGAGGATGTAGGCGTCGTGGGAGCTGCCTGGGTACCTTGCACAGACTTGTAGAATCTGCATCCTGTGATCACACACTATCTGCACGTTCATGGAGTGAAAGCCCTTCCTGTTTACAAAGTCAGCGGGCTCACCTGCTGGTGCCTTGTTGGCCAGATGTGTACAGTCTATTGCACCCTGGACATGGGGGAGCCCAGCAATGTCCGCAAAGCCTCTGGCTCACTCAACCTGGCTGGCCTCATCCATATGGTAAAGAATAAAGGTCAGTGACTGCCTGAACAGATCTTCTGTCACTGCAAAGATCACCCACCAACCCCTGGTAGGAGCCAGAGGCATAGAAATTGAGGGTCACTGTGACCTTCAGAGCCACTGACATGGGGTGTCACCCACACAGTTGGAGCTGATCTTAGGCCCAATCATATGAAAAATGGAGGTCACTGTCTCCCTTGAGAGAAGGAGCCTCCTTCTGCCCTGCGCCTCAGATATATTGAGGTAGCTGAATCGCCACCTGTAAACCCTGGCAGCAGGATAGTGGCACCTTCTGTGACCCCTTCCGCCTTGGACTTCCTGTTGGCCCTGCGCCCCTTGTGCCTGCGCCTCTCCTCCCACAGGTCCCTCCCCTGGGGGCTGTATTGTTACACCTGGCCTCCTCTCCCTTCTGCCCCTCTCTTCCTCCTCAGAGGAGGTGCCACCAACGGAGATCACAATCCCCATTACCAGGGTAAGGGAAGGCTGTCTGATACCTGGAAGGGTCCACATGGTCTGAATCCTCCAGTGGCCTTGGAGACACCAATGAGTCCTGAAATGAAGCCTGGAAATGCTAACAAGTCCCGAACACAGGTGAAGCTGCCAATTACTAATAAGCAACCAGTAGCAAACTATCTCCCAGAATCCCAGAATCCTCACTACTCATATTGGCAATGCTGCTGACCCTTTTTATCCCACCCGTGGATGAGATTTTGAAAATATCAGCTGGCCGCCTGCCCGTTTTGCTCGTGCAACGAGTGTGAACTCACACGGACAATAAAAAATCGGCGTTAGTTGGCTTTTTAATGGCCTTCTAAGTGGTCTGTTAATTAATGGTGGTCTTGCCTCAGGCACCCACTTGCACCCACACAATGTCACCAGGAGGGTCACCCAAAGACGTCGCGCACTATTTTATTCTCAATTGCGTCAGGTGCAAACCCGCCTGCTGGACATAAAGCTCTGCCCCTGGAGCGAGATTTTAACTTATAACCTTCTGATCAGGTGAGAGTCCAACCCAGAGAGCCATCACACACACACACACACACACACACACACACACACACACACACACACACAAATATACGCACACGCATACACACACATAAACACATGCACACATATGCACACACACACAGAGATACACATACGCATACACGCATATGCACACACACGCATACGCACGCACACACACACATACGCACACACACACACACATATGCAGACACACACAAACACACACACACACACATACACACACACACGCATACGCATACACACACACGCATATGCACACACACATGCACATACACACTTACACACACAAATATACACACACATATGTACACGCACACACACATGCACACAGACACACATACACACACAGACACACATACATGCATACGCACACACACACATGCGCACACACACACACAAACACACACATACGCAGACACACACAC
This sequence comes from Isurus oxyrinchus, assembly GCA_026770705.1. Classification (NCBI taxonomy): domain Eukaryota; kingdom Metazoa; phylum Chordata; class Chondrichthyes; order Lamniformes; family Lamnidae; genus Isurus; species Isurus oxyrinchus. Next base: position 40,844,874 of record JANJGN010000006.1, on the reverse strand, counting down.
ACGCAGACACACGCACACACATATGCACACGCACACATACGCACACACACGCTCACATATGCATGCACACACATACGCGCACACACACATACACACACACATACACAAATGCACACACACATACGCACATGCGCACACACATATGCATACACACACACATATACATACACACACGGACACATACAAACACGCTCACGCACACACACAAGACACACACATGCACATGCACACATGTACGCACACGCACACACATGCACATGCATACACACACGCACACACACACGCAGACACACATACGCACACACACACACACGCACACACACATATGCACACACACACATACGCACACGCACACACAGGCACACATATGCCCACACACGCACACGCATACACACACACACACTTACGTGCACACACACACACACACGCACACACACACGCACACATATGCACACACATGCCCGCATATGCATACACACACACATACGTGCGCACACACTTACACACACACATATGCACACGCACACACATACACACACACATATGCACATGCACATACACACACACACATACACACACACATGCACACGCATACGCACACACTGACATATACGCGCACACGTACATATGCACACACAAACACATACACACATACGCACACACACGCATACGCTCACACAAACACATACGCACACATACACACACGCACACACATACATGCACACACACGCACACAGATACATACACACACATGCGCACACACACACACATTCGTACACACAGATACGCATATGCACACACACATACGCACATACACATACACACACACACACGCACACACACACACATATATACACACACACACACACAAATATGCACACGCACACTCACATAAGAGCACACACACATACGCACACACATTCACACACGCACACACGCACACACACACACTCACACCCCCACACACATACACATACACACAGACATGCACACATACGCATACACCCACACATATGCACACACACACACAGACACACACACATACACACACGCACAGAAACACATACACACATGCGCGCACACACACACACACATACACACAGACACACATATACATGCACACATACGCAGAAACACACACATGCAGATGCACACACATATACGCACACACACATACACACATACGCACACACACACAAACGCGCACACACACACATATACGCACACATCACACATGCAGGCACACACACACACACGTACACATCACACGCACATTACATACACCACACATCACAAAACGTGCACACATCCCACACATGCACACATCACACACATGCGTACGCACATGAATCACATGCACAGACACACATGCTCACATCACACACACAGATGCACGCATTACACACAGACACATCACACGCACACACACAGATGCCCACACATCACACAGACACACATATACATCACACACACACATCACACACACCACACATCACAAAATGCACACATCACACACACATGCACACATCACTCATGCACATCACGCACACAAGCACACATCGCAAACACATACACACACACGCACACACTCATCAAACACATGCACATCACACACACGTGCACACATTACACACACACACACTTCACAAAATACACACATCACACACACATGCACACATCACTCACGTACATCACACACACAAGCACACATCACAAACAGATACACACACACACGCACACACTCATCACACACATGCACATCATACACATGTGCACACATTACACACACACACATCACACGCATGCACACAGACGCACACACATCACACGTACACACACATGAACACATCACACACACTACACATCAGAAAATTTGTACACATCTCACCCGCATGCACACATCACACAAATATGCATACACACACACACATCACACATACAGATGCATGCAAACACACACACACACACACACACACATGCATACATCATACACACACACATGCATACATCATACACACACACATGCACACATCACACACACACATCACACACACACACGCACACATCACACACACGGGCATGCACACATACATCACACACAAACACACACATCACACATAGACACATGCATGCATCACACACACACATGCCAACATCTCACATGCATCACATGCACACACGCGTGTACATCACACACACACAAACCCACATGAAAATCACACACACGCACACAGTCACACACACATGCACAGACACACACACATGCACACTCATCACATGCACACAAACACACACACACACAGACACACACAGACACATACACACACCACACACACACATACACATACACACACACACAAAGACACACACACGCACACAGACACACACACACACACATTGTCCTTAAATGCTCACTGTTAGTGTACATGTTAATAAATCTCACACACACGCAAACACACATACACACACATAGGAGAATGTGGTTCATTAATCTGGACAGTGGCAGTGGGTGGATCAGGAAAATGTTATTCATTAATCTGTACACTGACAGTGACTGTGCAGGAGAATGTGATTCATTATTCTGTACACTAACAGTGAGCCATCTAAGGAGATCCATTAATCTGTACACTTGCAGTGAGTGTTTAAGGAGAGTTAGATTCATTAATCTGACACTGACATTGAGTGTAAGGAGAATGTGATTCGTTAATTTGTACTGTTACAGTGAGTGTGTAAGGAGAATGTGATTCATTAATCTGTACACTGACAGTGAGCGTGTAAGGAGAATGTGATTCATTAATCTGTACACTGACAGTGAGTGTGTAAGGAGAATGTGATTCATTAATCTGTACAGTGACAGTAAGTGTGTAAGGAGAATGTGATTCGTTAATTTGTACTGTGCCAGTGAGTGTGTAAGGAAAATGTGATACATTAATTTTTACTGTGATAGTGAGCATGTAAGGAGAGTGTGGTTCATTAATGTGTACACTGGCAGTGAGTGTGTAAGGAGAATGTAATTCAACAGTCTAACACTGGCAGTGAGTGTGTAAGGAGAATTGGATTCATTAAGCTGGCAATCAAAATGAGTGTGTAATTAGAATGTGATTCATTAATCTGCACACTGACAGTGAGTTTGTAAGGAGAGTGTGGTTCATTAGTATGTACATTGGCAGTGAGTGTGTAAGGAGAATGTGATTCATTAATCTGACACTCAAATTGAGCGTGTAGGGAGAATGTGATTCATTAATCTGACACTAACAGCGAGTGTATAAGAAGAATGTGATTCATTAATCTGCACACTGACAGGAAGCATGTAAGGAGTATGTGATTCATTGATCTGCACACTGACAGTTAGTGTGTAAGGAGAATGTAATTCATTAATCTGTACACTGATAGTGAGTATGTCAGGTAAATGTGATTCAGTGATCTGTACACTGACACAGTGTTTAAGGAGAGTGTGACTCATTAATCTGACACTATCAGTGAGTGGAAAGGAGAATGTGACTCATTAATCCGCATACTGACAGTGAGTGTGTAAGGAGAATTTGATTCAATAAATTGACACTCACTTTGAGTGTGTAAGGAGAATATGATTCATTAAACTGCGCAATAAGAGTGAGTGTGTAAGGCGAATGTAGTTCATTAACCTGTCCACTTGCAGTGTGTTTAAGGAGAGTTGGATTCATTAATCTGACACCAACAGTAAGTGTGTAAGGAGATTGTGATTCATTAATCCATACGCTAACAGTGAGTATGCAAGGAGAATGTGATTCATTGATCTGACATTAACAGTGAATCCGTAGAGATAATGTGATTCATTGATCTGCACACTCGCAGCAAGTGTGTAAGGAGAATGCGGTTCATTACTCTGTGCACTGACAGTGAGTTTGTAAGGCAAATGTGATTCATTATTCTTTACACTAACAGTGAATGTGTAAGGAGAATGTGATTCATTGATCTGTACACTGGCAGTCAGTGTGTAAAGAGAATGTGGTTCATTTATCTGAGGCTAACAGTGAGTGTGTAAGGAGAATGTGATTTATTAGTCTGTACACTAACAGTTAGTGTGTAAGGAGAATGTAATTCATTAATCTGTATACTGATAGTGAGTATGTCAGGTAAATGTGATTCAGTGATCTGTACACTGACACAGTGTGTAAGGAGAGTGTGACTCATTAATCTGACATTATCAGTGAGTGTATAAGGAGAATGTGACTCATTACTCTGCATACTGACAGTGAGTGTATAAGGAGAATTTGATTCAATAATTTGACACTCACTTTGAGTGTGCAAGGAGAATATGATTCATTAAACTGCGCAATAAGAGTAAGTGTGTAAGGAGAATGTAGTTCATTAACCTGTCCACTTGCAGTGTGTTTAAGGAGAGTTGGATTCATTAATCTGACACCAACAGTAAGCGTGTAAGGAGATTGTGATTCATTAATCCATACGCTAACAGTGAGTATGCAAGGAGAATGTGATTCATTGATCTGACATTAACAGTGAATCCATAGGGATAATGTGATTCATTGATCTGCACACTCGCAGCAAGTGTGTAAGGAGAATGCGGTTCATTACTCTGTGCACTGACAGTGAGTTTGTAAGGCAAATGTGATTCATTATTCTTTACACTAACAGTGAATGTGTAAGGAGAATGTGATTCATTGATCTGTACACTGGCAGTCAGTGTGTAAAGAGAATGTGGTTCATTTATCTGAGGCTAACAGTGAGTGTGTAAGGAGAATGTGATTTATTAGTCTGTACACTAACAGTTAGTGTGTAAGGAGAATGTAATTCATTAATCTGTATACTGATAGTGAGTATGTCAGGTAAATGTGATTCAGTGATCTGTACACTGACACAGTGTGTAAGGAGAGTGTGACTCATTAATCTGACATTATCAGTGAGTGTATAAGGAGAATGTGACTCATTACTCTGCATACTGACAGTGAGTGTATAAGGAGAATTTGATTCAATAATTTGACACTCACTTTGAGTGTGCAAGGAGAATATGATTCATTAAACTGCGCAATAAGAGTAAGTGTGTAAGGAGAATGTAGTTCATTAACCTGTCCACTTGCAGTGTGTTTAAGGAGAGTTGGATTCATTAATCTGACACCAACAGTAAGCGTGTAAGGAGATTGTGATTCATTAATCCATACGCTAACAGTGAGTATGCAAGGAGAATGTGATTCATTGATCTGACATTAACAGTGAATCCATAGGGATAATGTGATTCATTGATCTGCACACTCGCAGCAAGTGTGTAAGGAGAATGCGGTTCATTACTCTGTGCACTGACAGTGAGTGTGTAAGGCAAATGTGATTCGTTATTCTTTACACTAACAGTGAGTGTGTAAGGAGAATGTGATTCATTGATCTGTACACTGGCAGTCAGTGTGTAAAGAGAATGTGGTTCATTTATCTGAGGCTAACAGTGAGTGTGTAAGGAGAATGTGATTTATTAGTCTGTACACTAACTGTTAGTGTGTAAGGAGAATGTGATTCGTTAATTTGTCCTGTGATAGTGAGTGTGTAAGGAGAATGTGATTCATTAATTTGTATTGTGACAGTGAGTGTAAAGAGAGTGTGGTTCATTAATGTGTACACTGGCAGTGAGTGTGTAAGGAGAGTGTGGTTCATTAGTATGTACACTGGCAGTGAGTGTGTAAGGAGAATGTAATTCATTAATCTGACACTCACGTTGAGTATGCAAGGAGAATGTGATTCATTAATCTTACACTGACAGGAAGCGGGTAAAGAGAATGTGATTCATTAATCTGTAAACTAACAGTGAACGTGTAAGGAGAATGTTATTCATTAATCTGTACACTGATAGTGAGTATGTCAGGTGAATGTGATTCAGTGATCTGTACTCTGACACTGAGTGTGTAAGGAGAGTGTGACTCATTAATCTGACACTCACACTGAGTGCATAAGGATAATGTGATTCATTAATCTGACACTAACAGTGAGTGTGTAAGGAGAATGGGAATCATTAATCTGTACACTGACAGTGAGCGTGTAAGAAGAATTTAATTCAATAATCTGACACTCATTTAAGTGTGTAAGGAGAATATGATTAATTAATCTGCGTACTAAGAGTGAGTTTGTAAGGAGAATGTGGTTCATTAACCTGTACACTTGCAGTGAGTGTTTAAGGAGAGTTGGATTCATTAAACTGACACCAATAGTAAGCATGTAAGGAGAATGTGATTCGTTAATCTGAAAACTAACAGTGTGTAAGGAGATTGTGATTCATTCATCCATACGCTAATAGTGAGTGTGCAAGGAGGATGTGATTCATTGATCTGACATTAACAATGAATCTGTAAGGACAATGTGATTCATTGATCTGCACACTTGAAGCAAGTGTGTAAGGAGAATGTGGTTCATTAATCTGTGCACTGACAGTGAATGTGCAAGGAAAATGTGATTGATTAATCAGTACACTGACAGTTAGTGTGTAAGGAGAATGTGATTCATTGATCTGTACACTAACGGTGAGTGTTTATGGAGAATTTGATTGATTAACCTGTCCACTGGCGGTGAGTGTGTAAGGAGAATGTGAATAATTAATCTATACACTGGCAGTGAGTGTGTAAAGGGAATGTGATTAATTAAGATGTACACTGACAGTGAGTGTGCAAGGAGAATGTGATTCATTGATCTGAACACTGGCAGTCAGTGTGTAAACAGAATGTGGTTCATTTATCTGAGGCTAACAGTGAGTGTGTAAGGAGAATGTGATTTATTAGTCTGTACACTAATAGTGTGTAAGAAAAATGTGATTAATTAATCTGTACACTAACAGTTAGTGTGTAAGGAGAATGTGATTCGTTAATCTGTACACTAACAGTGAGTGTGCAAAGAGAATGTGATTCATTAATCTGTTCAGTGGCAATGAATGTGTGAGGAGAATATGATTCAATAATGTGTACACTGACAATGAGTGTGTAAGCAGAATGCGATTTATTAATCTACACACTAACAGTTAGTGTGTAAGGAGTATGTGATTCATTAATATGTACACTAACAGTGAATGTGTAAGGAGAATGTGGTTCATTAATCTGACATTAACAGTGACTGTGTAAAAAGAATGTGATTCATTGATCGGTTTAGTAACAGTGAGCATGTGACGGGAATCTGATTCTTTAAGCTATCACCAACAGTGAGTGTGTAAGGAGAATGTGATTCATTAATCTGTACACTAACAGTTAGTGTGTAAGAAGAATGTGATTCAATAACCTGTACACTAACAGTGAGTGTGTAAGCAGAATGCGATTCATTAATCGGCAGACTAACAGTTAGTGTGTAAGGAGTATATGATTCAATAATCTGTACACTAACAGTGTGTGTGTAAGGAGAATGTAATCCATTAATCTGTACACTGGCACTGAGTGTGTAACGAGAATGTGACTCATTAATCTTACATTAACGATGCATGTATAAGGAGAATGTGATTCATTGAATGGCTTACTAAGAGTGAGCATGTGACAGGAATCTGACTCATTAATCTATCACTAACAGTGAGTGTGTAAGTAGAATGTGATTCTTTAACTGCCATTAACAGTGAATCTGTAAGGAGAATGTGATCCATTGATCGGCACACTGGCAGTGAGTGTGAAAGGAGAATGTGGTTCATTAATCTGTACGCTGACAGTGAGTGTGTAAGGCTAATGTGATTCAATATTCTTTACACTAACAGTGAGTGTATAAGGAGAATGCGATTCATTGATCTGCACACTGACAGTAAGTGTGTAAGTAGAATGTGATTCATTAATCTGTACACTGACAGTGAGTATGTCAGGTGAATGTGATTCAGTGATCTGTACACTGACACTGAGTGTGTAAGGAGAATGTGATTCATTAATTTGACACTAACAGTGAGTGTGTAAGGAGAATGTGAATCATTAATCTGCACACTGACAGTGACTGTGTAAGGAGAATTTGATTCCATAATCTGACAGTCACTTTGAGTGTGTAAGGAGAATTTGATTCCATAATCTGACAGTCACTTTGAGTGTGTAAGGAGAATATGATTCATTAATCTGCGCACTAAGAGTGAGTGTGTAAGGAGAATGTGGTTCATTAACCTATATACTTGCAGTGTGTTTAAGGAGAGTTGGATTCATTAATCTGACACCAACAGTAAGCGTGTAAGGAGATTGTGATTCATTAATCCATACGCTAACAGTGAGTGTGCAGGGAGAATGTGATTCATTGATGTGACATTAACTGTGAAACCAAAGGGAGAATGTGATTCATTGATCTGCACACTTGCAGCAAGTGTGTAAAGAGAATGTGGTTCATTTATCTGAGGCTAACAGTAAGTGTGTAAGGAGAATGTGATTCATTAATCTGTGCACTAACAGTTAGTATATAAGGAGAATGTGATTCATTAATCTGTACACTAACAGTGAATGTGCAAAGAGTATGTGATTCATTAATCTGTTCAGTGGCAATGAGTGTGTAAGGAGAATATGATTCAATAACCTGTACACTGCCAGTGAGTGTGCAAGCAGAAGGCAATTCATTAATCTGCACACTAACAGTTAGTGTGTAAGGAGACTGTGATTCATTAATCTGTACACTGACAGTGAGTGTGTAAGGAGAATGTGATTCGTTAATTTGTACTGTGACAGTGAGTGTGTACGGAGAATGTGATTCATTAATTTGTACTGTGACAGTGAGTGTAAAGGAGAGTGTGATTCATTAATGTGTACACTGGCAGTGAGTGTGTAAGGAGAGTGTGGTTCATTAGCATGTACACTGACAGTGAGTGTGTAAGGAGGATTTAATTCAATAATCTGACACTCACTTTGAGTGTGTAAGGAGAATATGGTTCGTTAATCTGTGCACCAAGAGTGAGTGTGTAAGGAGAATGTGGTTCATTAACCTGTACACTTGCAGTGAATGTTTAAGGAGAGTTTGATTCATTAATCTGACACCAATAGTAAGCGTGTAAGGAGAATGTGATTCATTATTCTGAAAACTAACAGTTAGTGTGTCCGGAGATTGTGATTCATTAATCCATACGCTAACTGTGAGTGTGCAAGGAGAATGTGATTCATTGATCTGCACACTTGCAGCAAGTGTCTAAAGAGAATGTGATTCATTAATCTGTGCACTGACAGTGAGTGTGTAAGGCAAATGTGATTCATTGATCTGTACACTAACGGTGAGTGTTTAAGGAGAATGTGATTGATTAACCTGTACACTGGCGGTGACTGTGTAAGAAGAGTGTGAATAATTAATCTATACACTGGCAGTGAATGTGTAAAGAGAATGTGATTAATTAAGATGTACACTGACAGTGAGTGTGCAAGGAGAATGTGATTCATTGATCTGAACACTGGCAGTCAGTGTGTAAACAGAATGTGGTTCATTTATCTGAGGCTAACAGTGAGTGTGTAAGGAGAATGTGTTTTATTAGTCTGTACACTAATAGTTAGTGTGTAAGAAGAATGTGATTAATTAATCTGTACACTAACAGTTAGTGTGTAAGGAGAATGTGATTCATTAATCTGTACACTAACAGTGAATGTGCAAAGAGAATGTGATTCATTAATCTGTTCAGTGGCAATGAGTGTGTAAGGAGAATGTGATTCAATAACCTGTACACTGACAATGAGTGTGTAAGCAGAATACGATTCATTAATCTGCACACTAACAGTTAGTGTGTAAGGAGTATGTGATTCATTAATATGTACACTAATAGTGAGTGTGTAAGAATGTTATTCATTAATTTGTAAACTAACTGTTAGTGTGTAAGGAGAATGCGGTTCATTAACCTGTACACCAACAGTGACTGTGTAAGGAGAATGTGTGTCATTAATCTGACATTAACAGCGAGTGTGTAAGAAGAATGTGATTCACTGATCGGTTTACTAAGAGTGAGCATGTGACAGGAATCTGATTCATCAATCTATCACCAACAGTGAGTTTGTAAGGAGAATGTGATTCATTAATCTGTACGCTAACAGTTAGTGTGTAAGAAGAATGTGATTCAATAACCTGTATACTAACTGTGAGTGTGTAAGCTGAACGCAATTCATTAATCGGCCGACTAACAGTTAGTGTGTAAGGAGTATGTGGTTCAATAATCTGTGCACTAACAGTGAGTGTGTAAGGAGAATGTATTCCATTAATCTGTACACTGGCACTGAATGTGTAACGAGAATGTGACTCATTAATCTGACATTAATGGAGAATGTGTAAGGAGAATGTGATTCATTGATCGGCTTACTAAGAGTGAGCATGTGACAGGAATCTGACTCATTAATCTATCACTAACACTGAGTGTGTAAGTAGAATGTGATTCTTTAACTGACAGTGAATCTGTAAGGAGAATGTGGTTCATTAATTTGCACACTAACAGTGTCAAAGGAGAATCTGATTTATTAATCTGGTACACTAACAGTGAGTCTGCTAGGAGAATGTGATTCATTACTCTGACACTGGCAGTGAGTGTGCAAGGAGAATGTGATTCATTAATCTTTATACTAAAATTGAGTGTGTAAGAGGAATGTGATTCATTAATCTCTATACTAACAGTGACTGTGTAAGGCGAATATGGTTCATTAATCTGACATTAACTGTAACTGTGTAAGGAGAATGTGATTCATTGATCAGTTTACTAAGAGTGAGCGTGTGATCGGAACCTGATTCATTAATCTATCACTATCAGTGAGTGTGTAAGGAGAATATGATTAATTAATATTTACACTAACAGCTGGTGTGAAAGGAGAATGCTCTTAATTGATCTGAACTCTAAAAGTGAGTGTTTAAGGAGGATGTGCATCATTCATCGGTACTGTGGCAGTGAGTGTGCAAGGAGAATGTGATTCATTAATCTGCACACTGGCAGTGAGCGTGTAAGGAGAGTGTGGTTCATTGATCTGCACACTGGCATTGAGTGTGTAAGGAGAATGTGGTTCATTAATTTGTACACTAAGAGTGAGTGTGTAAGTCGAATGTGATTCCTTATTCTTTACACTAACTGAGTGTGTAAGGAGAATATGATTCATTAATCTGACATTAACAGTGAATGTGTAAAGAGAGTATAATTCATTAATCTGTACATTAACAGTGAGTGTGTCAGGAGAATGTGATTCATTAAGATGTACATTAACAGTGTGTAAGGAGAATGTGATTCATTAATCTGTACACTAACAGTGAGTGTGTCAGGAGAATATCATTCGTTAAGTTGTATGCTAACAGTTACTGTGTAAGGGGAATGTGATTCATTAAAATTTACACTAACAGTGTGAAAGGAGAATGTGATTTGTTAATTTGTACACTGGCAGTGGGTGTGTAAGGAGAATGTGATTAATTAACCTTTATACTAAAACTGATTGTGTAAGGATAGTGTGATTCATTAATCTGTACACTAACAGTGACTGTGTAAGGAGAATGTGGTTCATTAATCTGACATTAACAGTGAGTATGTAAGGAGAATGTGATTCATTGATCGGTTTACTAAGAGTGAGCATGTCTCAGGAATCTGATTCATTAATCTATCACTAACAGTGAGTATGTAAGGAGAATGTGATTCATTGATCTGACATTAACAGTGAATCTGTAAGGAGAATGTGATTCATGGATTTGTACACTAACAATGAGTGTTTAAGGGGAATTTGATTGATTAATCTGTATACTGGTAGCGAGTGTGTAAGGAGAATATGAATCATTAATCTGTACACTGGCAGTGATTGTGCAAGGAAAATGTGATTCGTTAATCTGTACACCAACAGTTAATGTATACGGAGAATGTGATTCATTAATCTGGACACTAACAGTGAGTGTGTAAGGAGAATGCGATTCATTAATCTGTACACTAACAGTGAGTGTGTAAGGAGAATGTGATTCATTAATCTGTACACTAACAGTGAGTGTGTAAGGAGAATGTCATTCATTAATCTGTACACTAACAGTGAGTGTGTAAGGCGAATGTGATTCATTAATCTGTATGCTAACAGCGAGTGAGGAAGTAGAATGTCATTAATTAATTTGAAATTAACCGTGAGTGTGTAAAGAAAATGTGATTCATTAATCTGTACACTAACAGTGAGTATGTAAGGAGAATGTGATTCATGGATCTGTACACTAACAATGAGTGTTTAAGGAGAATTTGATTGATTAATCTGTACACTGGTAGCGAGTGTGTAAGGAGAATGTGAATCATTAATCTGTACACTGGCAGTGATTGTGCAAGGAAAATGTGATTCGTTAATCTGTACACCAACAGTTAGTGTGTAAGGCGAATGTGAATCATTATTCTGTATCATGGCAGTGAGTGTGTGCAGACAATCTGATTAATTAATCTGTACACTAACAGTGTGTGTGTAAGGAGAATGCGATTCATTAATCTGTACACTAACAGTGAGTGTGCAAGGAGAATGTCATTCATTAATCTGTACACTAACAGTGAGTGTGTAAGGAGAATGCGATTAATTAATCTGTACACTAACAGTTAGCATGTAAGGCGAATGTGAATCATTATTTTGTACCATGGCAGTGAGTGTGTGCAGAGAATCCCATTCATTAATCTGTACACTAACAGTGAGTGTGTAAGGAGAATGCGATTCATTAATCTGTACACTAACTGAGTGTGTAAGGAGAATGTCATTCATTAATCTGTACACTAGCAGTGAGTGTGTATGGAGGATGTGATTCATTATTTTATGCACTGGCAGTGAGTGTGCAAGGAGAATGTGATTGATTAACGTGTACACTATCAGTGAGTGTGTAAAGAGAATGTGATTTATCTCATTTCCAAGGTCTTATGATGTTCTCTTATTTGGTTGACATTTGTCTAAAAGGCTTGAAAAATTGACATTTATATAACACCTTTGCTGACCTCAGCATATCCCAACATGCTTCCCCACCATTGAAGGTTACATGTTGTCTCTGTTGTATTGTCGGAAATCCTGCCAGCAAATTGTGCACTGCAAACTCCCACAACTGTAATGTGATAATGAATGGATGATCACTTATTGTGATGTGGGTTCGGGGTTAAATATTGGCCAGGACACTAGGGAGAACTCCTTTGTTCTTCCAATAGTACCTTGGGTCCTTTACATCCACCTGAGAGACTGGATGGGGCCTCAGCTTAATGTCTCATCCAAAAGATGGACAAGTCGTTGAATGGGATTTCGTGGTTGTTGTAAAATTTGTTCTATTGACTGTTCAACGAGTCCCTCTTGCTCCCCATGACTCTTTTCAAAAAAGAGCAGGGGCATTCTCCCTGGTGTCTTGGCCAAGTATTTGACCACAACCAAAAGAATAACAACAACGGTATTTATTTAGCACCTTTAAAATAATAAAAGATCTCAAGATGCTTCGCAGCAGCAAACTATGATACTGAACCACATAACGAGATATTGGCCTGAATTTTCATGCAAGAGGTAGGAAGCAGGAGTCAGGAAAATTCCCCGTTCAGCCCACTCCAACTTCTCCAATGCCCCATCCATGCTACCCCGTGCCCCCATGCCAGGCTATGACATCCCACCACACCCATGGCCCCTCATGCCCCCTATAATAAAGTAAGGCCCCCCATCCACTCCCCATGGCTCCTCATGCCCACTATTCCAAAGTAAGGCCCCCCATCCACTCCCCATGGCCCCTCATGCCCCCTATAATAAAGTAAGGCCCCCCATCCGCTCCCCATGGTCCCTCATGTCCCCATACCAAGCTTTGGCACTTTCATGCCCATTGACCCACCATAAAATGTATAGACCCAATGAACCCTATAATGACAATTAGGTGTGTAAAAAAAAAGCTTTGAAAAAGTCAGTCTTTCATTCATTGCTTTCCACAATGTTAAAAAAAAGTCATTTCAGTACAAAGCAATAAAAGTGTCAATCATCCAGACACTTTAATGTGTCAGTAACAGAAACCACAAACCCTTAAACCACTTAACCTTGTATAAATAAACCTTTTTGGGCCTGTGTCCTTCGGAGTTTAGAAGAATGAGAGGTGACCTTATTGAAACATACAGGGCAGAATTTTACGTTCTGTAGGTGGGTGCACACCCGACCTAATCGGGCGTAAAATAGCGCGTGATGACATCGGGCAAGCATCCTGATGTCATCGCACACTCACGCCACATTTTGGTCGGCGGGCACGCGCGAGAGTCACCAGCGCGCCCGCCGACAATTAAGATCCACCTAAGTTCCATCCATTTTTCCCTGCCCATCATGGTTAGCAAGCAAATAGAATTGGCCAGGCAGCCTTTGCATTTTTTAGGACACCTCACCCACAGGCGGGATGAGGTTTCCAACAGTAATTTTAAAGAAATTAAAAAAATTTTAAACATCATTTTTAACATGTCCTTTTTCATGTGACTAAGTCACATGTTTCATTTTTGAAATTTCTTATTTTTGTGTGTACAATTCTCCATCTCCCTGCAGCAGCTCAGTGCCCTCAGGGAGCTCTCAGATCATGCTTCCCCGCGCATGTACAGACCTCAGCACTTGCCCTCCTCCTGCCCCCACCCCTGCGGCGCTGAGCACCTCAGCGCACCTTTCACGCTGGCCGGCTGTGGAGGGGGTGGGGGGGCGATCGCTGGCGGTGGACCGTTCCCTGGCTGCTCCCGGGTCCACTCGACGACTGGAAAATCCTGCCCATAAAATCCTGAGGGGACCTGACAAGGGTAGATGCTGAAAGGAGGTTTCCCCTTCTGGGAAAAACTAGAACAAGGAGACACAGTTTAAAAATAGGGGGTTCCCCATTTAAGAAGATGAGGAGAAATGTTTTCCCTCAGAGGCTCGTGTCTTTCTGGAGTTCCCCTCCCGAGAGAGTAGTGGAGGCAGGATCATTGAACCTTTTTAAGGCTGGGTTAAATAGATTCTAGATTGACAAGGGAGTTAATGGGTAGGAAGCAAAGTAGAGTTGAGGCCACAATGAGATCAGCCATGATTTTATTGAATGGCAGAGCAGGCTCGAGGGGCCGAATGGTCTACTCCAGCCATTGTATGTTCATATGTATTGTGAAATTGAATGCAGAGAACAGGAAGCAAGAGCTGTCAATCAAGCAATGTTTTCTCTCAGGTGCAGCTGTTTCAACAATAGTAATGGATGTCTGGGCTCTCAACCAAGCCTCATTATGTACATATATAAAAATAAAAACAAAAAACTGCGGATGCTGGAAACCAAAACAAAAACAGAATTACCTGGAAAAACTCAGCAGGTCTGGCAGCATCGGCGGAGAAGAAAAGAGTTGACGTTTCGAGTCCTCATGACCCTTCGACAGAACTAGGTGAATCCCAGGAAGGGTTGAAATATAAGCTGGTTTAAGGTGGGGGGGGTTAGTGTTAGGGTTAGGGTTAGGGTCTCTGGTGATAGACTATCCACTGATATCCATTACAAGCCTACCGACTCCCACAGCTACCTCGACTACAGCTTCTCACACCCCACTTCCTGTAAGGACTCCATCCCATTCCCAGTTCCTTCGCCTCCGTCGCATCTGTTCCGATGTTGCTACCTTCAAAAACAGTTCCTCTGACATGTCCTCCTTCTTCCTTAACCGAGGTTTTCCACCCACGGTCGTTGACAGGGCCCTCAACCATGTCCTGCCCATCTCCCGCGCATCCGCCCTCACGCCTTCTCCTCCCTCCCAGAAACATGATAGGGTCCCCTTGTCCTCACTTATCACCCCATCAGCCTCCGCATTCAAAGGATCATCCTCCGCCATTTCCGCCAACTCCAGCATGATGCCACTACCAAATGCATCTTCCCTTCACCCCTACTGTCGGCATTCCGTAGGGATTGTTCCCTCCGGGACACCCTGGTCCACTCCTCCATCACCCCCTACTCCCCAACCCCCACCTATGGCACCACCCCATGCCCACGCAAAAGATGTAACACCTGCCCCTTCACTTCCTCTCTCCTCACCGTCCAAGGGCCCAAACACTCCTTTCAAGTGAAGCAGCATTTCACTTGCATTTCCCCCAACTTAGTCTACTGCATTCGTTGCTCCCAATGTGGTCTCCTCTACATTGGAGAGACCAAACGTAAACTGGGCGACCGCTTTGCAGAACACCTGCGGTCTGTCCGCAAGAATGACCCAAACCTCCCTGTCGCTTGCCATTTCAACACTCCACCCTGCTCTCTTGCCCACATGTCTGTCCTTGGCTTGCTGCATTGTTCCAGTGAAGCCCAATGCAAACTGGAGGAACAACACCTCATCTTTCGACTAGGCACTTTACAGCCTTCCGGACTGAATATTGAATTCAACAACTTTAGGTCTTGACCTCCCTCCTCCATCCCCAACCCCTTTCTGTTTCCCCCTTCCTTTTGTTTTTTTCCAATAAATTATATAGATTTTTCTTTTTCCCTCCTCCCATTTCCATTATTTTTAAATATTTTTAAATATTTTAAAATCTTTTATGCTCCCCCCACCCCCACTAGAGCTATACCTTGAGTGCCCTACCATCCATTCTTAATTAGCACATTTGTTTAGATAATATCACCAACTTCGACACCTATGTGTTCTTTTGTTCTGCCGTCTGTGACATCTTTTGATGATCTGCTTCTATCACTGCTTTTGCCTACAACCACACCACCCCCCTCCACTTCCCTCTCCCCACCCAACCCCACCCCCCCACCACCTTAAACCAGCTTATATTTCAACCCTTCCTGGGATTCACCTAGTTCTGTCGAAGGGTCATGAGGACTCAAAAGGTCAACTCTTTTCTTCTCCGCCGATGCTGCCAGACCTGCTGAGTTTTTCCAGGTAATTCTGTTTTTGTTCCTCATTATGTACACTTGGCTAAGAGCCCAGGCATCCATTAGTCTTGCTGTAACGGCATGATAGAAAACATAGGAGAGAAACTAGAGGAAGATACAATTTTTTGCGCTAGGGCAGAGGGGAACGTTTGAGGAAGTTTAGCCCTGAGGGTTAGTGGAGGGAGGTGCCAGAGGCAGCTGATCGGATGAAGTCAATCTTGATGATAAAGAAATCCTTGATCTCATCAAAACTATTGTTGGAAGTGAGGGTGAAGGAGACGGGTGAGCGGTTTAAGGGGACAGTTTGCTGTAGAGGAAAGAAGCTGGGGGCTCTTTTTGCACTGTAGGATAATCCTGGAATCATGAGCCATTCTAACAGATGGGAGTGGGACCCCATTGTGATTTATGTGAGCCAGCCAGATCTGATGGTGATGGTTAAACCAGTGGTCTGCCATAGCTGTCCAAGTCTGCACCACTTGAGTTAAGGGACCACAGAAGAAAGCTGCACTAAGGTGAAAGAGAACAAAATGGTTTTAATGGGGGCGAGAGCGTCGGAGGTGGAGGTGAGGGTGTGGCTGAGCAGCTCAGTAGCTGCAGAAATGTTGGGGTGAACAGAGTGCCAGAGGCTAGACATAGTTTATTTGCTCATTTATTTCATTGCTTCTTGTGGGAGCTTGCTGTGCACAATTTCATTGTCACATTTCCTACATTATATCAGCACCTGCACTTCATAAAGGACATCATTGACTGCAAATCAGCTTGAAACATCCTGAGGTAGTGAAACTCACTATATAAATGCAAACTCTTTTCTTTCTCTATATCACTGACACAGACTCCAAATAAAATCATTGCGTTCAAACAGACAGTTACAGTCATTTTCATGCCAAGTGCTGCACGTAATAGTGCTATCGAGCTTTTTGCACTCTGTACTTTGGACTTCTCTCACAGCACTTGTAATCATTCACAGCAATTTAAATAAGAAAAGCACAGAGCAGAAACTGTAAGAACTGATGCAAATAGTTACTGAGACTCTGAGGCAGAACATTAGTAATTTTTTTGTCGTACAGACTGATTTTCAACAGCCTACTCTTCCATTAAACACATTTTCATGCCTCAAACATCAATTTTCCTCAATCTGTCTTAGATCATCTTCATATCTACTGTAAAATGAGTACTTCTTGGGCACTCATGAATATGCAAATGTGTTAATTGTGAAATAGATCTTTTACTTTTTCCCTCTGACAGGACAGACATTTGAACTGACTCCCTCCATTTCAGATCTACTTGCCTGACATACATTAATGTACCGTTGCTGAAGATCCCCAATAACTTGGAGAGGCTTCAAGTGACTGTGTAGCCATTGTTCACACACATGCTATATAACACATAGGTCGCCAATCTCAGCAGCAACAACTTGCATTTATATAACAGCTTTAAGGTGGTAAAGCTTTCCAGGGTGCTTAACGAGGGTGTTATCAAATGAAACTTGAATTTGAGACCCATAAGGAGCTATTAGGTCAGTGATCACAAACTTTGTTGAAGAAACAGGATTCAAGGTGTGTCTAAAATAATAACATAAAAACAAAAAACTGCAGATGCTGGAAATCCAAAACAAAATCAGAATACCTGGAAAAACTCAGCAGGTCTGGCAGCATCGGCGGAGAAGAAAAGAGTTGACGCTTCGAGTCCTCATGACCCTTCGACAGAACTTTCTGTCGAAGGGTCATGAGGACTCGAAGCGTCAACTCTTTTCTTCTCCGCCGATGCTGCCAGACCTGCTGAGTTTTTCCAGGTAATTCTGTTTTTGTCAAGGTGTGCCTTATAGGAGGAGAAAGGTAGAGAGGCTAAGAGGTTGAGCGGGTGATTCCATTGCTTAGGGCTTTGGTGGCTGAAGGATAATGAAAATCAGGGATAGAGAAGATACTAGAATTGGAGGAGGGCAGAGCAGAGATATCAGAGGGTCGCAGGAGGGTTTACAGAGGTAGGGAGAAGTACCTGAGTTAATCTTGGGACTGTGCAGTTCACTATGGGAGGGAAATAATTTAGAATAATATCTGAATCTCAATCCATTATCTCCTACAAAGAAAGAAAAATGAATGGATTTGCTTTAACACGGCGGGCAGAATTTTCCTACAATGAGACTGTGTGGTGGCAGGCGATTTCAGCAGCCCCCCTGCACCCCCTCCCGCAGCGCCCCCCCCCCCCTCCCCCACCCCCCCCCCCCCTGGCAAAACCCCCCCCAGCTGTTCGCAATGGTGGCAATTCGCACCCGATTCTGTGTTGGAGCCTCAATAATTATGCAGAGGTGTGTATCAGCCTGGCGGGTCAGGAGAAGACTCATCTGCCTGCCATCAGCTGGTGTGTTCAAAGGTCCGGACACCACATTTAATCGCCAGTCCAACACACAACCTCATTCTCTCCAGCCCACCAGAGATGTCTGGTAGCCAGATGAGGAAGGCCAAGAGCCTGAACAGGAAGGCAGCACCTCGCTTCACCCACCAGGCTCCCCAGGCCTTGATCAGAGGAGTGCAGATGCACAGGCAATTGCTCTATCCCAGGGATGGCTGCAGGAAGCAGAGTAACCTCCCCTCTCCGGCCTCTGCATTCCTTTGTGTTATTTTTGAGATGCAGCAACTGATGTTTAGCCACTGAGTTCTGAGTAACCCTTTAACAATGCTAATGAAGCCAATGGCTTTCAACGTAAGGAGGTCTTCCTCCTTTCTTTCTAAGCAGAATCCTGCTCACTCCTGTGGCAACAAGATGTTAGAGGGTGACTCCAGAAAGACCCCCCTCGTGTTTGCCCTTCCCCCAACAGTCATTCCACAGCCCTCCCTCCCCATTGCCCCCGTAGTGTTCGTCGACCCCACCCTCGCCTCCCAGCCCATCCCCGGTTGAAGTGCTAATCTCTGAAACAAAGAACAAAGAACAAAGAAAAGTACAGCAGGAACAGGCCATTTGGCCCTCCAAGCCTGCACTGATCATATTGTCCGTCTACTAAAATATTTTGCACTTCCGGGGTCCATATCCCTCTGTTCCCATCCTATTCATGTATTGGTCAAGCTGCCTCTTAAACACCACTATCGTACCTGCTTCCACAACCCCCTCTGGCAGCGAATTCCAGACACTCACTACCCTCTGCGTAAAAAACTTGCCCCACACATCTCCTTTATAGTTTTCTCCTCTCACCTTAAATCTATGTCCCCTAGTAATTGACTCTTCCATCCTGCGAAAAAGCTTCTGACTATCTACTCTGTCCATGCCACTCATAATTTTGTAAACCTCTATCAAGTCTCCCCTCAATCTCCGTCACTCTAGTGAGAACAATCCAACTTTCTCCAACCTCTCCTCATAGCTAATAACCTCCAGACCAGGCAGCATCCTGGTAAACCTCCTCTGGACCCTCTCCAATGGCTCCATATCCTTCTGGTAATGTGGTGACCAGAACTAAATGCAATATTCCAAGTGTGGCCTAACCAAGGTTCTATACAGCTGCAGCATGACTTCTCAGCTTTTATACTCAATACCCCTGCCGATGAAGGCAAGCATGCCATATGCCTTCCTGACTACCTTATCCACCTGTGTTGCCACTTTCAGTGATCTGTGGACCTGTACACCCAGATCCCTCTGCTCGTCGATGCATTTAAAGGTTCTGCCATTTACTGTGTAATTCCTGCCTGTATTAGACCTTCCAAAATGCATTACCTCGCATTTGTCCGGATTAAACTCCATCTGCCATTTCTCCGCCCAAGTCTCTAACCGATCTATATCCCGTTGTATCCTTTGACAATCCTCTTCACTATCTGCAACTCCTCCAACCTTAGTGTCGTCTGCAAACTTACTAATTAGCCCAGTTACATTTTCCTCCAAATCATTTATGTATTCTACAAACAGCAAAGGTCCCAGCACTGATCCCTGCGAAACTCCACTAGAAAGTGGAGGCCTGCATGAGTGCCACAGCACAGCGGTGCTCCTCGGGACAACGAAAGCAAAGAGCAGGAGCAGTCTAACCCCATAACCTCAACAGAATCACAAGACCAGTGAAGAGCTACGGCAGGTATGTTCCACTCACCTCCAAGTTACCAGTGAACTAAGGTCCGACTTGTGCAAGCCGTCCCTTTTCCAAACGGATTTGAGGCCGATGTAATTTCCAGCTGGCGTGATGGAAGATTGGAAGGCATGGCAAGATTCCAGTGAGAAACTGTTTTAATGAGCATTCATGATATGCTAATGAATGCAAATAGCATAAGAGCTGCTAGTTAGTGGGATAACTGACCTGCTATGAACACACCATCAGGAGAATTGCCACCTGTTTTTACAATGATGGATTTGGGACTTCTTGCCTGCCAATGGATTCTCCACTCTCACCCGCCACAGGCAGGATGGGAAAATTGCAGCCAATGTCTTTCATATCCCTTCACAGCCAATTCTAACCCTGTACAATATTACATCCTTGTTCACAAAGAAGTGTAAGGATAAGCTCAGAAATTATGAACCAGTCCGTTTAACCTTTATGGCGAGAAAGCTTTGAGGAGCAATAATCTGGGACAAAATTAACAAATGGGGAATAATTAAGGAAAGACAGGAATGATGCTGTTAAACCTGCTGAGTTTTGCCGGCATTTTCTGTTTTTGTTTCGGGAACACTGCAGCTCGATACAGCCTTAAATGGAACAACAACCTACATTTATACAATGCCTACAATGTCGTAAAACAGCTTAAGGTGCTTCACAGGAGCACTATCAAAATAAATTTAGCACATCTCACAGAAGGAGATTTTTGGATTGTTGGTCGAAACCTTTGTCAAAGGGATAGATAAGGGAAGAAAATCAGAAAGGTTTAGGGAGGGATTCCAGAGCTTTAAGGCCGAGGCTGCTGAATGCAGGGCCACCAATGGTGGAACGATTAAAATGGAGGATGTGCAAGAGGCTAGAATTGGAGGAATGTAGAGGTCTTAGAGGGTTGTAGGGGCTGGAGGAGGTTCTAGAGAGAGGGAGGGCTTTAGGGGCTTGAGGAGGTTACAGAGGTGAGGAGGGTTTAGGGGCTGGGGGAGGTTCCAGAGAGAGGGAGTGTCGTAGGGGCTGGAGGAGGTTCTAGAGAGAGGGAGGGTTTTAGGGGCTGGAGGAGGTTACAGAGAGAGGGAGTGTCGTAGGGGCTGGAGGAGGTTCTAGAGAGAGGGAGGGTTTTAGGGGCTGGAGGAGGTTACAGAGGTGAGGAGGGTTTAGGGGCTGAGGGAGGTTACAGAGAGAGGGAGAGTTATAGGGGCTGGAGGAGGTTACAAGGGGAGGGAGATTATTGCTTGTGTCTGTGCTTCACTGCGTTAACAACTTCATCTCAAGCCTCATGGAGTCATAATCATGGTTTGAGGGTCTAATTGAAATCTCTGTATTGGTGATGTGGCTTTCTTGCTATGACGCTATCCCTGGCCCTTTCTGAATTGTAAGGGGTTTGAATTGTATTGTGCAAACAGATGGCAATTCAGAGATGGAGTTAGCACTGGAAGTGTTTTTCATCTCATTGCAAGTTTCCTCTTACTGAAGGAGTGGGATTCAGCCCAACATAATATCACTCACATCTAGAACGACACTGTAACTAGTGTGGAGACCAACATCAGCAAAACCCAAACACTCTGAATCAAACATCTCTGTCCAGTCTACATGTAGTACAGACATGATAATGAGGCATCTCTGAGGTCCCTTAACTGATGGTTATTAACTATGCAAAGACAGTCACCTTCAGCATTGCAGCCCTCCATCAGTACTTCAGCTTTGGTAGTCTCTGGCAAGGGGTTGGAAACCACATTCTAACTGAAATGATAGTGTCACCCACTGAAATTATAAGGTCAGAAGACCAGAGCCTCTCCCAGCCCCCTTGGGCCGAATGGCTTGTTTGAATTGTCTAGGTTGTATATAATTCAATGTAAATTTTCAGGCCTAGAAGAGTGCAATATAACAAATTTTGGTGAAACACTGAAACACTGGGAATCTGCAATGGGAGCAGAAAATACTGGAATCCCTCAGCAGGCCAGGCAGCATCTGTGGAGAGAAAGAAACTGTAAATGGTTGTTGCAGATTTTTCTTTTGCTTGTTTTTGGAATGCGAGTGTCGCTGGCAAGGCCAGCTTTTATTGCTCATCACTATCTGCCTTCGGCTTGGCTGAATTTCTATTTATACATCCACATCATGCAGAACCATCCTAGATTTGCACAAAGTACAGTAGTTGGCGGGTAAAGGGACTTCTGTCCCTCAGTCACAATGGCGGCTTTTTGTGCTGTATTGTCCCATTCCCAACGCGTCCCTCCTCATTAATTATGCATTCGTAGGGAACATGCTAGATTGCTGGTGGGCATCACCAAGCAATGACCTCAGCGCTTCATCGTTCTAGGCGCCCCCATATTTAAAGTGCATCAGAGCGCAGCCTACTTCATGTCTCCAGACCCGGACTCCTCCAGGTGACAGATGGCCCCCGAAAGCAAAGAAGACGGCAGATCCCAGATTTAATGACGCCTCTCTGGGGCACCTGCTGGACACAGTGGAAGGCCCATGGTGAAGTCCACTACCCCCGGTCTGGGCGAAGACCAGCAAGCAAGGTCACCAGTCCAGCAGTCAGCGCCAACGCCCTGCAAAGGAGGACAGCCACCCAGTGCCAATAAAGCAAATGATCTCATCCATTCCGCTAAGGTTAGTCACTCTTCTCATCACTCTCAACCCACACACTCACAAACCCATCACACATCCACAGGGATCTCACCCACTTCCAGTTCAAGGAACATTCACTCTCTCAAACACACACTCATTGTCCTCATCCCATCCATGATACCATTCACCACCCACACATGCCAGGCATACTTCTCATCTGGCCTAGCAGGCATCCTGCTTACTCTCTCTCCATCTGTATTCGTGCAGGACAAGCTGGTACACAACAAGAAGGACAGTTTGCAGACTTGTGGAGGAATGCTTGAAATCAAGATCCTCATGGACTTTGAAAATAGAGCCATCCAGCTGGCTGGTGATGACCGGGATGGGTCCTGTGCTGAAGGTGAGGTCGGCGCTGCTCCACCAAGTGAGGATCCAGCAGTGCAACATCCATCAGACAACCATGCTGAGAGTGATGTGTCCTCTTTCACAGGCCACTGCCATGCACTGATTATCTCCCCTTGCTTTTGCAGGCACATCAGCCAAACAGCCGAGGGAGTTCACGACCCAGGTCCTCGACTCAAGTCCCAAAGAAACCTCTGAAGAAGAATCTTGAGGCACCCTCCCTGAAGTCCTGTAACAGTACAGTGCTCATCCACACCCTCCACCAGTGCAGACACACACACCTCGATGGGACCCAGCTTTAGAGTAGCCTCAGGATCACAATCTGGTGAACACATAGCACTTTCTGATCCACAGCAGGTGGAGACAGGGACTTCCCAGGTCCCTGACACTCAGAGAATTGCTGGAGGCCAGAACATTGCTGAGTCCGAGTCAGATGATGAGCCTCTGGACTCAGTCATGTCACAGTTGCTGGAGCTGCAAAGGCAAGCTCAGGAACATCAGGAAGGGATATCCGCTGCACTCCTCATTGCAAGGCACAATGGAGGAGATCGTCCACCTTCAGGCTGAGGTGATAGTGCCAGCATTGCAACGCACTGACGTCAACACTGGTAGGGTGGCGGCCACCATGGAGACTTTGGTCCAGGACATCAGCCCTGCACTGCTGCATGGGCTGAACTCCATTGTTGATGCAACTGTTGGCCTCCAACAATGTCAACGGGAGAGGTGAGTGGGGCAGCTCAATCTCACTCCAGCTACCCCTTCTCCTCAAGAAGTCAGCCAGGGGCCCTTGGGCACCCATAGGGAGGAGGATCAGCAAGTGCACACCCGGAGTTATCCACCCAGGTGACTCTGGGAGAGTCTAGCCCATCCGAATCCCTTCTTCCTGTGACCCCAGCAGCTCCAGCTCCACAGGCCAAGGAGGGTGTCACTGCCACACAGCAGGACCTTGAAAGCAGGCCAGGGCCCTCCAAGTCTCAGCTGTCCAGAGGACGCCTGCCAAAGTCATCACAGACAGGGAGTCACAATCAGCAGGCTGCCTCCACCTCTGCTGTGGATGTCCAGGGAGCACCAAGACGTAGCAGCAGGGTTAGGAAGGTTAAGAAGATGTAGTTTCACCGCATGGGCATGGGTGTTAATCACTTGTACATAATGTTGACGATTGTAAATAAACTCCCAAGAATGTCTCCCTGCCTATGGCTCCTTGTACTGATGAGCAGTGTTTGTGTCACTCAGATGTGAAATCTTGGTTCCTGCACCAGATAAAGGCAGGTGTCTCAGTCCAGGGCCTCTTCCCTGTGCTTTGCGCAACCTTCCCGCACACAGATGATGCACCTTCACTGTCACTGGACATATCAGTTATGCCTGCACCACGTTGGGTTTATCAGTGTTGACAGAATGTCCTAGGCCAGCAACACAGAGTTCCGTCATTCTGTCTGTGTGCTCCCAGCACCTTTGAGGTGTGGCTGGCACCCCCATCTCATCAGCATCTGTGTCCGGTGACAGTGTGGTCTTGAAGGGTTCAGCTCACAAAGGATGCCATAGGATCAGGACAAGTTAAAGTTTTCCCGCTGCATCTTCATGTTATGACCCTGTTCACAGAGCACAAATGAGGAGCCATCAGTCAGACAGGAGTCAGATATTCACGTAAGCTGTGCGAGGATCCATGGAGTGTCCCCACTGCATGTCATCATCATCCTCCTGGAATGTAGGGTATATGGGCATCTGCTCCGTTTCCATGACAGGAGCCTTATCACAGAGGGTATTTGCACTGCCATCATACAGACAGGAGTCAAATATTCACAGAAGCAATGTGAGGCTTTTTGGAGTTTCCTCACTGCCTGTCGTCATCATCTTTCACAAATCTAGCAGCCACGAGGCACTTGCCTTGTCTGGAGAGCACAATGGCCTCATTGATGTGATCTTCAACTCTGAGGACCCCCTCACCCTCATCCCCGTCAACGTCCTGCTCATTGGAGGAGACCTCGAGCTCCTCCATCTCCTCCTCAGCCAGCTCCTCTCCCCTTTGTAGGGCCAGGTTGTAAAAGGTGCAGCAGGTGATGATGATGGGTGACAGCATCTATGGACTGTATTGCAGGGCTCCACCAGACTGGTCCAGGCACTGGAACCTCATCTTCAGCATCCCGATGGTTTGCTCCACCAAGTTGCAAATTACAGCATGAGCCTCATTATAGCGTCGCTTTGCTGCAGTCTGAGGCAGCCGCATGTGTGTCATCAGCCACGGCCTCTGTGGGGAGCCCTTGTCCCTGAGGAGCCATCCCTGCAGCCTCTGTGGATCCTGGAAGATGTCAGGAATCTGTAACTGACTGTGGATGTAGGCGGCATGCACACTGGGAATTGTGTGCAGACCTGTAGGATGTGTTTGTGGTGGTCACAGACTGGCTGAACATTCAGCGAGTGGAAGGCCTTGTGGTTGACATAGTTGACTGCTTGATGCCATGGAGATCTAAGTGCCATGTGAGTTCAGTCAGTGACTCCTTGCACCTGTGGAACACCTGAGATCTGCACAAGTCCTAGAGCTCTTGCTTCCTGGCTTTCCTGATCTTGGGCAAAATGCACAAAGTTGTTTGCTTTCGCAATTATGGCATCCATGACCTCCTGGATACACTTGTGCATGGAGGCTTATGAGATCCTGCATAGGTCACCTGTGGAGCCCTGGAAGGAGTCACTGGCATGGAAATTGAGCACTGCAGTCAATTTTACAGCCACTGGTAGTAGATGCCCTCCATGTCCCCTTGGTGCCAAGTCCTGCAGCAGGTGGCAGACGTGGCCGACCAGTTCCTTGGCGACACTGGTTCTCAATCATTGCAGGAATGACCAGCGTCATCTATAGACCCTGGGTCTGGGTAGGCGCTGAACAGCAATGGCTCTCTGTGGATCTTCAGTGGCATGTTCAAGATCTCCGGCTGCCTCTTCTTCTTGAGGTTGCTGCTCCACCCTCTGTGCAGCCAGGCCCAGGCCCCTTTTCTCCTTCATTTCCACTCTCTGTAAGCCACGGGGCATACAGCTTGTTCACCAGACTCCATGATCCTGATGTACTCCTCCTTCAGGATGAAAGAGAGAGATGCATGGGTTAGCATTGGTCTCCTTGGGAGCTCTCATGGTTATGTATGCAGCTCCGGCTCCATTCCAAGGGCCCTTAATGCATCCCAGAGAGTGCTGGCCACCACTTGGATGGCCAGAAATTAGTGCGCTGCATGGCTGTCCAAAATCTCTCCCACCTCCGTCCCACTCCACCTGACCAGTTGGTAGCAGCCTTGCCCATTTGTCTGCATGCTGTGCTCTCAGATCAAGCACAGGCATTCTCCTAACCCACACTGCAAGGCTGCACTGTTAGCTTGTACCGTGGGGGAGGCTGGTCCAAACCAGGATGATGACATTGCAAGGGGCTGTGAGCACCTCCACCAGTGACTGCTCTATGACCAGCTTTAGCAAGGAGATTGTGCAGCATGTCCAGTCATCCAACTGTCCTGCAGTCCCCTAGAATGATCTTAGTTTGCAGTCTGTGCCTGAGGGATGAAAAGCTCTGGAGTATTTGGTGGCACTTTCACATCTCTGCATTGCTTGAGTGGGCAGATAAGCTAGAGGCCTGATTCCAATAATATCAATGTGCCTGTGCCTGAACTGTCTGAGCCGCAGAGGAATGGTCACTTTATACAAGGTTTCCCTAATCTGTGGCCACTTCCTTCCCTCTCACCACACATACACTTGTTCACTACCATCAGGTTGGGTTGCCTTGCCCCCCAACATTTTGTCCCAATTGCAGGGCAGCCCTTGCCCTGGCACCACACAGTCGGGCAGCCGGGAAAAAGCGCCTTGTCCATGCCCTCACCTGAATGTGTGCAGCCTCTTCCTCGGTGTCCAACAGGCGACCCTCGCGAGTGCTGTGCAATGGTAGTGAGCACTCACCTTTGAGCTCCCCTGGAAGTTCAGCTCACCAGGTGCACGCCTTTTAAATGCTGTTGTGAATCATGGCGTTCTGAAGTCACGCCAATGTGGGAGGTAAATTTGAGGTGGGGGGATGATTTCGGTGGGCCAGCAAGATGATGAGATGCAAATAGACTGAAGTTATGTTCCTGACATTGGGCAGCAGGAAAGGAAGCCCACCATTGATAGGCGGAGCAGACGGTGGCTAACTGCTTTCATGACGATGTGAAACAGATTTTTGGCCTTCCCTCCATATTGTACCCAACCCGGTCATCATGATACCTGCTGCCAACGGGGGTGGACAATTCCACCCATCGCTACTTACCCCGTTACTGCCCTGTTTTGCCTTGCACCATCATCCTTTCTGTCATTTAACCTCTCCTGCCTTCCAGCCTGTCATAGACCTTCTCATTTCCTCTTTCCTTCTCTCCCTCCTTTCCCTGACTCTGCACTTGCTTAAAACCTGTGACATCTCTTAACATTTTCCAGTTCTGATGGAAGTCTGAAACATTCACTCTGTTTCTCTCTTCACAATCCCTGATCTGCTGAGTGTTTCCAGCATTTCTGACAGTCTAATGCGCCTTTTGAGGGTTTTGTTCCATTCTAGCTCTCCCTCACAATCTCTGCTACCAACATGTCTGTCCCAATTACATACACACACATAAAAATAACATTCTCACTCTGACACATGCTATTGGCAGTATTTGTAACTGTGATTTGTGCCTTTTATGTGGTGATGACTGGGTGAAAAGAGGACTGTTTTGCACCTAATCAGTTTTGGAACCAAACAACTTTATCCTAAAGGGGTAAAATTCTAATAGATGTAGGAAATGTACCAAAGCTCCTTTCTGTCTGACTGGCTCTGATCTCTCGCCGTCACAGGAATATTTAGCAGACACACAACCTTTCTCAGACACAGCGATACAGCCAAAGGACAGGTATCATTTTATCTAGGTGTCAGTCTTGACTCAGTGGGTAAAATTCTTGCCTCTGACCCTTGAGATTCGAATATATCCTGTAATCGAGTGCAGTACTGCAGGAGTGCAGAACTATCAGAGGAGCTGTTTTCGAGTGAGCTCCGTCTGCTCCCTCAGGTGGATATAAAAGGGCCCATGGCACTATTTTGAGGGGCAGCACTCCACAGGCATGCAGCATGGTGAGGAGGCAGACCTCCAAGAACTACCACAACTGATATGGGGATTGAACCCCTGCCATTGGCATCATTACCACCATGATGAATAGGATAGATTCAGAATCAATCTAGCAGCTTAAAACTGAGGCGCTGTGCGCCATCAGCATCAGCAGAAATGTGTTCACCCACAAACTGTAACCTCATGGTCTGGCATATCCCCCACTCTACCATTATCACCATGCCAAGGGACTAACCCTGATTCAATGAAGTGTACAGAAGGGCATGCCAGGAGCAGCACAAAATGAGGTCAACTCAGTGAAGCTACAACATAGGACTACTTGCCTGCCAACAATGGATGCAGCAGGTTAAGGACAGAGCTAAGCGATTCCATTACCAACGGATCAGATCTAAGCTCTGCAGTCCTGCCACATTCAGTCCTAAATGGTGGTGGACAATTAAACACCTAACAGGAGGAGGAGGCTCCACAAATACACCCAATCCGCAATGATGTGGAGCCCAGCACATCAGTGCAAAAGGTAAGGCTGAAACATTTGCCAGAGGCCGACTGGATGATCCATCTTGGCCTCCTCCTGACATCCCCAGCAACACAAATGCCAATCTTCAACCAAGAAATGGCTGAGGTCACTAGATACTGTAAAACCTATGGGTCCTGAGAAAAGCCCGTCTGTAGTGCTGAAAACTGTTGCTCCAGACCTTGCCGTGCCCCTAGCCAAACTGTTCCAGTACAGCTACAACACTGGCATTTACCTGGCCTTGTGAAAAATTGCCCAGGTATGGCCTGTGCACAAAAAGCAGGATAAATCCAATCTGACCAATTACCGCCCCATCAGTCTACTCTCCATCATCAGTAAAGTAATGAAAGGTGTCATCAACAGTGCTATCAAGTGGCACTTGCTTAGCAATAACCTGCTCACTGACGCCCAGTTTGGGTTCTGCCAAGGCCACTCAGCTCCTAACTTCATTACAGCCTTGGTCCAAACATGGACTAAAGTGCTGAAATCCCAAGACGAGGTGAGAGTAATTGCCCTTGACATCAAGGCCGCATTTGACTGAATGTGGCATCAAGGAGCCCTGGCAAAATTGGAGTCAATGGGAATCGGGGGAAAACTTTTCAATGGTTGGAGCCATGTCTAGCACAAAGGAAGATGTTTTGGTTGATGGAGGTCAGTCATCTCATCTCCAGGACATCACTGCAGGGGTTCCTCAGGGTAGTGTCTTCAGCTCAACCATGTTCAGCTGCTTCATCAATGACCTTCCCTCGATTATAAAGGCAGAATTGGGGATGTTCACTAATGATTGCATAGCATTCAGTACCACTTGTGACAACCAGTTCAGAAACTGAAGCAGTCTGTGCCCATATCCAGCAAGACCTTTCTTTTTATTCATTCATGGGATGTGAGTGTTGCTGGCTGGGCCAGCATTTATTGCTCATCCTTTATTGCCCTTGAGAAGGTGGTGATGAGCTGCCTTCTTGAACCACTGCAGTCCATGTGGTGTAGGTACACCCACAGTGCTGTAAGGGAGGGTGTTCCAGGATTTTGACCCAGTGACAGTGAAGGAACAGCAATATATTTCTATGTCAGGATGGTGGGTGATTTGGAGGGGGACTTCCAGGTGGTGGTGTTCCCATGTGTCTGCTGCCCTTGTTCTTCTAGATGGTAATAGTGGTCGTGGATTTGGGAGGTGCTGTCTAAGGAGTCCTGGTGAGTTCCTGCAGTGCATCTTGTAGATGGTACACACTGCTGCTACTGTGTGTCAGTGATGGAGGGAGTGAATGTTTGTGGATGGGGTGCCAATCAAGCAGGCTGCTTTGTCCTGGATGATGTTGAGCTTCTTGATTATTGTGGAAGCTGCACTCATCCAGGCAAATGGGGAGTATTCCATCACACTCCTGACTTATGCCTTGTAGATGGTGGACAGGCTATGGGGAGTCAGGAGGTGAGTTACTCGCTGCAGGATTCCATGCCAGTGACCTGCTCTTGTAGCCACAGTATTTAAATGGCTATTTATATGGGATGACTGAATGATTTGTGAGGTTCAAGTGGAGTGTGTGAATGTTATTTGTGAGTGCTAAGTCTTTGTACTGCGAGGTGAGTGATGTGTCTGTGGTGCATTGAGCTGGGTTTGGTAGGTAAATTTGAAGATGCATTCATTGACATTGACCGTGAGATGGTTGAACTTCTTCCAACATTGCTGCAAGCTTCTCAGGGCACGGCACCTTGCACTGAACTCCTTGGCTACCTGCTCCCATTCCCTTCAGATGATGAGATGATGATCCTTGAGGGACATATGCACCCCCCCACCCGCCCCCCCCACCCCCCACCCGCAATCCCCCCTGCCCAACCAGCCCCCCCCACCCCCTGCCCCCCCACAACCCCTCCCCATGCTTCCCCATGGAAGCATGACCTCTCTCTTCCTGCTGACTTTCATCACTATAGTCTCCAGTGTTGCATCTTTGAACTTGAGAGCCCTCTTTCTTCTCTGGTGCTCCATTTGGGTAGCTCCTATTAGCAGCCATTATCAATTCAGGCAGCCAGCAGCAGCTTCCTTCTAAGGAGTGCAGCTCCCTTCTAAGAGGGATAAACTGTCTTGAAAAGAAGCTGGTTAACTGCACCATGTAGTGCTGGGCCCTCTGCTGTGTGCTCCAGGCATCCAACAGTCTGGCTCCACTCAGTGCACAGCTACAATCACGCACACAAGGAGGCAGGACTAAATTGTGTGCAGCTTGCCTCAACAGGAATGGGCAGGGGCAGATGGTGAATCATGGCAGCATGCACCTGAAAATGGGCTTTAACAAATTCTTAGCCCCTTGAGCCCAAAGTGGATGGGCTCATATTTCCTAACATTGAACTCCAGCTGTCACAGTGTTGGCCACTCGCTTACTCTGCCTGTGTCCCTAAGCAACTTCTTCCTCCCATCTGCACTACTTAATGTCCCCGCTAGGTTAGTGTCATCTACAAAGTTGGAAACACAACTCCCTATTCCGTCCTCCAAGTCATGAGTAAATGTGGGACAATCAGAGGCCTCAGAACAGTTCCATGTGGAACAGTGCTTATCATTCCACCACCACTAACCTGATGCTACCACAGGGAGTAGTTGAGGTGAATAGTATAGATGTATTTTAAAGAGAAACTAGACAAATATGAGGGAGAATGAAATAGAGGGCATTGCTGTAGTCAGATGAAGAAAGATGGGAGGAGGCTTGAGTAGAGGATAAATGCTGACAAGGACGGATCGGGCTAAATGGCCAGATTCCATTCCGTATATTCTTTGTAATTCTATGCAATTATCCCTACTCCTCATCTCCAAACTCCCAACCAATTTCAAAACCAAAAAAGCTACCTCCAATTATTATGCTTTCATTTTTGCCAATCTTCTCTCATGTGATGTCTTATCAAACACTTTTTGGAAGGGCATGTAAATAACATGGAAAGCCACTCCCTTATCCACTGTGCCAGTGACCTCCTCAAACAAGAATTCAGCTCATTTTGTCAGACATGACCTACCCTTTGCAAATCCAGGCTGGCTCTTTGATCAGCTTCTGCTTATCCAAGTACTCAGTCACTCTTGTCCCTGATGACAGATTCCAGGAACTGCCCCACAGTTGATGTTAGCCTGACAGGGTCACCTAGTTTATCTCTCCCTCCATCCCTAACATCTATTTATAACGAGACCCGTCGGAAAAACTGCCAGCAGCTGGTATTTTCCACAAGGTGCCTAAGACAACATGGGTGCACACACAAACAGGCACAGTAAAACCAGTTGGAAAATGTTTACACATCAGCTTCTGTCATCTCACCTTATTTGCACATCAAAAAGCAAACTGCATGTGAGCCATTCACTTAATTTAAGGGGTAGGAGATACTATGGCAGATGAGGATATGTGCTTGTCTGCCTGGACAACGCAGAGGTGCAAGCTAAACCATTTACAGCAGCGGTCAGGTTACTTCCAAGCCTATCTCCAGCCAATCAGAACTGATCTATGATGTCTGCCTTGGCTGATGAAATTTGGTTTCGACATCACCAGTTGCTGATTGTTGATGCTTCTGTTTAAGTTTCAGAGTATTGTCCACCATCTTTGCCATGCCTCCCTCTCCAGCCGCGATGCGGAGAGAACGTTTGGCAAACTTATATCAAGAGAGTTGGTGGCGGTGGGGGAGGGGTGGGGAGCGGTTTGGGAACTTGCTACTTTCGTGAAGCATCGGCCTCGACAAGAAAAAACTTTTCCAAACTTTTCTGAACAGGAATCTCCAATCCATCGCACGCACAAAAGCGTGTGTTCAGACTGAGCACATCCCTGGAATCCCTGACGATCCACTCCGACTGAATGGCCAATCAGGGCTCTCCAATGCCAAGCCAGAAAATGTGGCTGCCACGAAAGCCCCAAGTGTAGTGTTTGGTTGTTTGATTATGTGTGTCTGTTTTCTGTGTATTATTAGTTCAGCCTGGGCGTGGTTTCTTTGAGAGAGAGAAAAACTGAACTGAGGCAAGCTATGGAAGCATAGGAGCAGACATTTTAAAGCCCCCAAGAAGACAGCTCTCCACCATCTCCTCAAGGGTAATAGGAATGGGCAGTAAATGCTGGCCCAGCTGCTGAAGCCCACATCCTGCGAGTGAGTAAAATAAAGCTCCTGCACGCTTAGGTCAGAATTTTTCACTTGACGTGCGGGCATGTGCCCGACACACTCCAGTGTAAAATGACACGTGATGACATCGGCCGAGTGTCCTGACATCATCGCGACTCGTGCGATATTTCGGTTGGCGGGCACATGCCGGAGTCAGCGGTGCACCAGCTTTTCAAGGCTATTAATCAACTAATTGACTTGAATTTTTCTCTGTCCGTCCAGCTGTTCGGTTGGCAGGCGAACAGGCCAAGCGGCCTTTGCATTTTTTGTTGAAACCTCATCCATTCGACCAGTGATTGAAAATATAAAAACTTTTTACACTCATATTTTACACGACCCTGCCCGTGTGACAGAGTCACATGAGGGGGAATCTTCGCATTATTTTAAAAATCTTTATTTTTGTTGATAAAAATCTTCACAGAGCTGCCTCAGGGAGCTTTTACTATGCGCACCCATGTGCATGCACGAACTTCAGCACTCATGCTCCACCCGTCCCCACCCTGGCAGCGCTGAGCGCTGAGTGCGCGTTTCACACAGGCTGGCTGGTAATTGGCTGGTTAGCGTGAAATCGCAGTCGGGGCCTGACACAGGCAGTGGCCGGTTTCTCAGCCTCTCCTGCTTGACCCAGCCTCTCCTGCTCGACCCAGCCTCTCCCGCTCGACCCAGCCTCATCCACTCGACCCAGCCTCATCCACTCGACCCAGCCTCTCCCGCTCGACCCAGCCTCTCCCACTCGACCCAGCCTCATCCACTTGACCCAGCCTCTCCTGCTCGACCTAGCCTCTCCCGCTCGACCCAGCCTCTCCCACTCGACCCAGCCTCATCCACTCGACCCAGCCTCTCCGCTCGACCCAGCCTCTCCTGCTCGACCCAGCCTCTCCCGCTCGACCCAGCCTCTCCCGCTCGACCTAGCCTCTCCCACTCGACCCAGCCTCTCCTGCTTGACCCAGCCTCATCCACTCGACCCAGCCTCTCCTGCTCGACCCAGCCTCATCCACTCGACCCAGCCTCTCCTGCTCGACCCAGCCTCATCCACTCGACCCAGCCTCTCCTGCTCGACCCAGCCTCATCCACTCGACCCAGCCTCTCCCGCTCGACCCAGCCTCATCCACTCGACCCAGCCTCATCCACTCGACCCAGCCTCTCCCGCTCGACCCAGCCTCTCCCGCTCGACCCAGCCTCTCCCACTCGACCCAGCCTCATCCACTCGACCCAGCCTCTCCCGCTCGACCCAGCCTCATCCACTCGACCCAGCCTCTCCCGCTCGACCCAGCCTCTCCCACTCGACCCAGCCTCTCCCACTCGACCCAGCCTCTCCCACTCGACCCAGCCTCTCCCGCTCGACCCAGCCTCTCCTGCTCGACCCAGCTTCATCCACTCGACCCAGCCTCTCCCACTCGACCCAGCCTCTCCCGCTCGACCCAGCCTCTCCTGCTCGACCCAGCCTCTCCCACTCGACCCAGCCTCTCCCACTCGACTCAGCCTCATCCACTCGACCCAGCCTCTCCCGCTCGACCCAGCCTCTCCCGCTCGACCCAGCCTCTCCCGCTCGACCCAGCCTCTCCTGCTCGACCCAGCCTCATCCACTCGACCCAGCCTCTCCCGCTCGACCCAGCCTCATCCACTTGACCCAGCCTCTCCCGCTTGACCCAGCCTCTCCCGCTCGACCCAGCCTCTCCTGCTCGACCCAGCCTCATCCACTCGACCCAGCCTCTCCCACTCGACCCAACCTCATCCACTCGACCCAACCTCATCCACTCGACCCAGCCTCTCCTGCTCGACCCAGCCTCTCCCACTCGACCCAGCCTCTCCCGCTCGACCCAGCTTCATCCACATGACCCAGCCTCTCCCACTCGACCTAGCCTCTCCTGCTCGACCCAGCCTCATCCACACGACCCAGCCTCATCCACTCGACCCAGCCTCATCCACTCGACCCAGCCTCTCCCACTCGACCCAGCCTCTCCCGCCAGACCCAGCCTCTCCCGCTCGACCCAGCCTCTCCTGCTTGACCCAGTCTCTCCCACTCAACCAGCTTCTCCCACTCGACCCAGCTTCATCCACTCGACCCAGCCTCTCCCGCTTGACCCAGCCTCATCGACTCCACACAACCTCTCCCGCACGACCCAGCCTCTCCCACTCAACCAGCCTCTCCCGCACGACCCAGCCTCATCCACTCGACCCAGCCTCTCCCACTCGACCCAGCCTCATCGACTCCACACAGCCTCTCCCGCACGACCCAGCCTCTCCTGCTCGACCCAGCCTCTCCCACTCAACCAGCCTCTCCCGCACGACCCAGCCTCTTCTGCTCGACCCAGCCTCATCGACTCCACACAGCCTCTCCTGCTCGACCCAGCCTCTCCCGCTCGACCCAGCCTCTCCCGCTCGACCCAGCCTCATCCACTCGACCCAGCCTCATCCACTCGACCCAGCCTCTCCCGCTCGACAACCAGAAAATCCTGGCCTTAGAAACCAGTGCATAACCTCCAAGGTATAAAACATAACCCCAAGCCCAGAGACATCGATCAGTCACATCCTTGGAACAGATTCTTGGCAATTTTCACCATGGATTGTGTTTCTGTGAATGTCTAATTATTTGCTACAGCACAGGCGTTACCAATATCTTCTGACATGGACCTCAGCAAATACTCCCCTCATATTTTAGCTGCCCAAACTGTTTAGGTTTCAGTGCAAACTTCACTGCAGATTTCCATCGTCCCCCCCGCAACCTTCCCAAACCTCATAACTGCACCCCCCCCCCCACCCCACCCCCACCAATTAACAGCTAAACCTTATATTTCCTGTGAAGCAACTGCAGGAGAAATTGCTCAAATGTGAAAAATGCACTTGCTTTTGTGCAGTTTGCTCAGCAACAGCATCATTGAACCTTCCCTCATTGGCTGCTGAGGTGCATAAATCATGGAAGATAAGGATCCAGGAATCAATGAGTGGAGGGAAGCCTGTATCAACAAGATAAAGGCAGGAGAAAACACACACACACAGACGCACGCACATGCACGTGCGCACACAGACACACACATACACACACAAACACACAGACACGCACATGCACACACAAACACACGCACAAGCACACACAGATGCACATACAAACACATGCACATGCACACACAGTCACGCACATACACACACAAACACACGCATATGCACATGCACACACAGACACGCACATGCACACACAGTCACGCACATACACACACAAACACATGCACACGCACATGCACACACATATACACACAAACACATGCACACGCACATGCACACACATACACACACAAACACACGCACATGTGCACACAGACACACACACATGCACATACACACACAAACACATGTACACGCACATGCACACACAGGCACATGCACACACGCACACGGGCGTGCACACACAAACTCAAGCACAAGCACAAGCACACATGGACACACGCACACACACATGCACACACAAACACACGCATATGCACACACATACACACACAAACACATGCACACGCACACACATACACACACAAATACACACACATGCACATACAAACACATGCACACACAGACACACACATGCACGCACATGCAAATGCACATACACACACACACACAAGGCAGAATGTTTCGCTGCTCGAGTGTAAAATACCGCATGCTGACATTGGGTGAGTGTTCCGACGTCAGCGCGCACTTGCGTGATATTTTGGTTGGCGAGCATACGTGGGAATGGGAGCCGGGCCTGCCATCAATGACAAGGCCAGTTAAGGCCATTTAAAAGGCAATTACACTGTATTTTATATTAAAGCAAAATACTGCGGATGCTGGAAATCTGAAACAAAAACAAAAATAGCCGGAAAAGCTCAGCAGGTCTGACAGCGTCTGGGGAGAGGAATACAGCTAATGTTTCGAGTCTGTATGGAACCCTTACACAAAGCTGTATTTTATGTTGCTTGTGCGATTTCACATTCATCGCATGGGGCAAAACAGGCAGGCGGGCGGCCGACAATTTGCTAAACCTCATCCACAGTCGGCAGCATTGCCAGTGTGAGTAGTGAGGAGTTGAGGAGATAGTTTGCTGCTGGTTGCTTATTGGTACTTGGCAGCTTCATCTCTGTTTGGGTCTTCATTGTTAGCATTTCCAGGCTTCATTTCAGGACTCATTGGTGTCTCCAAGGCTCCTGAAGGATTCAGACCATGTGGACCCTTCCAGGTATCAGACAGCCTTCCCTTACCCTGGTAATGGGGATTGTGGTCTCCGCTGGTGGCACCTCCTCTGAGGAGGAAAAGAGGGGCAGAAGGAAGAGGAGGCCAGGTGTCCCAGTGCAGCTTCCATGGGAGGGACCTGTGGGAGGAGAAGCGCAGGCACAAGAGGCACAGGGCCAACAGGAAGTCCAAGGCGGAAGAGGGCACAGAAGACGCCATTATTCTCGTGCCAGGGTTTACAGGCGGCGATGCAGCTACCTCAGTATGTCTGAGGTGCAATACCGATGGAGGCCCCGTCTCTCAAGAGAAAAAGTGACCTCCATCTGTCAGATGATTGGGCCTGAGATCAGCTCCGACTGTGTGAGTAGACACCCCATGCCAGTGGCTCTGAAGGTCACAGTGACCCTCAACTTCTATGCCTTTGGCTCAATCCAGGGGTCAGTGGGGGCTCTGTGTGGAGTCTCGCAATCAGCTGTCCACAGTTGTGTCAAGCTGGTGACAGATGCTCTGTTCAGGCAGATACTGACCTTTATTCTTTACCGTATGGATGAGGCCAGCCAGTCTGAGTGAGCCAGAGGCTTCGCAGACAATGCTGGCTTCCCCCGCGTCCAGGGTGCTATAGACTACACACATGTGGCCATCAAGGTGCCAGCAGGTGAACCCGGTGCCTTTGTCAACAGGAAGGGCTTCCACTCCATGAATGTGCAGATAGTGTGTGACCACAGGATGCTGATTCTACAAGTCTGTGCAAGGTACCCAGGCAGCTCCCATGATGCTTATATCCTCAGACACTCCCAGATGCCGGGGCTCTTCAGTGCTCCAGCCCGGCTGGATGGATGGATAACAAGGGTTATCCGTTGAAAAGGTGGCTCCTGATGCCTCTCCGTCACCCAAGAACAGAGGTGGAGCAGCGGGTACAATAGGACTCATGCCTCTACAAGGGCAGTGATAGAGAGAACCATAGGTCTTTTCACGATGCACTTCCAATGCCTGGACCGTTCAGGGGGTGCACTACAATACACACCAGAGCGGGTGTCACTGATAGTGGTTGCTTGCTGTGTTCTCCACAATCTGGCACTGGCAAGGGGGGAGGAAGAGGGTCTTGTCGCAGCTCCACAGGCCACAGGGGATGAGTCCAGGAGTGAGTCAGAAGAGAAGCCTGGTGAGGAGAGCACTGAGGACGTGGAAGCACCTCCAGGGAGGCAGGGACACCAGGGACAGTTTGATCCAACTCTCCTTCAGCTCGGCTGCCTTTGACTGAACATCTTCCTGGTCTCCAGCAGTCCTCTGACTGCCGGCGTCCTGGGCACTCTCTGCCTCGGCTTGCACCTCAAGCGAGTCTGATGTGCCCTCACCGCTGTGCATCGACATTCTAGCCGCCAATTTAATCCCACCGAGGTGCTGGTGTCTGCGCTGGTGCCTGGTTTAGAGAGCGGATGTGACGCAGGTGCAGGTGAAGCCCAGGGGTCCTCCAGTGTCAGGGGTGGCCCTTCAGGGTCCAAAGAATGAGTACGTGCTGGTGAATCTAAAAGGGAGAAGAAGGACATGTCATTAATTAAAGTCATCACACTGTCACTGTGCCTGCCAGGCACCCTGGTGAGACAATGGAGATCTGCATCATGGAGCCATCGTCTTTCAATGATCAATGGGGACTCCAGGTTTGAGGCTCCCATCAATGAAGAGACTACAATAGAAAGGTTGCACAATCTGAAACTCTCACCTCTGTGCACTGCATTCCTACCTTCGTCTGACACCCCCGCCTCTCCACACCCGGTTGCACGGTGTACGTGCCGGCTCTCCAGCTCCGGGGTGTCCTGCTCGAACCTGGTCAGCAGCAGAAGGTTGGTCAGGTCTCCCCCTGTCCATGACCTCTCCAATTGGTTATGGCTCATCTTCTCCTGAAAGGACAGAGAATCATTGATTAGTCCACTCTCTACCTGCAGAGCCAGTGCAGCCTGGCCAACCCTAGCTGAGGAGCACCTCCCAGGGCACATCCGAGCCGTGGCCCTTGAGCTGCAAGGCTCTCAGTCCAAGCAGCCAAGGCTCACCCCCTTGGCCAGCTCCGGCATCATCGACAGTTGGCACTCAGACTCTAACAGCCCTGAGGTCCACGGGAGGACAGCCAGACTTTAACACTTCAACACACTGACCCATGCCAACACGGTACTCACCCTTCCTGAACACACTCTTCCGGCATTGCACCCATGTGTGCCACACACGTCATGGCTGCTGACCAGTGCTGCCACTTCCTCCTATGCCCACTTGGTGAGATGCGGTGGCCTCCTCCCCCCATCTCTGGGGACAAGCGGGTCCCTCCTGGTAGCCACCTCGCCAGCAGGTCAGCGAGGCACTCATCAGCGAGGTGGGGGGGCCGAATGCCCACCCGACTTGCCCTCCTGCCTGGCGTCTCCAGCCACACTTGACTCCGTCGCTTTGCTAGCACAGAACAGAGGTTCTTCCCTGGCAGCTTTCCAGGGGCTGCCTGGGATGTTTTTAAACTGGTCACCAGGTCGCAATTGGACCTGGGGGCTAACAGGCTCGGCACTTCCTGACCAGTGGGGAGCCGCATTTCACACTGGGCCGGACTTAATTGTCCCCCCAGCGTAAAATCAGAGTCGAGGGTCGATCGCAGTCGGCGGCCCGTTTCCAAGCTGCTT